>JAUTXW010005389.1:0-600000 GCA_030620095.1 Kuschelorhynchus macadamiae
ATTATTTTGCTTTTTTTCTTTGACAAATGTGGTTTTTGATAGAAACTGACCAGAAAGTATTACTTTAAAGGCTTTATTACGTTAATAACAGACATTCAAAGAAATAATGAATACACATTTTGAAACCTTAAACATAGAATAAGAATATAAAAAAATATTTTTAACTATTCAAAATCACCGTAAGCACTGCTATTATCTTCCTCGTCGACATCAGGATTTTCTTTCTCTCATCACCAGGAACTAGAGATTTGTAGAATGTGCAATGTTTTTTGTCTGAAAGAACACTGCTTAGTGTTTGCAGATCTGCTAACTTCAACGGGTTTAATGGTATTGGGCCTTGAAACAATGGGTCTAGGTGTAGCTCATTTGGTAATGCAGTTTTGTTCCTTATTATACTTTGCCTCCACATGCCTGAGTAAGTATCTCGTACTTCTAAGAATGTATTACATGACTGGATGCGAAACATACGCAGAGGTTTTAACTCAACTGCGGGTTTGGGCTTTTTCAAGAAGAACTTGTCAGTTGCTTGTTTTATGTTAAAAAAATCCTTTTGCTGTATTTCACGTAGTTCGAAAGGTGAGGGTTTTTCACGACAAGTTTTGATAATTTTATGCCAGTGTTCGGGGATTTCGGCGGTTTCAACATTTTTACGCTTAGAGATGATCGAAAAGTCTTGATCGTTTGGAAGAAACGAGTGACCTCGCATAGGAAAAATGTAAATTATACTTTCAAATAACTTCAGGCAGTGAACTAAAATGTACAAGAAGTGGATCATTACGTAATTTTTATTTTGACCCGGGCATCCGTCACTGAAAATTATCAAATTTCGTGAAGTTATATCAACTACTCTGGCAAAGTAATCAAATAACATCGAAGTGACCTCGTTCTGACCTTTTTTTGCGATATTTTCTGTGTAAACATACATTGAGGCTCTATCATCCGCTAGGTTATGAATACCGAAAACATAGTACCATAGTTGACGGCATCTAAAGGCCAAATTGTCTCTAATATGTGGAAGGGGTAGGTTCTGCATAAAATCGAAACAGACAACCATGGCTTCTCCCTTTTAGCTTTAGCCGTCCAAGATTTCTTTAAGTCATAAAATGATTGAGCCTTTCTTAAATGAAGCTCCCTCTGGGCTGCGAAGGATCGCTTTAAATCCTCATTTTCCGCTGCAGCCTCTTTTTGTACTAAACCATCGCAAATTGAACATGTGTCTGTTCTTGGCAAGCCAAATTTTATGTTAAATTTTGAGTAGAAAATTGACCAGTACACTTTATAAGATGCGTGAATCTTATACTCCTCTAAAACATCTTGTACATGCGCCGCACGTTTAGCCTTTCGTCTAAATAATACCTATGCGGATTTTCCCTCAAGGAATAGTGAGACTGTCTGGGTTTAAAAGATCTAATGTGTAATTTTATAAGATTTTCTATCTCTTCGGGTAAAGCATTCGGTCTGTTTTTGTGTTGACCTCTTCTATCAATGGGCGATTTTAAATTTTCGCAAAGACTTGATTGTAATCGTCTGAGTCTGGCCGGGGTTATGTCGTGAAGACTGAGAAAAGCTTTTTTACAGACTGGTACTTCTTTGATATTACTATTATTATTACCCAGCTTTGTACGTACCTTGTATCTGTAAGACGCGGCATGGTCATAATTATTGGGTCTAGCGTCTTCTTCCGATGAGTCTGAATATTGTACCAGGTTTCTTCCGTTCTGCTTAAGAGATCTTCTTTGTTTGATTGGTTCCACTTTATGAGGCCGCAAAGATGTGAGTCTTGAAGGTTTTTTGATGGTATTTTGTAAAAATCATTCAATACAATATGCCTTTCTTGGTCAGATAAAGCCGTAAAACACTTGAAGCGAGCACACCTGTAACAATATATTTTTAGGTTAGAAAAAGTTTAAACTAAATTTTATTGAAAAACTTACCTACAATCTTCGCCGAGACGTTTTTCTGGTATTAATCTGCCTCTATGGTTCACATGTTCTAAGCCTTTAACTTTTTTATCACGAATAATAACAGATTTTCGTGCTTTTCTTGGTTTTTTTAACGGAACGTCATTTGGCGGTAAATCCATTTTTGACAGTACCTTACGACGCCAATTTTCCGCAAAAACAGCACATGTCCCTGACAAGTGTTGTTTTAACGGAACATGCTAAATTTCAATAACGTTTTTAGAGGTGACGTGAGTTGTTTTTGACGGAAATAATTTTACCGACCGATAGATATAAATTATCTGAATACAGTGTTGCCTATATCTAAAAAATGGAATTTTCTGACGTGCGGTTTTTGCTATAAACCCTTCATATATATATATATATATATATATATATATATATATATATATATATATATATATATATATATATATATATATTATATATATATATATATATTTATATATATTTATACATATATAGATGCTGCAGATAAATTAATTGCAAATCGTCCATGTAGGCAATATATTAGCTATGTTGGACTAGCTCAGGTAATAAACATTTTTTTTGACAAAGATATCACAAAATAACCTTACAAATCATTTTAAATTAAAATACATTTTTTTGGTTACCTAGAAAATCTATATCCAACTGGATTTTTGCTTCCGGATGTTTTTGCCAAATGGAGCTTTTGTATCTTCAATCAAACTAACCCTTTACTTTTAGTAAAATTAGATATTATCCCACTTTTTTAACTACCATGTGGAATATGGAAACGATTTACTACTAGAATAAATTTTTGATTGGAACCTCACTCCCAAGAACACATACTTAAAAAATATAGTTATTGGTTTTTTCCCCTTCTTCCCCTTTTACAATATATATATATATATATATATATATATATATATATATATATATATATATATATATATATATATATATATATATATATATATATATATATATATATATATATATATATATATATATATATATATATATATATATATATATATATATATATATATATATATATATATATATATATATATATATATATTATATATATATACAGGGTGGCCCAACGAAAAGGTCCCACCCTTATTTATGACTTTCCTGGTATATTTTGGGAAAAACGCTTGGACACGTCAATTTTGATTTTTAGGGGGACGTCTTTTCATGTATGATTGTATAATACAGGGTGTTCCAAAAATAAGATATCGCATTACACTTGACATTTTTAAATGGAAACCCCCAATTTTTTTTTCTATTTTTGGATTCTCCAGGAAGTTTTTAGTAACTTTTGTATAATAGAGTTTATACCTATCTTCAACCATTTTGAAGTTTTTTTAATTTTTTTTATAAAATTCGCCTCATTTAATTTAGTACTGATAATACGGAAAAAATTAATAATCACCGATACCAGCAAGAAATTTAGCATCCGTCAATGTCATCGTAAATCATAGAACAACTTTATCTTTGATTTGAAATCGTTAAGTTGCCTAGTTCTATTATAATATTTTGCAATGATTTATTCAATTCAAGAAAGGGTCGAAATAACGAAACTGTATTATCAAAACGGAAGCATTGCAAGAGCTACCGCCCGGTTGTTTAATGCGTTACATCCAGACAAAAATATTAACCATAAGTATGTGGCTAAATTAATAAGAAAATTTGAAGCAACTGGATCTGTATCTAATATTCGCCGGAATCAGGAAAATCGTCCAAGTAGAAATGAAGCCAGAGAAATAGCAGTTTTGGGACACGTGGCTCTTGACAACACCCAAAGTACTCGTGGTCTGGCTACTTCTTCAGGATTTACACGCTCAACAGTGCAAAGAATTTTGAAATCCTATAAATTTCACCCGTACAAAACTAAACTTGTCCATGAGCTTAATGAAGACGATTATGATAGAAGGTTGGAGTTTTGCGAATTAATGACACAACGTTTGAACAATAACCCAAATTTGTTATTTAACATTTGTTTTTCGGATGAATGTACCTTCTATTTACATGGTGCTGTAAATAGACATAATTGTCGATATTGGAGCGACTCGAATCCACATTTGTTTCGAGAGGTACATTCGCAATACCCACAAAAAATTAATGTCTGGGCCGGCATTTTCGGAAATCATATTGTAGGACCTTTCTTTATTCCTGGAAACTTGACGGGGAGTTGTACTTGGACATGTTGGAAAATACAATAGAGCCACGAATAACCGAAATAATAGAAAATGAGGTTAATTATAATGAAAATTTTCTTCATTTCCAACAAGATGGTGCACCACCGCACTATGTAGCTCCAGTACGACAGTTTTTGGACACCCATTTCCCAAATCAGTGGATCGGACGGCGCGGCCCCATTGAGTGGCCACCAAGGTCTCCGGACTTGAGTCCTTTAGATTACTTTCTTTGGGGACATATAAAAAGTAAGGTTTTTAGTACGAAGCCAGACTCCATCCAAGATCTTCGGGAGCGGATCACGGCGGAATGCAGACAAATAACTCCAGAAATGTGTGAAAATGTTAGGAATAGATTTGAGCAAAATATTTATTATTGCATGGAGGTAAACGGACACCACTTTCAACATTTATTACCACATTGACTTTTTGACACATTGTAGCTAAGTAACTAATTTTTGTTTAAATTTTAATGTGAATGTAAAACTGTAAATGGTTTAGTGTTCCTGATTCCGGCGAATATTAGATACAGATCTAGTTGCTTCAAATTTTCTTATTAATTTAGCCACATACTTATGGTTAATATTTTTGACTGAATGTAACGTATTAAACAACCGGGCAGTAGCCCTTGCAATGTTTCCGTTTTGATAATAAAGTTTCGTTATTTTGACCCTTTCTTGAATTTAATTTATCAATACTTGATATTATTCAATTATTCAAATAACTTCAAAATGGTTGAAGATAGGTATAAACTCTATTATACAAAAGTTACTAAAAACTTCCTGGAGAATCCAAAAATAGAAAAAAAATTGGGGTTTCCATTTAAAAATGTCAAGTGTAATGCGATATCTTATTTTTGGAACACCCTGTATTATACAATCATACATGAAAAGACGTCCCCCTAAAAATCAAAATTGACGTGTCCAAGCGTTTTTCCCAAAATATACCAGGAAAGTCATAAATAAGGGTGGGACCTTTTCGTTGGGCCACCCTGTATATATATATATATATATATATATATATATATATATATATATATATATATATTATATTATACTTCTCCATAGAATACAAATGATGGTTACCACTACAATACATTAAAACACAAGGTGGCAAACAAGTAAAGGAATAAAGGATATTTAGCAGGTCTCGGAGCTTTAAAACATTCAAAAAGGATTATTCAGAAAAACAAAAAAATGCAAATAAACAACTCTGGTTTGGTTTATAAATTAATATTTCTTATCAGTCGGTACAAATAAAAAAGGGACAATTATTAGGGCAATGGTTTGTTTACTGGGGCATGTCAAGACGTACTTTCTCTATAGCGATTCAAAATATGGTTATATTGCACACTTAAGCCTTGAGTGTCAGTTCTGTGATTCACCGAATTATTTAATTGTATGTGTATCATTTCACTGATATATCTTTTAATATAATGTTTTTCTCTATCTAGTACGGTGGTACCTTGAAAATTAAAATTGTGGCCTGTGGAAAAGTGATGTTCCGATAATGCAGTTTTTTCTTTTTTATTGATGTTCATCACCCTACAGTCGTACTTGTGCTGGTATAACCTAGTCTTTAAATATTGCCTCGTAATGCCTATGTAACATTTATCACAATTATGACATGGAATTTTATAAACCAAATTTGAGCTCAGTTCAAGTGGTATTGGGTCCTTTAGTTTTGAAAACAGCACATTTCTTATTCTTAAATTATAAAATGCTAATTTACAATTTTGATCTTTTTCCCGAATATTACGTTGAATCCGTTCCGACAATGAATTAATGTATGGAAATTTAAAGTATTTTAGTGTCCCTTTGTCGCTCTTTACTTGGCTAGTGATTTTATAGTTGTTAATTACTCTGTTTACTAACGTTGTAGGGTAGTTATTATTTTTTAATATGCTCTAAATTTTCTCAATGTTAGAACTATGATACTGTGGGCTGCTTAGTTTAAAAGATCTATATAACAAATTTTTTATGGTAGCTATTTTATGGGACATAGCATGTGATGAGAGGTAGTTGACTACTCTACCCGAGGAGGTTGGTTTTGTATACCAGTTTGTTAGTAACGTTCCATCAAGGTTGCGTTAAACAATAACGTCAAGGAATGGTATACATTTGTCACTTTCCATTTCCATTGTAAATTTTAATTTATGGTGAAAGCTATTAAAATACTGTAACAGGTAAATTACTTTATTAGAAGGGCAAGAGAGGATTGTATCATCGCAGGGCAATTCGACTGTTGTCATGTATAGGGAGGAGTATTTTTGAGGTATGCGGGATTTGTTGAAGGATGTTAATACATATAAACTTTTGAAATCAGATCCAATGTCTAAATTTCAAAATCAAGCAAATAAAATTGTTAAAAATATGTTTGACAATAATTACATTAATGAGTCATCCTACAAGAAGTTGCGCATTAATAATAGCATATCTCCAAAGTTGTATGGTTTGCGTAAGACCCATAAGCCGAATTTGAGCTTAAGACCAGTGGTGAATTGTATTGACGCTCCTTCTTATAATCTAGCCGTGTTTGTGCATAACATCTTAAGCCAGATAACGACAACCTTTAATTTTCACAAAAAGTGTAAAATTACCACCTAATCACGTTTTATTGTCTTTAGATGTTACGTCGTTATTTACAAATATCCTCAAAGAATTATTTATAAATATTTTAAAAAGAAAATGGAGTCACATAGCGCCGTACACGGAAATTCCGAAAAGTATGTTTTTAAATATTATTGAATTTTTGTTTGATAGCAGTTATTTTTCATTTGATAACCAATTTTACCTACAATTGGACGGATCAACGATGGGTAATCCTGCCAGCCCGGTATTAGCCAGTTTGGTTATGAATGAGTTAAATAAATAAATAATAATAAATTACCTTTTGGCTTACCTTTAATAAAATTATATGTCGATGATACAATCCTCTCTTGCCCATCTAATAAAGTAAATTACCTGTTACAGTATTTTAATAGCTTTTACCATAAATTAAAATTTACAATGGAAATGGAAAGTGACAAATGTATACCATTCCTTGACGTTATTGTTCAACGCGACCTCAATGGAACGTTACTAACAAACTGGTATACAAAATCAACCTCCTCGGGTAGAGTAGTCAACTACCTCTTCACATGCTATGTCCCATAAAATAGCTACCATAAAAAATTTGTTATATAGATCTGTTAAACTAAGCAGCCCACAGTATCATAGTTCTAACATTGAGAAAATTAAGAGCATATTAAAAAATAGTAACTACCCTACAACGTTAGAAAACAGAGTAATTAACAACTATAAAATTACTAGCCAAGTAAAGAGCGACAAAGGGACACTAAAATACTTTAAATTTCCATACATTAATTCATTGTCGGAACGGATTCAACGTAATATTAGGGAAAAAGATCAAAATTGTAAATTAGCATTTTATAATTTAAGAACAACAAATGTGCTGTTTTCAAAACTAAAGGACCCAATACCACTTGAACTGAGCTCAAATTTGGTTTATAAAATTCCATGTTATAATTGTGATAAATGTTACATAGGTATTACGAGAGTTATGGGAACAGCCAACACAGCACCTTATGATGGGAAACTGTAACGATGAGATGTTCCACGGAAGATGAAAACCGCTGACATATAATTATTCTCATATAAATACTTTTTGTAAACATGTTAAGGCGTCTTTAAGCCACTAACTGTTGTACCGGTTAATTAAAGTCCGTATTTTTCAAATTTTGAGTTTTTTTAAAAAGTCATTCGTACAGGTAAAACCTAAAACTGGCGCAGTCGGTAGGATTGTCCAAAGCGTTTCGACAAAAATCGCGAATAGCGTCCGTATCGACGGTTAATTTGGACATCCGAAAACGCGAGTGACTCAAGATAACCAAATTTGGAAAATAAAAACAAGTCCAGGGATCAAGAGACACACATCGCTCAACGTCCTATTGGCAAAACTTAGGATAGGAAGTCCAGGGATCAAGAGACACACATCGCTCAACGTCCTATTGGCAAAACTTAGGATAGGAAGTCCAGGGATCAAGAGACACACATCGCTCAACGTCCTATTGGCAAAACTTAGGATAGGAAGACCAGGGATCAAGGGACAAACATCGCCCAACCTCCTATTGGCACCCTAGCTTTAAGAAGAAAACCCTAGCTGTAAGAAAATTCAAGACAGAAAAACAAGCATCGTTTCAACCCTCGTAGGCTAAGAAGAAAATCATCATCACCCTAGAAAATAAGTGCTTCAGGAATGGAAATAATAATATTCCTAATGTAAGTCAAAATCATTTTGTATATATTTTCGCATACAATTTTTGCTCACGTGTATATATTGCTCATATTTGCGTATTTTCGTAAAAAAGTGAATTTTAAATACATTTTTCAAATTTTCGCTTTTTCACAAAAATCTATTTTAATTTTAATTTTCCCTAATTTTTATGTCTGATTCTGAACGAGAACTTGAAGATATCATAAATTTGTTTAGACTCACGAATATTAATAATACTAATTTAAGAAATAACAGAATGGAACAACCACAAAATGCCGCAGGCGTAAACTACCAACTATTACGTTTATATATAGATACAATTCCTACGTATGATGGTAACCCACATACACTTTCAGTTTTTATAAATAATTGTTCTAGCTTAATAAACAATTTTTATAAAGAAGGCGATAACGCACATAACAATTTTATAGTACGAGCCATCATTGGTAAATTATCAGGTCGAGCATTAAGTTTAATAGGTTCTAGGATTCATGAATTAAATACGTGGCAAGACATAAAAATTGCATTAGAATTAAGTTTTGGTGATCAAAGAAATTTGGATTGTTTAGTACAAGATTTAATAACATTAACACCTCAAAAAAATGAAACACCATATAATTTCGGTATGAGATGCCAAGACGCACGCTCTTTAATTTTTTCAAAAATAAATTCAATAATTATGACTCCAAACGAAAAAAGAGTTAGATTACAAAATTATGAAGATTTAGCTTTAAAAACATTTATAAGAAACTTAACAGGCCAACTACAAAATAATGTTAGATTAAGAAACCCAGATAGTTTAGAAAAAGCAATGTCTCTAGTAATAGAAGAAGAAAATTTTCTTTATAGTCAGAATCGTAGTCATTCATTAAATACACAAAATTTTCGCCCAAATCAAAGAGTAACGCCTATAAATGCAAATATAAATTTTTCAAAACCTATTAATTACCAAAATAATCGAAATACAAACTCGATACCAAATCCCACACAATCAAACTTTAATTAATTAAGACCACCGCTATTTAATAATAATTTTTTCAGACCACAATACCCTAATTTTCAACCAAGACCTATAATACAAAATCAAACACCATTTCAATTTAGACCAAATAATTTCCCAACACAAAAACATCCATATTTTATGCAAAGACCTAGTCAAATAATTAGAAACCAACCGATAAATAATCAACCACAATTTAATTACAATAGAAACCAAAACCAACCCCGAAATCAAAGGCTTGATGAACCAATGGACACATCATCAACCAACACTAGACAAAAACCCAAATTTACTGTAACTGAACTACATCTGCAAGATGTACAAAATAATGAAAATCATGAAAATCAATATTTTGACCCAAATTTTTATTATCCAAATAACGAAATTGAAAATCAATATTTCGACCAAAATTTTATTAACAACGAAAATTATATATACGAAAATCAACCTGACCTACCCTATCATAATTCTCATTACGACGGATATTATGACCATGAACCTCAGTATTATAATTATTCCAATGCGAATATGAATTGTCATTCAAACGCAGAAAACCCACCGAACGATACATACGTGCAATCTAATATTAATAACTTAGATTATATTTCACGAGAAACTGATAACAGTAAAGATGTAAATTTTATTACGGAGAGCCGAGCAAACTCGATACCTTAATAAACACTAATATTACGACAGCTAATCTGCCTCACATATATGTTCCTGAATTAAATGCAAACTTTTTAATAGATACAGGGAGTACCAAAAGTTTAATGTCTCCAGAAATTGTTCAAAAATTTTATAAAAATTGTATTTTTAATGAAAACTTTCAAATTCAAACAGCTCACATGATATCAAATCATAATCAAGTAATTTTTATTCCAGTTTTTAAATTATTTAACGTAAATGAAAAACACAAATTTTATATTTTTGATTTTAGTAAAAAATATGATGGATTAATAGGAGTAGATTTATTAGACCAGTTAAAAGCCGTCGTAGACGTCAATAAAAGACAAATTATAACACCAAATGTTAAGATACCAATAATTTATGAACGCGAGGACGAATCAAAAAAAGAAAACGATTACACACTAAAAAATTATTTCATAGAAATTCCAGCAAGAACAAAAAAAATTGTTAAATTACCCGTAAAATATGAAAAAGGTTTATGCCTTATTGACTATATTAAATTTAGCGATCAAATCGAATCCCCACAAGCTATTACTAATATAGAAAATTATTTTGCTTTTACTACAATAACAAATGGACGCAACGAAGATATTAAGATAAATATTTTCGAACCCCTAGATACCGAACTTTTAAATTGTAACGAACTAAATTTTATAGAAAAAATGGAAGTTGATAATGACATCGAAATCAATCAATCTCAAGACAATTTATTGAAATCTAACTTAAAAAATTTGCGATTAGAACACTGCAATCTAGAAGAACGTAAAGCTATTAGAGATTTATGCTTTGAATTCCGTGATATATTCTATTGCGATCAAATACCTCTAACCTTTACAAATCAAATCCAACATAAGATTAGACTGACTGACGACTCACCAATTTTTACAAAAACATATAGGTACCCAGAAATACATAAAAATGAAGTCAGAACACAAATAAAAAAAATGTTAGACCAAGGTATTATACAAGACTCTGTTTCCCCATGGTCAAGTCCAATTTGGATCGTTCCAAAAAAAATGGACGCTTCCGGAAAACGCAAGTGGAGGCTTGTAATCGATTATCGTAAGCTCAATGAACGCTCAATTAATGACAAATATCCAATTCCCAATATTGCCGATATTCTCGATAAACTTGGCAAAAGTCAGTATTTTTCAACCCTTGATTTAGCCAATGGATTCCATCAAATCGAAATGAGTCCCGAAGATATTCAAAAAACCGCATTCTCTACAGAAAACGGGCATTACGAATTTAAACGCATGCCCTTTGGCTTAAAAAACGCGCCATCAACCTTTCAAAGAGTGATGGATAATATTTTAAGAGGTATACAAAACGAAGAATGTCTCGTTTATCTTGACGACATTGTAATATTCAGTACGTCACTACAAGAACATATTCAAAGACTAAAAAACGTATTTACTCGATTAAGACAAGCAAACTTTAAAATACAACTTGACAAATCCGAATTTTTACGAAAAGAAGTAAACTATTTAGGACATGTCATTACCCGCGAAGGAGTAAAACCAAATCCTGACAAGATCATTGCAATCAAAAATTTTCCCCTTCCAAAAACCCCTAAAGACATAAAAAGCTTCTTAGGACTGGTAGGCTACTACAGGAAATTTTTGAAGGACTTCGCCAAAATAACTAAACCCTTAACCCGTTGCCTAAAAAAAGGTTCTAAAATAATTCACGATCAAGATTTCATTGAATCATTTAATACATGTAAAAATCTATTAATTAACGCACCCATATTACAATATCCCGATTTCTCGAAACAATTTATTCTAACAACCGATGCATCAAACATAGCCCTAGGCGCTGTTTTATCACAAGGAACTATAGGTTCTGACAAACCCATTGCATTCGCCTCAAGAACCCTTAACGAAAGCGAAACTCGATATAGCACTATCGAAAAAGAATTACTCGCAATCGTATGGGCATGTAAATATTTCAGACCATACTTATTTGGCCGGAAATTTACCATATACACAGATCATCGACCCCTTGTCTGGCTATTCAAACTACGAGAACCAAACAGTAAATTAGTAAGATGGAGATTAAAACTAGAAGAATTTGATTATGACATAATTTACAAAAAAGGCAAATTAAATACTAATGCCGATGCCTTATCTAGAATCCAAATCAATGCCATAGAAAACCAATCAATGATTAATAATCCTGGCAATTTCGAACAAGATCAATTCGAAAGTCTAGAATATCTGCGTACTATTGCCGAAAGTTTTAGTACCCTAGAATCAAACCCTCCTATTCAAAAGCAACCTTCAACTAGTAAAGAAATAAATAAAAGTCCAAAAAAAATACAAATCTTGTCTGATATACAAGTTAAACCGCCGAAAAAACAACATGAAAATAATTCTGATTTACAAACACAACACTCTACTTTCAACGAAACAACTAATAGAGGAATTAGAATTTTAGACGAAATTATAAATAATAAAGTAAGCCAAATTTTAGTTTTTCCGCATGTATATCCCAAATTAGACGTAAAACAAGAAAATTATGAACATCATAAAATAATTACTGTAAAAATTCCAAACACCAACAATGAACAATTAATTTTACAATTTTTACGAGACTACACAATGTCCGAAAAAACATATTGTATATATTTTCATAGACCCGAACTATATATAAAATTTAATGAAATATATCTTAATCATTTTTCCGAGAAAGGACCAAAATTAATACGCTGTACCAAAATGGTTAACACCATAACTGACAAAGAAGAACAACTTATTCTAACAAAAAATCATCATGAAGGAAAAGCAAACCACCGCGGAATCTTAGAAACCCTAGAATACCTCAAACGCAATTATTACTGGATAAACATGAAAACAACTATTTCACAGTACATAAACTCATGCGACATTTGTCAAAGAGCAAAATATGCCAGAAAAAAGCCCTATTCACCACTAATGCTCACAGAAACGCCTTCGAAACCCTTTCAAGTCGTACATATAGATGTTTTCTTTTACGACAAAAAACTCTATTTAACCCTAGTCGACTCTTTCTCCAAGTTCGCACAAGCGATACTAATACCTGGAAAAAATGCAATTAGTATATCTAATGCCTTAATAAAATACTTTTCTTATTGTGGCATACCTGAAAAACTAATTATAGACAATGGAACCGAATTTAACAATGACACAGTGAAAGAAATATTAAATCTACACAAAATAAAAATTCATTTTACCACCCCACAACATCACGATTCTAATAGCATCGTAGAACGTTTTCACTCAACAATTATCGAACATTTAAGGTTACTAAAAGAGAGTTATCCGAATGACAATGACAATTTAATGGATTATGCAATAATTGCCTATAACAATTCAATACATAGTGCAACAAACTATACGCCATTCGAACTAACTCATGGACATACAAGTTCACGAGACGCGAATGAAATATTTAACCAAAAAGAGTTTTTCTCAGATTACGCTGAAAACCATAAAAATAAATTAAAACATGTTTACCAAAATGTCCAAAATAATTTGGAAGCCCAAAAACAGAAAATAATTTCAAAACATAATTCCGATGGTAACGAAAATAAAGACTTTACCTTAGGACAAACTGTATTTAAACAAAACCCCCAAAATAGAAGTAAGAAAAGTAATAAATTTTTAGGACCATATAAAATTACCAAAATATTAGAAAGGAACCGCGTTGAAATTACACAAAGTAATAACCCTAACAAAAAAGAAACAATACACATAAAGGAACTTAAGAAACCTTCTCGTATTGTTTCAGACTCTTCACCGGGGCCTTCAGCAACCCAGGATACGTAGTATTCGAAAACATGAAAGACAATCCGGGACTACTCCCACACAAACTCGGCAATGCCCAAAACCAAGAAAATATATGGTCATTTATTCAAATATTTGATATATCCAATATAATAAGTCAATTCAATGCACTTCAGTCTCAATACGTACGTATAAAAAACGCATTTGAAAATGAAACTAATATTTCTAAAAGTTATAAAAATAATTTCTATAATACCTACAACTTGGCATTATCTTACGAAAATAAAATAATAAGTCAAATTACCCAAATTAATCCTTTATTTAAAAATAGACAAAAACGAGGTCTTATAGACGGATTAGGATCAATAATAAAATCGATAACCGGAAACCTAGACCAAGAAGACGCTCAAAAATATGAAAAAGCTATAGAAACTCTATCTAGTAATCAAATAAAAATAAAAACACTTGTAAAAGACCAAATTTCACTTCTAGAAAAATCAATCCAAACCTTCCAAAATGATATCCAAAACTTAACAAAAAATCAAATAATTCTCAAAAATCGAATAAACCGAATTGAAGAATTATTACATACTATGGAAGTCGAAAATATAGGAACCTATTTTTACTTTTACACCGAAATGATAATTTCCCAAATAATTACCGAATTTCAAATAATATACGAAATATTAGAAAAAATACAAATCGCAATAACTTTTTCCAAACTAAATATTTTTCATAACTCTATAATTGAGCCCAACGAGCTTCTAAGAGAAGTAGAATTAATCTCTAAACACTTAACAAATAATAAACTACCATTCGAAACAAAATTAGAGAACATCTTACTTTTTGAAAAAATAATGGAAATAAAAAGTTACAGCAAAAAGAATCAAATAATATTTATAATCGAAATTCCAATTGTTGAAAAAAATAATTATAATTATTTTCACCTATACCCTTTACCGATTCCACAAAATAACTCTTTTAAAACAATAATACCGAATTCTCAATATTTAATAATTAATGAGCAAAATCATATCTTTTTCAATAAAAAATGTAAAGAAATCATTCCTGAAGAATTTATCTGCCAAAATACAAATCCCATAAAAACCACAGAAGATTCCCCATGCGAAACGCAACTTCTGAAATTCTCAAAAAACCTATCCAATTGTCGATTGGTTCCTGTCAAAATCGAAAAGGTCAAAATCCAAGAACTTGAGAATAACAAATGGATTGTGCTTTGTCCCGAATACACAGTAGCCAAGTCAAAATGCGATGAAAATAGTGAAAATATACCCTTACAAGGAAGTTACGTATTAGAACTAAAATATAATTGTGAAGTGCGTATAAAAGACATACTTATTCGAAACTTCAAAAATTCCAAAAACAATTACAAAAATATTTTGCTTCCAAAAATTAATTTTACACACCCGGTATATAAATCCGCGACAGACTTAAAACCATTGAAACTAGACGATGTAGATCTAAAAGACATAAGTGTTATTAAAAGTGCTTTAGAAGTTGAAAAACAAGAAATCAACTCCATCGAAAACACTCCAATTCATTTTAAAACTATTAATGGCTGGACAATACTAATTTACATTATTTTAATTTTACTAATACCATTTCTTGCAATCAAGTTTTATAGAAGGAAAACGAGAAACTTCAAGAAAGAAGAAAATGAAGAAATGAAATTAGAAGAAATCCCCAGCCATGTATCCCCGAATTCTGTAGCCAACCCCAGAATTCTACACTAAGGGCGGAGGAGTTATGGGAACAGCCAACACAGCACCTTATGATGGGAAACTGTAACGATGAGATGTTCCACGGAAGATGAAAACCGCTGACATATAATTATTCTCATATAAATACTTTTTGTAAACATGTTAAGGCGTCTTTAAGCCACTAACTGTTGTACCGGTTAATTAAAGTCCGTATTTTTCAAATTTTGAGTTTTTTTAAAAAGTCATTCGTACAGGTAAAACCTAAAACTCGAGGCAATATTTAAAGACTAGGTTATACCAGCACAAGTACGACTGTAGGGTGATAAACATCAATAAAAAAGAAAAAACTGCATTATCGGAACATCACTTTTCCACAGGCCACAATTTTAATTTTCAAGGTACCACCGTACTAGATAGAGAAAAACATTATATTAAAAGATATATCAGTGAAATGGTACACATACAATTAAATAATTCGGTGAATCACAGAACTGACACTCAAGGCTTAAGTGTGCAATATAACCATATTTTGAAACGCTATAGAGAAAGTACGTCTTGACATGCCCCAGTAAACAAACCATTGCTCTAATAATTGTCCCTTTTTTATTTGTACCGACTGATAAGAAATATTAATTTTTAAACCAAACCAGAGTTGTTTATTTGCATTTTTTTGTTTTTCTGAATAATCCTTTTTGAATGTTTTAAAGCTCCGAGACCTGCTAAATATCCTTTGTTCCTTTACTTGTTTGCCACCTTGTGTTTTAATGTATTGTAGTGGTAACCATCATTTGTGTTCTATGGAGAAGTATAATTATATTAGTTGTATTATTTACGTGAGCCTCTAATTCTAAGGAATTAGGTACCTAAGTGAAATGTCACAAATAACAATACTTATAAACCCTAGGTTTCCTTTTATTATTGTTATTTAATTTGTCTTTTTATGTTGTTGTGGTTACCTTTTTGTTCTTATTTATTTGTTTTCCATATGTATATGTTTTATATTTAAGAAAAAATGTATTTAAAAATAAAAAATAATAACTCTTCAGTATCGAATAATTATATTTCCTAAGACTAAAACAAACATTGTTTTTTTTAGATTAATTTAAAAATATTCAGTTAGTGTTGTTTGTTAGCCTTGTTATGCTTTATTAATTTTTGTTTGTATCCTATGAGCGGCCATACTGTAATAAATAAAAAAAAGATTTCTTTCAGCCTTGAAGAAGACGACAAATAAATCGTCGAAACGTCGGCCAATTTTTAAAAACTGAGGTTTGATTTATGTCCCTAACCCGCTAAATACCATCTTGAATTTAAATTGAGGGACAAAACCTTAAGAATATGCCTATATACCGGGTGACAATGAAACTACTATCCAGGGCGCCACTTGACAACGGCTACAGATAAATATATGGAATTTGGTGTGCTGATAGGGTTGAATATTGTGAACATTTGTAACATAAAATCAATTGAATATCATTTCCGGTTTCCCCGGAAATGACCGCGACTTCGTTATTTTAAATGGAACACCACGTACATTTTATGTTTTTTGAACTCTCTTAATAATTCTAAACAAGTTTTGTATAACATAACCTATGTCTAAAATGTATAGTTTTCCAAATAAAATGTGCTTATTTCCCACTTATTTGTATTTTATGGAAAAACGGAGTAGGCCACGATAAAAACATTTACGGTTATTTGCTCTTTATTCAAGCCTGCAAGCAACAAAATGTCAAAAAAGAAAATGTTCCGAGTTTTAAAAAAAGGTGTTTTTCGCAAATCGATTTTTCAAGTTTTCATCAGACCCTGTACCATAACGGGTCAACCTACTGGAACAAAACCTTCACTACTCGATTCTACTTTTTTATCCTTTAAAATTTGATACCCTATTTTCATGTTCTTAATGCTCATTAAAGCGAAAATCAATATTACTAGCACTTATTTAATTATACCACCGGCAAAGTTGGCCATGGATTCAAAATAATCTACTGTTCGAAGGAATCCTCTTTTAATACATTTAAATTTTATTAAAGAAACGACTATGGTAAGGTGAAAACCAATGAACTTTATTTTAACTAGAGCTAATTAATATTAACTAATAATAAACGAAATAGAAAAAAGAACGTAAATAATCATAATTAAGATTGTGAAAAGCACGATCTTCTTGTTCAATACAGGTCTGACATTTTTCAACAATTTAATAGCACTAATAATTGGATGTCTTAAAATGTGCGTGTTTCTCCTCCCTTGTAAATATAAAATCAATTTTCGACGAGCATGTGCCCTTGTGAATGGCATATAAACAAACTCTGTCAAACATTCAGATGATATTTTCGGGAGTCATTATCTATAAACGTATAACACTTTAAAACAGGGGACTAAGTACTAACTTTAGACGTACTACACCTACTAATTATAATAGCTGTTGTATAATGTTCGTTAGGGTCAAAAGGATATGCCAAAGGAAGTGCTAATGGTTTCTCCACAGTAGCGTTATAATCTTTGTATGTAGAATACTCATAGTAAGATCCAACAAATAGCATAATGCAACAGCTCATGCCTAACGAGACAATCGTGATATTAATTTTGCGAAGAACCTAAAAAGTAGAAATAATGCTTTAGCTTTTAATAATACTACACTCAGTTCCAAAAAAAGTGACGCACTTGATTTTTGATCCAAGTTCAATGTCTTACATCTTTTAAACCAATGGATCGATTTTGAAGAATTTTTTTTTGTAGGTTGATAATACCTTTGCCTTCCAGCAGAAATGAAACAAATGAAAATGCTCTCAAAGATTCTTGGACAATAATGAAAAAGCTCGAACTGTGTTTTTGCTATTTTTTGACTTGCCCTGTGTATTACTTGAGGATTCGTATAGATTTTTTTTTCACCCTATATGAAAGACCCTTTTTTGCGAGCATCTTGTTTTTTTACTCATCGACTTATCTCTAAAATTGACCGAATTACAGCTTTTTTGCTGAAACTTTGCCAAGCTATGTGAATGTTAATCGAAAAACTTAAACATTGCTTTTTTTTTGTTTTTTGACTCATCCTGTGTCCTAACACTGGAACCTGTGGTGGACGATAGATCAAAATACAAGAGTTCTAACCACACTACACCACAACTTGTTACGTTCTGGACGCGCGTTTCGCTAACCAAGTTAGCATCATCAGCAGATGATATAAACTAAAGTAACTTATCCTAACCGAGACTATTTATAGGTAAATGTGGTCACACTTGGTTGCGCCCGACTGCACCGTTATCAAGTAAACAATAGAGGGGACTATAGGGAATAGGCTCTCTGTCTTTATTTAGTGCTTTCTTACCACATTTAACTATTTCTATACTCTCAAATGCATCCAATAATCTATTATTAGATACATTTTTAATCAACTTAAGACTATTTATTCCTATTTGGTGATTGTTTTCTAAAGCATGTTGGGCAACGCTTGACTTTTCTGTTCTTCCGTATCTTAAATGTGCCATGTGTTCTTTAAAGCGAATGTTTATCCAGCCATTACAGCTAATTTCATAGATGCCACTCCTCTCCTTCAAGTCGACTTTGCCTTTAGGGTTTCCAAGGAGATTTTTCAAACTGTTCTCCGTTTTGTAGGCTACTCTAAAACCTATGTTTTTAAATACCTTTTCTAGACCTCTCGTATATTTGGGATCATATGGGATTACTATGAACTTATTGGCAGCCTCAGGTGCTTGAAGAGTAGTGGCATCTTTTAACATTTTCTTATGCTTATGTCTATTTACTAATTTATGTACAAAATTACCATTATATCCATTACTTTTAGCTATATTTTTAATCCGATTCATTTCATTGTTAAAACATTCTTTACTTAATGGAAAATTGACTAATCTGTGAGTTAAGAAATGAAATGCTGCCATTTTGTGTTGACGGCAATGAAATGAGTCGGATGTTATATACCTGTCAGTATTAGTAAATTTCCTATAAATATCAAATTCTAATGTATCGTTATTTCTAATAATTAACGTGTCGAAAAAAGGTAATTGCCCATTGTTCTTCTTTTCCTACGTAAAATTAATAGAAGGATATTTATTATTTAATGTTTCTAAGAAAGTCTCAAAATGTTCTGTTTTAGAATCAAAAATAGCAAATATATCGTCTACATATCTATACGACACCCTTGGGAAATACTTGAGTTCTTTTTTGAACTGGGTTTGTAATCTACCCATAAACAAATTTGCAAGGAACGGAGATAAGCAATTGCCCATCGCAGTTCCCTCAAGTTGTTTATAATATTTATTGTTGAACCGAGAAAAATTTTGATTCATACATAATTTTGTAAGAAGTAAATATTCATCAATAATTTCTTTCTTCAAATTATGATTTGTATGTATGATTTCAAGTAGTTCCTTTAGGTACTCTAAAGCTAGTGGTATGGGTACACTAGGAAACAATGAGCTTACATCAAAAGATATTAAAATTTCACCTTCTTTTAAGTGAACATTCTTAATTTTATCTTATCTTAATCTACTGAATTCTTCTACTAACCATTTTGAAATATTGTACGTTGGTGATCCAACAGCTGAAACAATAGCTCTCATGGACTTCCCAGGTTTATGGATTTTGGGAAGGCAATACAGTGTAGATAACTGTGGGTTCCTATGTGTTAGTTTAAGTTTTAGTTTATCGGACACAAGGTTTTTACACTGTTTTAAGGTATTTTTTACTTCTGTTATCATTTTTGATAACGGGTTCTTCTCAATTACTCTTTCAAGATAATCTGTTTTGTCTAGTATAACAACCTTATTTCCTTTGTCAGCTTTTAAATAAAAACATTCTTCTTTTTTTTCAGTCCCCGGATAACTTCAGTATTTTTACGAGAAACATATTTTGACTTGTTAACAACGTTTTTTAAGATTTGATTTCTGCAAGCCTCTTTAATGAATCCCTTAGTTGACTCTGGCACATACTGAATAGAACTTTCGATATTCGCTATAATAGTTGGTAAAGAGCGATTTCTCTATTATCAAAGGACTGAGAAGAAAGGTTTTCTACAAGGTTCTCGACTTCCAAAGAAATTTGTTTTTGTAGTTTCAACTTTCTCAGTTTGGTTTTAAGTGAACACATTTTCTTTAAAAATTTGGCATCAATAACTACGAACATTTTTCTTTGGAAATCTAACCATTGTTCAAATTCTAAATTACTAAGTTTATAAGTGAGTTTTTTAAATAATCCGTATGCTTCAATTTCAAGCATACTTCGTTTGCTATACAGATTTTTAATTTCTAAATCTAGCCACTTTTGTTTGGCAAAAGATTCAACCTTCCCAGTAACGGGTGATTGTTTAGGGATCTTGACTGAAATGAATTTAGGGAAAACTGAAAAAGACTTGCATGCTTTTAGAAACCAAATATCTGCTGCTATTAACCTAATCTTAGTACAGTACTTACAATAAAGGTTTTGTTCCAACAAATTCCAAGCAATAAATATTATAAACAACTTGAGGGAACTGCGATGGGCAATTGCTTATCTCCGTTCCTTGCAAATTTGTTTATGGGTAGATTAGAAACCCAGTCCACAAAAGAACTCAAGTATTTCCCAAGGGTGTGGTATAGATACGTAGACGATATATTTGCTATTTTTGATACTAAAACAGAAAATTTGGACACTTTCTTAGAAACTTTAAACAATAAATATCGCTTCTATTAATTTTACGTACGAAAAGGAGAACAATGAGCAATTACCTTTTCTCGACAAGTTAGTTATTAGAAATAACGATACATTAGAATTTGATATTTATAGGAAATTCACTAATACTGATAGGTATATAACATCCGACTAATTTCATTGCCGTCAACACAAAATGGCAGCATTTCATTTCTTAACTCACAGATTAGTCAATTTTCCATTAAGTAAAGAACGTTTTAACAATTAAATAAATCGGATTAAAAATATAGCTAAAAGTAGTGGATATAATGGTAATTTTATACATACATTAGTAAATAGACATAAGCATAAGAAAATGTTAAAAGATACCACTACTCTTTAAGCACCTGAGGCTCCCAATAAGTTCATAGTAATCCCATATGATCCTAAATATACGAGAGGTCTAGAAAAAGTATTTAAAAACGTAGGTTTTAGAGTAACCTACAAAACGGAGAACAAATTTCCTTGGAAACCCTAAAAACAAAGTCGACTTGAAGGAGAGGAGTGGCATCTATGAAATTAGCTGTAATGACTGCGATCTAAAATATGTTGGGCAAACTAAACGCTCCATAAACATTCGTTTTAAAGAATACATGGCACATTTAAGATACGGAAGAACAAAAAGTCAAGCGTTGCCCAACACGCTTTAGAAAACAATCACCAAATAGGAATAAACAGTCTTAAGTTGATTAAAAATATATCTAATAATAGATTGAGAGTATAGAAATAGTTAAATGTGGTAAGAAAGCACTAAATAAAGACAGAGGGCCTATTCCCTATAGTCCCCTCTATTGTTTACTTGATAACGGTGCAGTCGGGCGCAACCAAGTGTGATCACATTTACCTATAAATAGTCTCGGTTAGGATAAGTTACTTTAGTTTATATCATCTTCTGATGATGCTAACTTGGTTAGCGAAACGCGCGTCCAGAACGTAACAAGTTGTGGTGTAGTGTGGTTAGAACTCTTGTATTTTGGTCATCCTGTGTATTATTCAAGCATTTGTATAGAAAATTGTTACACTCTAGATGAAAGACCCTTCTTCAAAGACAAATCTGTTATTCTGTTCATTAATTTATCTTGAAAATGTCTGAATTGCAGCTTTTTTATTGTCACCTTGCATTTTGCCAAGGTACCTACTTAATTTTTCAGAAGTGCTATTCTAATAAAATAATAATGAAGATATGAATGATATGAACCATTCTCGATTAGTTTATTCTCCATAATTTTGTACGAAGAATCTCCGAGCAGCACGATGTTGAGGTAGCAATTTAGGACCTTTTGCAGGCCTCCTAGCCTTTAAATTCATTTCGGCTAGACTTCTACAAACTGTCTGCTTACTCGCTATAACATCTCAAATTTGGCAAAGATCTTCTTGAACTTTCACAACCGTAATCGATCGATTCCGTAAAATTCGCATCTCAAAAAGCGATCATCTCTAGGAGAGGTTGCTTCCTGTTTGTTCATATTTCAGTAGTTTAGAAGTTATAAAACACTGAACTTGGGTCAAAAATCAAGTACTTCACTGTTTTTGGAACAAAGTGAATTATACTTTTGCCTCCCCTCTCTTTCATTCTCCTTCTCTTTCTCTTTACCTCTCTTGTCTCTCTCTCTCTCTCTCTCTCTCTCTCTCTCTTTTATCGATTGTAATTTAAAAATAAATATCCTTACATAAAAAAGTTAAATATTTACCTCTGCATTTTTCTCAAAGTTGACCTTTATCGGTAATACTTCTTCGCTGTAAATCCTTATTTCTTCCGACATACATTCAGAGATTAAATCTCGTATTTTACTCCCTTGGCAACTATATATCTTGACCAGCGTTAAAAACATCGTAATGATCAAACCAACGCTCTGCGCCAAAACAACGCTATCTTTGTTTTCAACAATAGAAGGCAAGCTAGAGACCATTCCAGTGAGAAAAAATAGAGAACACAGCTGCAAAATCATCGAGTAGCAATCGTACAATCCTTGGACAAATTTGTTAGTTGACAACGGTATTCGCCAACATCCTGCACATATCATAAATATCTTTAGAAATTTAGTAATATGTACCACTTTTTCTGGCATACTCATTTTGGATCGATTAGTATTCCTGACAGGAATCTGCAAGATTTAAAATATTGAACTAATAAGAAACTATCGCATAACTAATATTTAAATAAACATAGACTCGTGAACAATTATAAATAATAAATTCTCTTTTTGGACAATTTCTGAAAAGTGTGTTTTTGACCTTCAAAGCGCTCCAGCTCGGTAACGGTACGTTGGAGAAATGAGCTTTTATGGGGTCGATCGTAGAGGATAAATGGACGCTTCTTTTGGAAAAAACGCGATTCCGATGGGGCCTATATTAAGCCGGCAGTGGCGTCCGAAAATGAGGTAACTTTAAAGGCATATGCGGAGTCGAAACTTTAACGAGCCCTTACTATCCGTAGATTATGAGCCCTTACTGTTCTTTTTTACGACAATTTATATTCCAATTTTTAAGAGCTCTTACTATTTTTAATATTACCCTCCCCTACTATTTTTATTTTTAGAACCTCTTACTATTCCTGTTTTATGACCCCCAACTAACCCTATTTTACGTGCCTTTACTATTCCTATTTTTACGACCTCTTAGTATTGCTATTTTACGACCTCCTACTATCCCTATTTTACGAGCCTTTACTATTCCTGTTTTTACGAGCCCTTACTATTCCTTCGTACGACCCCTTACTATCTGTATTTTACGAACCCTTACTAGTCCTACTTTTACGACCCCTACTATTCGTATTTTTAGAACCCCTAGTCCTATTTTACGAGCCCTTACTATTGCTAATTTTTAAGGCAAAAATCATTTTAGGAGCCCTTAGTATTTCTATTTACGACCCTTTACTATTACATTTTACAACCCCTTATTATTCCTATTTTACCGGACCTTACTATTTCTATTTTTTCGAGCCCTAGGAGTAGGGGGGATAACTTTTTTTAAAATTTTTAAATAATGAATAAGTTCAAAATAAAATACGAACTATTTTACGACCCTTTACTATTCCTTTTTACAACCCCTTACTATTCCTATTTTCACCAGCACTTATTTATGAGCACTTACTATTTCTATTTTTACGAGCCCTTATTATTTCTATTTATGGCCCTTTACTATTACGACTACTCCTCACTATTCCTTTTTACTTTATTCTTACAACTCCTTACTATTCATATTTTACGACCCCTTACTAATTCTATTTCACGACCCTTACTATCCCTATTTTACGAGCCCTTACTTTTCCTACTTTTACGAGCCCTTACTAGTCCTATTTTTTAAAGTTAAAAATAATAAAGGTTCACGTCAAGTACTGGAGTATAAAATGAAAATTGGGGGAAAGCTGATATTGACAAAAATAAAAACTGGTATATTATTCGTTTATAATAGTAGTTCCCCAAATTTGAAAATTTGTAACCAAAAACTAAATCTGCCAGTTTAAGGTAGTACAGACACAAATTGTTCGATCTTCTATAGGTGAACACCAATACCACTGGCCGTATTATAAATGTAAAGAACCCAAGGGTCCAGGATTTTATAAACGAAAAATTAGAGATTTTATTGAAATTCTTAAACATACAAAAAACTCACGGTGACGGTTCGGCGAACACAAATCGGGTATAAAAGCCGACCTGAATCTCCCCGAGCTCATCACAGGTTTTGGCTATGCGTCAAAAACAAATCTTTTGAAGATCAAGAGGAAGGAAAATAAACTGATAAGGATTGCGGCAGATGCCCCGTGGTTCATCAGGAACGAGGGCTTGCAGAGAAATCTTCATTGGACACAAATTGAAGATTTCATGCAACAAAAGGCTACCCGAGCTTTCAGAGCAGCCGACAACCACCATAACGAAAATCTACGAGACCTAGTGAACTATGATCCACTAGCTCCAAACTACAACAATAGGACAAAACACAGAAGACCAAGACACGGACTTCTGCGTTAAAATTGCTTGAGGATGGATGCAGATAAATCGAAACTTCTGAGTCTCCATGCTTCTCCGAAGCTAGATCTTACTTGCAAAAATCCTTAAGTAGCTCATGTGGCCAACAGAAGTTCCAAGAAGAGGACTCCCAGGTACCTCAGCTGGCTCCGGCGTGAGCTGCAGCTGAACCTGAGGTAAAAGAAGAGGATACCAGGTACCTCAACCTACAGCAGTGACACTGAGGGCCCAGAAGACGACACACTAAGAAGACCAACACACGGATGGACGAAGGAACCAACAGGTAAGACGACTACATCACTAACGATATTTTTCTTTTCAGATATACCAGTAACGAGAGGCGGCACAAAGACACCGTGCCAAAGAGGTAACACACTCCCCTAGAGGTCCATGTCTTTTAGAGGGTCATCCCCGGAAGGACGGCATCAACCCCATCGATGGACCCTGACGATCCATCTGATGGGGGCCCGGTGGGGTTTAGTGGGTATGGCAATCTGTCAGGTGTAACAACCTGGCAGTAATGCGAGTCCTACACTGTCTCCATCCCAACCGGGATGGAGTCGTGCGTAAAAGCATTCCCCATCGATGCGGAAAAAAAATCCGAGCTCATTCATTGTTCAGATCTCGTGAAGTAAAGATCCCTGAAGATGACTCGTGTAATAGAAGGCGAAACGTCGGATAGTAACTAGAATTTGACAGGGCATACCATATATAAAACTATCCTGGATTTTTTCTTGAAAAAGTGTATATTAGAGCTATAGTTTTTGAGAGTACCTAGATTAAAATGAAGTAATTGTGCAAGTCGCAATTAGAACTGTACAATTTTAAGCCCTGTATCTTTGATTATTATCTTACCTGTTCAGTTCGACGTAGACATGCGACTCTGATCGTAAATCAGAATATTTTATAACAAAAACTATTTTGCGTCTAAAATAGCTGCAAAAGATTTTCAAATTATGCATATAAAACTTTTCCAGTGACGGATTATAGGTATTTTTGATTATTTCCTTACGCTAATATACGAAGCTATACAGGTATTTTCGGATTTAAATAACAATAACATATATTATGCCAATTGTTTAATCAATAGCATTCTATTTCTAATTAATTAATGTAAAAACGTAGCTGACGCAGGCATCGGTCAAGTGGCCCTTCTGAACCTTACACTACAGAATGCTAAACATTTTAAATGATACGAATTTGCAAGACAAAAAACATAATCATAAGAGTAAAATAAGACTAAAAAAATGTATGTCAATGTCAACTCCTAATTTTAACTTCCCTAAACAGTGTTACCAAATTTAATAATGTATTTGTATTATTATTTTTTATTACTTGGTATAGATATCAAGCAAAAACTACTGAGGCAGTATCATAGGTTTAGTGAAGAGCGGTAGAAGTCAGAGGAATGTGGCTGAAATAACAGGGGTTACCCAGAGTGATGTCTTTCGAATTTATTCCAGATATATTGAGACTGGTTCAATTGAATATAGACTCCGAAGGCATCGAAATCGCAAGACCACAGCAAATCAAGATCGTTTTATTAGAATACTGCCAAGGAGGAATCCAACAAGATCAACAGTTATAAAGGAACAAATTCGGGCAGCACATCACATCGAGGTATCAACTCAAACAATTCGAAGACGCGTACATGAAATAGACCTGAGAAACAGAAGGCCCCAGTGAGTTCTCAAACTTACACAATTGTAGAAACGGACAGGGTTAAATTGGTGTATCCAACACCGCTATTGGAACATCAGTCAATGGAAAAAAGTAATGTTTTCCGATGAAACCATGGTTTAATGTCCGACGACCGACAGGTTTACGTTTGGCGAGTTCGAGGACGAGTAGCCAGAGCTGCTAACTATAGAGAAGTGCTACCATATCAAGGCGATACAACCAAGTTTTGGGGTGGGATAATGTGGAATAATAAAACGCCCTTGAAATCTATCCCCAGAACGATGGCTGGTCTAATTTACATAAAACATATCCTGGACAAATTTTTATTCATGGATGATAATGCTACCGCACATAGGACAAGAGCAGTGAACGAATATAAAGAAGTAGAAGGAATATCAAGTTTGGACTGGGCTCTGCAGTCGCCGGACCTAAATCCAATCGAAAATGCTTGGGATATATTGGGAAGGCGTGTAAGGAAAAGAAATGATTTTTTTGCATGTTTTCCCAACCTTATTGAAGACAATGTTAGACATAGCCGGAAACTTTTCGGTATTTGCAGATGATATAACAATATTGTGGAATAACCATAGTCGAAATTCCGATGAACTAGCGGATATTGTAAATATAGATATAATTAAAATTAAAGAAAGGTTTGATGCTAATTACCTTACTGTAAATGCATCTAAAACAAAATTAATAAATTTTAAATGTCAATTTAATGAAGTAATTCTTAATAACCAGGCTATAGCAAGGACTGAAATAAATACATTTTTGGGCCTATATATTGACCAGAACCTTAAATTTGAAGAGCACATTCGACAACTATGTAAAAGGGTCTCTAGGGGATGCTTTGCAGTTAGAACGGTATCTAACAATTTAGGTGTAAATATGTCAAGACATGTTTATTATGCTCTTATTGAATCTCACCTGCGCTACGGTATATATTTCTGGGGTGCTTGTGCTGACTATTTGTTTAAAAGTGTGTTTGTCTTACAAAAAAGAGCAATGAGATTGATGTGTCGCATGAAGCCTCGTGAGTCTTGCAAACAAATATTTTTGACTAAAAAAATTCTCACATTCGAGAGTTTGCTTAATACATAAAAAAATTAAGGCTGAATTATCAAAGGAGTCTCTGTACTCGACTTCCATCATCAGCTATGGTGAAAAATTCAATAATATACAATCGCAAAATATTATTTAATCATCTGCCATTGAGTATAAGACAGATTGCTTGTGAAAATAAGTTTAAAAGAAAAGCAAAACAGTTTTTGATTGGTAGAGCTTACTATTCAACTGAAGAATATATGAATGATGTGTTTGTATAATAGTGTTATTTTATAGAACATTTTATGATAAATGTATATATTTTTTTTTGTATCACGCTTAATCTATGACAGTTATCTTGACTGAAATCTCTTTGACCTAACTTTGTAAGTGTTACTTTATAGAATGTTTTAATGCATTTATATTTAACTTTTTTTGTTGTATTATGCTTGTCATGTCTATTATCCTACCTGAAATCTTTTTAATCAAGGTTCTTCAACTAATAATTATTCGTATCCACCAGGATATTTTAATATAAATGTATTTATTTTTTTTGTACTGCGCTTGGTCTATATCTTTTATCTTAATCGAAATCTTTTTACCCAATCAGACTAGGTTTAGTTTTAGTCTTAGTTGCTTTGTCTAAAAGAAATTTGTAACTTAAGACAATAAAGCTATTTTTTGAAGCCTCTGTGGAGGAATGGAATGCAATTCCACACCACCATATAAACAATCTAATTGAAAGCATGGCAATGAAGAACTGAGTAAAGCATTAGACCTAATGGAGGGCCAACAGGTTATTAAGTTTTTGTGTTACGTTGTCGTTTTATATTTTCGTATTTCATTTTTAATCTTTTTTGTCGCTTTGATAGAGTTTCTTTTGTATGTTTGGTAATAAAAACTCATTTAAATTAACTGTTTAATAGTGTTTTTTGTATGGGCAACATCTCTGAAAAAATCTGCAACTGTGTCCTCAAATGTAAAACAAACCATTTGGACCTTATAGAATTTCATCTGTCCTGTATTGAGACTCCAAGTGTCGAACCTTGCGATGGCATACAGTAGCTCTAAAATTAGCTTTACTTCTTTTTTACTCGATGGGTATACCAAGGCATAAAAATTTTAAAAAATAGTAATAAATAATCTTGTAGATATTTGTACTTGGCAACACTGTTCAAGGAAATTAAAATAAGGTGTACAGGGTGTCCGGATTTGGTTGCAAAAGCGGGGTATCTCGCTTATTTTTAAAGATAGAACCTTACGGTTTTCACGAACCTGAGCTAATTTTTTGTGAAACTCATGAAGCCGTAAACAAAATTTTCATAGCCTTCTTCGTTTATGAGATACAGGGCGAAATAGAAAATTTTGCATTTTGGGACTTCCCTCGTATCTCGGTTATCTTTTAACTTAACGCAAAGGAAAAAATTGCTGCTTATGCAGTTTTTTACGCTGGATCCAGTGGCGTAGTCATATTTTTAATTTGAGTTGTTATTTTTTAGATATAATCCAAAGTTGTGTTTTTTTTAAACGGGACACCCTGTATATTTGTTCAGAAATTGATTTGTCCTTTTAAAAGCTTCTCAAAAATATATAATAGTATGGGTCTATTTTAATAAACAACAACAAAAATCCTAATTTTTATAATTATCATCCCAAATTTTGCAGTATTGATGCCGTTTTCTTTTGTTTTCTTGGAAGCAAATGACATTTCCCAATTTTGTACGCGTGTATAAAATACAGCGCTAGTTTTTTGTATTTATTTATTGTGTAAAAATATATTTGTATTAATATGGAAGAAAACCAAACTTTCGAACATTATGAAAAGTACGATATGTTAGCTTGTTTTATATTAAGTAATGAAGCGGCTTTTGAGATGTATTTTAACAGGTAAATAGTTAATTTTTAGGTATGTTGAAATACTATTGCTTAATTTTTATTTAGATATCCAGAAAGGAGGCAACCTAATATATCCACTTTTTATCGGATAAAAAAGAATTTACTTAATCACGGATCATTTATCAAACCTCGTACGAAAACATATAATAAAGAAAATCCGGAGGCTGAGGAAATTACGATTTTGGCTAATGCAGAAGCTTACCCTACAAACTCTTGTAGGGCCAGTGAAAAAAACATAGGGATTCCAAAAACTAGAGTTCAAGAAATTCTAAAAAACACAAATACCACCCATACAAATTTAGGCTCGTGCAGCACTTACAGCCAGGGGATGCAGAGCGTCGGGTAGTCTTCTGCAATTGGTTTCGAGAAAGATGCGATATGGTTAGAGATTTTGAAAGAAAGGTTATATGGTCAGACGAAGCACATTTCAGTAATTCTGGTATACTCAATAGGCACAATAATAGATTCTGGTCCCAGGAGAATCAACACCAAATATTTTCCAGAAGACAGCAGGGCAGGTTTGATCTAAATGTGTCCTGCTTCATATTATGAACACATATAAAATTTTATATATTTGAGGGAAATCTAACAGCCAATCGCTATATAGAAATTTTAGAGGCAGCTATACCTGAATTACTTGACGATGTTCCTCTAGCGCAAATTAACGAAATTTATTTTCAACAGGACGGTGCTCCTGCACACAATTCTGGAATGACGAGATTATTTCTGGATAATAATTTTACCAATCAATGGATCGGAACAAATGGACCTATAAGATGGCCCCCTAGGTCCCCAGATTTGTCGATTTTAGATTTCTTTCTATGGGGATATCTGGAAAATAGAATTTACAAAGACCACTTAATGTCCAAGATTTAGGAAATGCAATAAGAGAAAATTTTCGCTATTTACAAAATCATCCCGTTATTTTGCTTAATTCCCTAAAACGAGTACGAAAATTGTGCGAAGCATGCATAGAACAAAATGGAAATCAGTTTGAACAGTTCTTTTGATTTCCTTGGTTACTGTAGTTCTTATACGACAGTTGATTTTTTTGCTGAAAGGCTTGTTACATAATAATTTATTACTGTTTTGTTCTACATAAATCTAGGTAGGTGGTACTTTTTTGGTGCGAAATTATCAATACATATTTTGATAAATAGATTTAATTACATATTTATTTTGATTTATTGTTAGGATGTAGATATTGTTAACGACTTTAAATCAAAGGCAGCATTGTTTTGCATGGCCTACTGCAAAATTTGGGATAATTATAAAAATTAGGATTTTTGTTGTTGTTTATTAAAATAGACCCATACTATTATATATTTTTGAGAAGCTTTTAAAAGGACAAATCAATTTCTGGACAAATATACAGGGTGTCCCATTTAAAATAACACAACTTGGGGTCATATCTAAAAAATAACAACTCAAATGAAAAATATGACTACGCCACTGGATCCAGCGTAAAAAACTGCATAAGCAGCAATTTTTCCCTTCGCGTTAAGTTAAAGGATAACCGAGATACGAGGAGGGTCCCAAAATGAAAAATTTTCTATTTCGCCCTGTATCTCATAAACGAAAAGGGCTTTGAAAATTTTGTTTACGGCTTCACGAGTTTTACAAAAAATTAGCTCAAGTTCGTGAAAACCGCAAGGTTTTATCTTTAAAAATAAGCGAGATACCCTGCTTTTGCAACCAAATCCGGACACCCTGTACATCTCGAGGTATTCAAAAATGTTCAATGGCTAAGTGAAATTTTAATTAACCATACTTCTAAGTTATGGTTTAAAGTGCATATCTTTTTATTCACTCTGTATTAAAAATTAAAAAGTGTCAAACTTGGTGATGTGGTACAGTAAACCTTTACGTATCCGTAGTATATGAAAAAATAAAATCTGCATGACCCGTCTCTTTTTGGCAGTTATATTAAATTTCGCTTTATGTACATGTCCACGTAATTTTTAGTTTTCCCAGTACAATACAACAAAATTTTCTACTCTGCCTACGGCTTCCGAAAGTCAAAGGACTGACCCATCAGGAAAAAAAAATTGTTAAAATCGGTTGAATAATAACAAAAATATATGCATTTGAAATTAATTTTAAAAATCAGTTATGCATTATAAGTTATAAGTTTTGAAAGTTTGTTAATTCCTCAAAATAGTGTTTTTTTTTACAAGCGCTTTTTAATGATTAAATAAAATTTTGTTAATCCGACACTCACATTTATTACAAATAATTAATTTGTGTCCTTTTTAACCAATTAGTTTTAACCCCTTCCGATACAATTATGTTTCCATGTGATAACTGACTAAGCACTGTTATTTGCCAGATAGTTAAATATGAAGGAGGTGAACTCAATTAAATGTGATGAACCGAGAATTATTGCGCATAAGATATTATTAGATTCAATGAATTCTCGAATAATTTGATCACGTCAATAGTATAAGTATCAATTAGGCGAATAATTTTACATGCATTAATCATTATGGCAAAGAAAACGTTTACGAGGGTTGCTACCTGACCTGCTGTATAATTCTACTATCTTGGAAAAGCAAATTTTAAACAGAAATTTTTCTGTCGTATACGGGGTGTTTCTTAATTGAGTGTCAATATTTAAGGAGGTGATTTTTGGGTCCATTTTAAGAAGAAAACTTCATATAAACGTATGTCCTAAACGGTGTAAATTTTGAGATACAGGATGTTAAACTTTCAATAATTTCATCATTTTTCGATAATATCTCGAATACCACTCTAGATATTGTAATGAAATTTGGTATAGAGGTACTATGCATCTAGTGGAATTTTTTGATGTAGAACATTTTTTTATTTCCACCAGTGGCGTCCGTGCGGAATCCGACCTGCATATTTTCCCAGACATTGATGGTACGCCACTGATTTTTTTTTAAATAAAAATAATTTTTAAATTCCCATTCATTGTTGAGCAAGTTTGATCTCTTGGTAATTTTGAGTTGAACGCACGGTTTTCGTTTTAAAAAATAAAAACCGTTTCTCTGCAGAGTTTTAACGATATCGCTAATATGACAACACCAATCGCCATGGCATGCAAGGAAATGTTTTTTTGACCGAAATTCAAGAAATCAAATTTGCTTATGAATAACTAATACCCAAAGATTTCAAAATTATTATTTGAGATTATAGTTTTTTAACACGAAACTATAAAATACTATTAGTTCATCAATAAAGAAAGATTACTAATAATAATTATTATTGTAGTAGGCTTTGGCTGTCAGAATTAATACTTCTCTTGTAACTTAATTTGACAGTTCAGCTTTCAGATTCAGTCGGGTTTAATGAATTTTGTGTTCTAAATATCTGATATATCTGAGAAAAGAAATGGTTGAGTTTACCAATGAAGAGTTGGAAGACATGCATTACATGTATGGTTTGGCTGATGGCAGTTCACCGGAAGCTAGGCAATTATATCAAGAGCGCTTTCCTGGTAGAGTCATACCCTAAAATCCTGAACTGAGTACTAGGAAAATTGGAATTAACCTAAATATTTCGCACATCCTAGTTTGAAGAATTCTACATGATTTTTTTTTATACCCATATCACATTCAACGAGTGCAAGCCTTACTTCCCCCAGATCTTCCTTTCCGAGTTCATTTTTGTGAATGGTTTTTGGAAAAAATTGCGCGTAATCCCTTATTTGATCGCGAAATAATGTTCACAGATGAAGCGAACTTCTCCAGGAACGCTATCAGAAACTTCCACAATAATCATATCTGGGCCGACGAGAACCCCCATGCCATTGTAGAACATCATCATCAAGAGCAATTCTCTGTAAATGTTTGGGCTGGCATTATCGAAAATCACCTAATTGGACCTTTTTTCCTCCCAGAAAGACTAAATGGCCATAATTATCGCCGGTTTCTTGAGAACGATTTGCCGATATTGTTAGAAGATATACCAATTCTGATTAGAAACAGAATGTGGTTCATGCACGATGGCGCGCCCGCTCACTTTAGTATTGAAGCCAAAGAATATTTGGACTGCACATTTAACAACAGATGGGTAGGTCGTGGCGGACCCCAACCATGGCCCCCTAGGTCCCCAGACCTAAATAGTTTGGATTTTTTTCTATGGGGACATCTTAAATCTGTAGTTTACCGCACCCCAGTAAACACTGTAGAGGAGCTGAAGGATCGTATAAGAGATTCTTGCGATATTATCAGAAACACCGAGGGTATCCTTCAAAGAGTTCGCGACAACATGAGGAAAAGGGCTGAATCGTGTATTCTCCAAGGTGGTGGGCATTTTCAACAACTTATCTAATTTTTTTCTTCTATTTTGTTTCACAAAGTGTGCTGTCAATTTGTTAAAACCTAATTATTTTTGTTGAAATTATTAATTATGTACCTAGTTGTATTAGTATAGTTTTGTAAATAACTTGTTATTGTTGAAGAATGTCATATTATTTTAATAAAATTTATAAAAAGTATTTATGAAGGAACAGACTTCTGAAAAGCATTGACATGGTGGTCCTAGATTGGTGGCTGAAGACTACATACTACTATCTAGAAATATCTCTCACTAAGATAAAGCGATTTCTGATTTTAATAAGAATGGACATAGTAATTACTTTCACGCCACTGATTTTTCTAAAATAAAGCATTTTTATTGATTCATTTGTTTGTTTTTGAAAACTTTTAGTATTTATTTTCGACAAGATTTGATTTCTCGAGTTTAATACAATAATATTCCTCTGCATGCACGGTGATATCCGTCTTATGACCAGGATTGTTTGGACCATGCAGAGAAACGGTTTTTATTTTTTAAAACGAAAACCTTGCGTCCAACACAAAATTACCAAGGGATCAAACTTGCTCAAAAAAGAATGGGCATTTCAAAAATAATTTTTATTTAAAAAAAAATCAGTGGCGTACCATCAATGTCTGGAAAAATATGCAGGTCGGATTCCGAACGGACGCCACTGGTGGAAATAAAAAAAAAGTTCTACATCAAAAAATTCCACTAGATGCATAGTACCTCTATACCAAATTTCATTACAATATCTAGAGTGGTATTCGAGCTATTATCGAAAAATTATGAAATTATTGAAAGTTTAACACCCTGTATCTCAAAATTTACACCGTTTAAGACATATGTTTATATGAAGTTTTCTTCTTAAAATGGACCCAAAAATCACCTGCTTAAATATTGACATTCAATTAAGAAACACCCTGTTTACAAGGTAGGCTAATCAAATATTTCACATACCGTTCGTTTAAAAAAAAAACGCCTTTGCCCATATCACCAACCTTGTCACTTCCACGCCCTCGCGGGAGTGACCTCCAACCCCAACATCTTAAATGGGAATAGGGGTCGAGTGATACTTTATTTTAAAGGCAATCCAATTCTCTTTTCAACGCATCTTATTTTTTCAAATTTGATGAAGCCGTTTTTGAAAAAAATAAGGGTAGAGCAATAAAAAGAAAAAACTCATTGCTCGGTAAAAAAATTTTGGGCTCAAGTTTCGTTTACCTGAAATTGGTTATAAGGAAAGTATCTAGTTTTACATATTCTAGGAGCTTTTCTAAATAACGGAAAATAAGAATTTTGCTGCGGAAATGCGTCATTTCCGTTCGCACAGTTTAGTATACCTGAAATCAGTTACATGAAAACTTTGCATTGCATCTCATCCCAAACTCTTTCCCAAGCACGAAAATGTTAAAATGTGTCCATTTTCATTTTCTGCGGAAATTTTGTATAGTTTAGAATATCCAACTTTGATTTACATTCACTTAAATGGGAATGGGGCAAAATAATCGATGGCATTATTGCGGAATGCTCGTATATATTTGTTCGATTGCCTGACTCAAGGCAATCAAATTCCTTGAAGTTCTCAAAGATATGCAACAGATCTTGAAAACTCAGACAAATTATTGAGATTATCTAAAAAAAATTTCGGGCTGTCACGTATACGGGTATAAAATGTCGCTGACAATACGATGCGTTCAGCCGTTATTTTTACATTCCGCAATCGTGCCCTCACTTCATTTTGTGAAAAACTGAATACTAATGTTTCGTCCGCAATCGTGCCGCGCCCTGGAAAAGCGCTCAAAATGGCTTTTTTATATAAAATTTCAGGTATTCTAAACTATACAAAATTTTGAAAAATGGAATTTCCGCAGGCACACTTTTTCATTTTTATGTTAAGGAAAAAGTTCAGAATGTAAATCACAGCTCTTTTTATGTAACTGATTTCAGGTAATCTAAACTATCAAATTTACGCTGAAAAATGTAAGCGTAGACAAATTTTTAAATTTTTATGTTAAGGAAAAAGTTTAGAATGAAAAAAAACTGATTTCAGGTAATCTAAGGGCAGACAAATTTTTACATTTTTATCTTTAGGTTTAGAATATAAATCAAAGCTTCTTTTTTATGTAACTGATTTCAGGTAAACTAAACTATACAAAATTTTGTCGGAAAATTAAAACGACAAATTTCCGCAGTAACATTTTGGCATTTTGGTGCTTGGGAAAGCAAAAACTCAAGCAAAGTTTTCATGTAACTGATTTCAGGTATAAAAACTGTGTATGAAAATGAAAATAACGCGTTTCTGCAATAAATTTTTTCATTTCCGTTGTTAAGAAACACTTCTAGAAAAGATTTCTTTTCCCTTTAAAGTACCCCTATTCGCTCCAAGATCCCGCAAGCTTATAAATTAAAAAAAAAAAAGGGGTGTACAATGGAAATGACGCATTTCCGGAGGAAAATTTTTCATTTCCGTTGTTAAGAAGGGCTTCTAGAAGGCAATCAAATATTTTTTTTCCAAATAACCCATTTCAGGTAAACAAAACTTGCCCCAAATTTTGAGATCCGTTGATTTTTGTATCGAGAAAAAAGTTTTTTTCGCTTATTTTCAACTCTGTCACTTTAACCTCCCGCAGGAGAAAGCTGTAACCCTTAAAATATTACATGGGATTAAAGGTCAAGTGATACCTCATTTCAAAGGCCATTAAATTCTCTTTTCAAGGCAGAGCAATTTTTAAAAATTAAGTAGATAGTTAAGTACTTAATAACTCAACATTGATAAAGCAATAAATGTGTATCGATCTTTACGTTAATTTTATGTAATGACACTGATTACTCAGTAATCAAAATCCTACCTTTTATCTAGTTTCAGTTAGTTTCAACATACCTATATAATAATGAATTGCAATATTTTTATTTTTTTTATTTATATGTATTTCAACTACCTGGAACAAATAAATCATAAAAAAAATACGGGATGTGTAAAATTTGGTTTTTATATCGAGATTTGTAAACCCACTTTAGGAAGTATCTCAAAAATTCTACTGAAACCACTAGAATTGTTGGAAGCCGCGTCCTTTCTTAACTTTTTCTTTTTTTAATCATTTTTTTATAGAAAATAAGCACTTTTTTGTTGGTGAGGGTACAATTTACAACAAATTAATTAAAAACACTTACATTTTTTTTATTTCGCACCCTTTACTGGAAACCGCATGCATGGTTACGACGAATAAAAATTCTTTATACATCACACTGTATATTAATTAAACAGCTTTACATACACTGAGCACTGAGCAATGACCATTTTCCCTGCTTTCCTTCTTTTTTTTTATAAAAATAAATACACTAAAATTGAATAAATTGATATTTTAATCGACTTTAAATTGATTTGTACCGTGCTGCCATCTATAAGACAATGCTCAAACTAGCACTTCACAATCGATATTGCTACCTTATTACAAATCCCGTAGGGCCTACCTAAAACATGAAACACGATGGAAATTACGTTAATAAATATTTTTCTTTATGTGTTTTTCGGTATTTTGTTAGATAATTTTATATAAATGGTTATTTTTAATTTCAGTGTCAACCATTGTCACTCATTTTGAACCAAGAATAGTAAACCATACAGGGTAGTTACTTCTCGCAAGCGTAATGACCGGGTGCGTGACGTACTGCGGTTCTCTCAGCCGTCTAAAGATTTAGTATTAGTTACATTGCTCTGTAATAGAAATACGACTTTGGGCATTGTTTTTTCAATATTTTTAGTTTCTATAAGTGGTGATAGGTCACACAAGTCTGAAAAAGTATTGTTCGTGCATAATGAAACGTAATTAGGCAACGAAAGAATTAAAACTTCTTTTATAACTAATATATTTACTTCTGCAGAAGTCTACATAACAAAAAACAATGTCTGGGAATATGTGTGCTGTTACAACATTACAAAAATAATTACAAAAATCACTTGCCAGGTGTAACTTTTCATAGGTTTCCGAAATCAATTATTATGAAGAAACAGTTTATTATTATTTTTTTATTAAATTTTCAGGCAAGTTGTGTTTTCTTTTAACATATAGCAGGTACTTTTAATTTTAATTTTTGCTCTGGATTGTTGCTTTTTTTGTATTAATGCAAATGTCAACTTTGTTAATTTATTTTAAAGTTATTTATACTTAGGTATCACAATCTCCCGTAGTTATTATGTTTTTTTTTTCGTTTTCGTTGTAAAAGTGGTTATATTAAGGTATTTTTGAGAATCTTTAGAGTACATTATTTTTTAATTTTGAAAAAAAATATATATGACAATAATAACAATTATCAAAAAAATCGTAATACCTTGTTTTTTACTTTCTTATTTGAGAATCACTTTACGTATTTGCTTTTTAAATTAATACATTTAGATACTTAAATTACTAAAAAGTGTTTATTTCTATTTAACGATGTCGGGCATCCTGTCATAAAAGAACATAATATAACAAAATTTCATAAATTAAGAAGGCACTCATAATAATATATTTTTGTCTTGACACAATGTTTAAATTATTTCCTAATCATGTATTTTTATGTCCAAATATAAATTTCTAAAACATTTTGATGACCAATTGACCATTGCTTATTGACCGACATTCATATGGTAATGTTGCTCTATTAGTTTATTATAAATTTTGACGAAACTTATTGCATTAAAAACCAAAATAACAGCATCAAAAGGCAAAACCATATTATTCTCCAATAGAAATAATGCATGAACCTTATTTCGAACGGGCCAGAGACGTCACTGCAGCAACGCGCGCTCGCGCTAAAGTGACAGAAATAAATCGCGGATATAACTATCCTGTGTGGTTTACGGTTCTTGATTTTGTACCACAATGTGTACTTTCCTTTTGAGTTTTTACGTTAAAAGTGTACGGTATTTACATTGTGCTCCGCCGTAATGTCGTTATTAAAGCATGAGACACAATGGAAATACGTCTACCTTTCCGTCCATTTACTTTTTTTTGTTTCTTTGTGAATTTTTCGGTGTTTTATTAGATAATTTTTTGAAATGTAGGTTATAAACGGTTGTATTTAAATCCAACGTCGAAATTACCACCCTTTTTTGTACCACAAATGTGTACTTTTTTTAAGTTTCGTTTTTGCAAGTTATGTTTTGCGTTTGAGTTTTACGGGAGGGCCATTGTGTTCCAAGGGGAAACAAATTAACAGCAATGAGAGGGCGAATATTATTTAAGCGTGAAATACAATGACAATTACGACATTCTTTTCCGTCCATTTACGCCAAACTTTATTTAAGTAGTTTTCGGTGTTTTGTTAGATACTTTTTTGAAATATAGGTAATAAACTATTATATATTTAGTTCCAACGTCAAAATTATAACCCATTTTTGTACCACAAATGTGTACTTGCTTTTTAAGTGTCGTTTTGGTAGGCTAGTTTTTACGTAAAAAGTATACGACAGTTCCATTGTGTTCCGAGCGGAACGCATGGAACACAATGCAGATTGCCAAGCGTTTAACGTAAAATCTAACCCACAAAAACAAAACTTAGAATCAAATAGAAGATGGACTCAATACAAATTAATGGAGTGCGTTTGTAATGCTGCCGACATATAGTTTCGATAACCGTTTATTGTAAGATAAAAAAAGTTGAGATGTAAATACTAATATAAATAATAAGTTCAAGCATATTTTCTTACAGCCCAGAGCTAACCAAAACGTAATACGATTTTTAAAACACAACTACATACAAAGTTATCAGTTAAAAAAAAACTAAAAATAAAACTGGGTCTGAATGGGGATTAAATTAAATTCTACCATTGAGCAACGTGGCTCTACTAAAAATTTAATGCGACTTGTTTATACTCTGCCGGGGCAAACGGCGTTAGGTCACGTGACGTTGGCAAGTATTTGATAGGCTAGCAAAGCATAAACAACATTCTCCCATAAACTTTTATCTATGATAATAATTTATTTTTACTGTGTCGAGCGGCTCGAGCAGAACCTATTCGTGCGTTTAGTGAGCTTTCTTGAGATCTTTCTCAAAATTATAAGTTTTGTTGTGAAAATGTCGCTTAGCCCGAATTATCAGTTACTTGATAGCCTTGTGAATTAATACTATGACGAAAAACTAAATATGACATTATTGATCCATACACACTTATGTTCGTGGATCAAGATCCACAAGGTAAAAGTAAATACCAAATTTTCTATTACTATAAACTTTGACTTGACTTGACTTTTTTTTAAAAAATTAATCCTTTTGACTTGAAAAACTGACGAACAGAAAGGGATGTTTGACTAGCACAAATCACAAATGAACAAAATGGAGGCATTTAATTTAAAAAATTAAGACTTGAACTTGGTCTGCCCCTCAGGCAATATGGCTGTCTTGATGTGACGTCACTTTGAAATGGTCAATACCGAAGGTTACCAACGTAACCGTTTTCTAGATTGTGATTATATGACGCGAAAAATTGCTTTAAAAGGCCAAGCCGCCAGTGGCGACTCGTCGTACTCGTAAGTCGTTCCTAACAAATGATGCATTTTACATTTTGATGAGCGTCGAGAATGTTCTACCAATACCAATCAATTTTGATGTCCGAGTACAGACCATAAGTAGTAAGTACAATTTTAAAATGTTAAATAAGCTCTAATTTGTGCCCCTGGAAATAAATATGCTTTTTTAAATAAATGGGTATTTAGAGGTATCTTGTTAATAACTTAATAATTTATACCAGTTTTAAGGAATATGCTACAGATTATTACCTCGTGGTCACCAATTTCTATTTATATTTTTAATGGTTAGAAGCATTTTTCTAGATTTGTAGTTGCCTTAATTTTAATGATAGTAGATAGGGGCTCTAGCTAGAACGATTTAAGACCGCTGGATTTTTGACCTTTTTTTGATGTTAGAAACTTTACTTGTCAAGAAAATCATATGGACCTGAACATCTCCAAATGTAAGATTATCTCTTTTAGCAGGAAAAAGCACCCTATTCAACTCACATACATGATTGTTCGTATAGAAATTGAATGGGTTAGCATGGTAAATGATTTAGGGGTCATCTTCGACTCTGAGTTTCGTTTTATCATTCATATCGATAATGCTGTCACTAAAGCTCTTAAATTATTAGGTTTTATTATGAGGCAATGTTGGAACTTTAAGAACACTGAAGCCTTGAGATCTCTATATTTAGCTTTGGTTAGAAATAATTTAGAATATTGTTGTATGATTTGGGCCCCATATTACCAGGTTCACATTAAAAAACTTGAGCGTGTACAGAATAAATTTGTAAATTTCTTATTGTATAAGTTGTGTATTGACAAGTCGGACTTTGTGTATGGTGATCGATTGAAATTGTTGGGTTTAAATGATTTAGCAACACAAAGAATGATTCTTGCATTGTGTTTTGGTCATAAATTGCTAAGTAACATAATTGACTGCAACGATTTATTGTCAGCTATTAACTTTAAAGTTCCATCGTGTATTATGAGAAATGGTGACCGTTTTGCTCTTAACTATGCACTTACCGACGTCGGCAAAAATTCTCCAATAAATAATCTTATGAGGTTTTTGAATTCACTGCCTACAGATTTTAATTTTGAGGCAAATCCATTTGAGTCTAAGAAAAAGCTTCAAAATTTTCTTCGACCTTGAATGTGTTTTATGTGTTACTATGTTTGTAATTACTGTTTTAAAAAATTGATGATGTTCTAGTATTTTATTTGTTTCTCCAAGACAATTTTAACTTTTGTTTTCAGAATTGTTTTAACCTTAGTCATAGTTTAGTATTAAATAGAATTAGATTTAACGATGATTGACATTTGTAACACTATTTGGGCTCTGCCTGTCATATGTATTGTTCATAAATAAATAAATACTCATTCAGCCCATGCCTCGAAGGTCTTTTCGGTAGAAAGAAGTTGTGTGAGTGACTGTTGCAAGAATGCATTCATTTCCTTAAAAATATTCACTATGCTGTATGTATATATTCTCTATTACATATTAAGGGTTGTAATTCTAAGTATTGAGTGAACAGTTCAAGTTACACATACGACACAAGATATCAATCCTCACTCGGTGAGTCTACCCAAGTCTGACCGAAGTTGTTCACAGTGATCTCTATTTTATAGTTTTGTTTAAAACAAGTCAATCAATTATTAGATATTTTTTACACTTACCAATTTAGGTTTTCTGCTTAAATTAAAGAAATTTACTTTTGCCACACTCAGGCAGTTTCATAATGAAAAATCCAAATTATTGAAACGTTCATGTGTGTGGAAAATTAAAATGATTTATTGTTTGTGTGCTCTAGGAGCAAAAGCACAACAATAGGTCAGACATACGAAAGTATTTGACTTTTAACGGTAATGGAGCAATAACAGACTTAATACCTCTTATTTTTTTTTTTTTTTAGAACATTGTGAGCTGGTTTGTTACATCAAGCAGTTATCTAAACACGTAATGGAAAAATAAGTCAGCATTAATGTAAGTATATAGAAACTTAATTGTGACACAGTTTTAACCTATAAGTTCTTGCAAGTTGCTAGAACCAACTGGAATTTTATGTTGCTCAGTTGGCGTGAAACACTTGCTATATTAAAGAAAAATTTTACTTTGGATGACATTTCAATACATACAAATGTTCATCTTCAATATAATTTTTACAATTTACTCGTTATTCAAAATATATTCAAAGAAGAAAGCACAAATAATTATGAACACTACACAACTTAATCTTGTCTCTTCTGATGTTTGAATTATTTACATAAAGGTAAAAAGTATTAAGGAATGAAATGATTTGTTATTAATAGTGTTTTAGTTAAAACAATTTTTTTTTCATATGAAATATTTTTTCATGTCAGTAACATACTGTTTTAAAATGAAAAATAAGGCTCATTTACAAGTCCGTTAAGGTAGCTTCCAAAATATTTCTGATTTGCTCAAATTTGGTTTTATTAATGCTTTATTTGGTTTCGTTGGTGCCTTCTTATTTTCTCAAATATTAATCCTATTTTTTGATTTCAGGTTAAGTTATGTTAGGCATAGTTCTTTAGTGGTTCAATTACTATCATTAGTGCTTTTTTATTTAAATTTATATTATATATTTTATATATAATTTAAACATTATTTCTGTAAATATTTGCTTATTTTATTTCAAGGTCAGCCACCAAAGTCTTTCTAATTGACTAGGTGATTTTCTTAAGTGCTTTGATCAGTTTCATTAGTACTTTCCCATTTCTGTAGTAGAAGTTGAGGGGAGGCCGAACCCTTGCGGTTTACTCCAAGATCCCACCTCAACCTTTCTCACCACCTCCCATGCTTCCTTGAACCTTCCAAAGAAGATCCTTAATAACTTTCCTTTGCAGCACTGCGGCAGTTCAGAAAAACTGGCTGGCACCTTAAAACAAGATATGCAACATATTTTCCCCAATTTGATTTGGAAACAAGATAAACAAATATTCCAAAGTTAAGAAAGTACTAAAGAAACTACACAAATCTTTGGGTTCTGACTTCACCACAGAGATAAGCAAATATTCACTAAAATGAAAAAACAGTAACGTAACTAATTGAAGCACCAAAAAACAGTAATTAAAGACTGCTAGTTTGGGTAGGTCAGGATACCTTTGGGGGCTGACCTTGAAATTTAAAAATATTAATATTTGCGAAACTAAGAAAGCATCAACTAAACATCAAGCTCTAAAAAATAAGAGCAAATTTGGTTGAATCAGAAATACTTTAAGGGCATCATGGACCTCTTCTTAAGAGTAAATTTTTTCCAAAATTTATTTTTAGTCTTTTCTGCTTTTTTTGTCTTGTTTCCTCTGTCTGCGGACATACTATATATAACAAAAATTTAATTTTTTGCATAAAACTTTCCAATCGTTACACAATACACTCATTCTAAATTTTTAGATTCATATTGTCACACTCTTAGATATACTCAAAATACCAGGGTTCTTAGCGACCTGGAAAACCTGGAAAAGTTGGGTAATTTAGAAATCCGACTATAAATCAGGGAAAAGTCAGGGAATTGACAAAAAATAATAGAAAGTCAGGGGATTTTATACTAAGCCTGGAAAAATAATATAATTAATATTTCCACCAGAGTTGCTTGATTGTATTTACCCAAAATCATTTCGTCGCGTTTATATAACTATAATTAGATTTATCATATTACTTAAAATTATTTAGCGGCTCTTGCATAAGAAATGTATTTAACATCCCCAGTATATTTAGACTTGCCTGCCGGCGCTAAACAGTAACTCGGACGACTAAAAAATCGGCTTAAGTAGTGTGACTTTCTAGTGGGAGCATATTATGTTTTGAAAGATTCACCAGCCAGGAGAGCTCGTTTTATGGCTCTTACAAATTGTTACAAATTCCCATATAAATTTTGTAAAATTATATGGGTAGAAAATGTTCTAGTCTGTGAAAGGGCTTTGGACATTTTATCTCCTCTTAAAATTTGGATAGAAGATAAAGCCACTAAGCTTCCATCAAATGTTTCAGTTACTAAGACAAAAAAGGCTTTAAAAGATACATTTTTAAAACCAAGACTCACATTTTTTTCACACATTGCTGCCATTTTAGAACCATTTAAAAAAAAATTTGGGCGATAAATTTATGGTTCTTTTTTGTATGATAATCTATTACAAATACTAAATGAATGAATCAAAAAAAATCCTAAAAACAAAAGTTATGGATCCAGCCAAATTTGATAATTCAAAAGTGCTAAGAACCCTGTAATATAAATATTCTTTGCATAAGGTCTGGACAATATATTTTAGTTAACCTTGATAGTGGTTCTCACTACTATCATCAAATAACATAATCAACTGATTTTTCGTTATACGAAAAACCAATAATGGCCAGACCGTCCCAGAAGATCGGAGTTATGATGCAAGAGTTGATAAAATTTGAAAAATGAAGCCTTATTAACAATTTTCTCTTGTTCTGTTTTTAAAGAGTATTGTTTTTAGCAGTTTCTTTTGTTACTATTAGGTTAGTAATTTCCCACAATATATTTTGTTACTTATTTAATTTTAGGAAGATTTTGTTAATTTAATTGAATATAACAATAAATAAAGGGAATTTATTTCATTTGTCAATTCATCAACCAATTTTAGTATTTTCTTTTTTCAGTATGGTATTGCTAGAAGAAGAATTCAGAATGAAGTTTGAAGATTAGATATGCACAGAGTAGCTGACAGGTAATGCAATTTGTGAAGATATATCCAGATTATTAAGGTTTTTAAAGATATTTGTTGTTCAAATTAGTGATGGATTTTTAGGTTTTTTGGGTTTAAACCATGTCGGTAAAGATTAGATGGGTTTAAACTCTAAAAACCATGTTTAAGCCCAATGCAGTATATAATACATACAGTTAATAACACCAGATTGAATGTATTCTACATATATTTTAAATTGTGAATGTGATGAAAAATATTTAAAAAATGATTTGACTACCGAAATCTTTTAAAATATATATATATACAATATATATATATATATATATATATATATATATATATATGGACTGGTTATACTATATTATATGATGAATTTTCTTTTTTATGTCTTCTTTTCCCGACTGACATTGTTGATGAGATGTTTTTCACTGATATATAAAAGAAAGATTAGCAAATATACTATAAGGTGAATGGCAGCATTTTCAGTTACTTTTTGTTTCCTTTATTTCAGCAACATCAGAAAATCACCTTGGATAAGTTGACCATACCAGAGTTGTAAACCTTTGTTGTTGGAAGATTTATAAATAAAATTTAAGCATATTTAAGTTTTAACCAACAAGATTTATTTCAGCATGATCAAGAAAACGGCCTGGATAAGTTAACCATACGAGGTTTGTAAAACTTTATTAAAGATTTATAAATAAAATTAAAATATATTTAGATTGTAATCAGGAAGATTGACTGTAAAATATCTGAGAGCAGGGGCTTATAGTAACACAACCTATAGTCCAAAAAAAGGATAATTTTTGCAGTTTAGTAACCCCTATAAAAAAAAGTTTTGTACCACAATTCCTGTACAGCTTAATGGCTTTTTAAAATCTTGCTATTCTAGCAAAAAAAAATATGTCAGTTATATTAATTACTAGCGCCATGTTCAATAATGTTGCAGATTCATCTTTCTCTATGTAACTGTATTTAAGAGACAGCCAAAATATAATTCGGTACATTCAGATTGTAACAGAATCTATTCATACGACTGCACCTAAAATTACTCTTTAATAGTAAAATATTTTCGTGAAATAGAAACTGCGTTTCTCCTAGGAAAACAAAGGCAGGCAGTATAGTCCCATTACTAATCATTCTTTAAATATTTTGGGTGCAATGGACAAATTGTTTTCCACCTCCTGTATTCTCTATGCGCCATCTGCTTTTTGGCTGGTGCAACTTGGAAATATTGCTGAGGAAAGCAGTGCGGCGCCACTTGCTGATATGCATATCTTTTTCTTCTCGTTCTAGTCATAGCGTTGATCTACTATAAGACCTCACTCATACAACGCCTGTCGTTAACAAAGGACTAAAAATATATATATATATATATATATATATATATATATATATATATATATATATATATATATATACAGGGTGTTCATTAATGTCGTGGATATATTTAGGGAGTGATAGTACTCGACAAAATAGGAAAAAAATGCCAATATATACATTGTCACAAACGCACTATTTTCGTTATACAGGGTGTCAAAGTTTCAATTTTTTTTCGTTTTTTTCCAGTTCCTTCTGAGACAATTATTCAAATTTAGAACATGTATTATTTTTAGAACATGATAAAATATATTTTTATACAGGGTGTTACATTTTTTTGCACCACCTACAAGTTTATCTTGAGGAACTTTTTTTTGGAGCACCCTCTTTGAATTCTGATATAAAATTTAAACTCTTTGTTCATTTCTTTAGCTCTTTCGTATTTTGCATTATTCTCGTATCTGTCACAGTTTTCGACTTATTTGCAACAATCATTGCATTGCATCAATGGCATGTAGGCGAAATTAAGCGTTTTATTTTAAATCAAAATGATAATGAACAATCAGATAAAATTATTACAGTTAAATTAAAAATAAAACCAAGTTATATTTTGAAAATCCAACGGTTGTTAAAATTATTATTTATGAACTATTAATCAGATAAAATTATGCTGAAATGTGCATGTCTTCTAGCAATACCGGGAGTTCGTCTTCGAGAAATTGATGATAATATCGTCGGTTTAGCCTTGCTGGCAGGAAAAATGGACCTATCAAATAATCTCCAATAATGCCGGGCCACACATTTACTGAAAATTGTTGCTGGAAATTATTTTCATCTATCGAATGCGGATTCTCTTCTGCCCAAAAATGATTGTTATGAAAATTAATAATCGTTAAATAAAGTCATGTTTCCAAATAATTTTGGGCTAGCATTTGTAAGAACCACTGGCAAAAATTTAAAAGGAGTGGAAAGTGACGTGGGAGAAGAGCTTGAACCTTTTGGATGTGGTAAGGATACATTAAGTCTAAAAAAAATTTCCATACAAGCACAAATGAAATGTTAAGTGTTGCTGCAAGTTTCCTCGTACTGGTAGCAGGATCATTTTCTACTGCATTCAGGACTGCTTTCTCGACTTCAGGAGTCCTAACTGTTCTATTTGCTCCTGCTAAATGAGTGGATTTCTTGAATGATCCATTTTCACATCGCCGATTATATACCTTTGCAAATGTTTGTCTATTGGGCACCATGCGATTTGCAAATTATTGCAAATAAGTCGAAAACTGTGATAGATACGAGAACAATGCAAAATACGCAAGAGCTAAAGAAATGAACAAAGAGTTTAAATTTTATATCAGAATTCATACAGGGTGCTGCAAAAAAAAGTTCCGCAAGATAAACATGTAGGTGGTGCAAAAAAATGTAACAACCTGTATACTACCATCCACGATTTTAATATTTTATCGTAGATGTTCTTAAAAATAATGCATGTTCTAAATTTGAACTAATTGTCTCAGATTGAACTGGAAAAAATCACCCCTCTGAAATATGTCCACGTCATTAATTAACACACTGTATATATATATATATATATATATATATATATATATATATATATATATATATATATATATATATATATATATATCCTATATCCTATAGTCCTTTGTTAACGACAGGCGTTGTATGAGTGAGGTTGTACCAGCCAAAAAGCAGATGGCGCATAGAGAATTAGAAGGAAAATAATTTGCACAAACGAATATACCAGTTTTTATTTTTAACTTTAAAAATAGGAATAGTAAGGGCTCGTAAAATAGAAATAGTAAGAACTGGACACAGTCTAATCCGAAGTTCATAGTTTTCTTCTTAACGGTTATTTTATGATGAATTTTCTTTTTTGTCTTCTTTTCCCGGCTGACATTGTTGATGAGATATTTTTTCACTGATATATAAAAGAAAGTTTAGCAAATATGCTATCAGGTGTATGGTGGTATTTTCAGTTAAATTTTGTTTCCTTTATTTCAGCATCATCAAAAAAACGCCTTAGATAAGTACCATACGTTTGTAAACCTTTACTGTTGGAAGATTTATAAATAAAATTCTAATATATTTAGATTTTAACCAGGAAGATTGGTTGTAAAATAGACGTTATTTTATAAAATTTTGTTTTATTTTCCTCCTAGAAAGTTAAGCGCAATTTAAAATTTTTATATGTCTTATTGCTGTTTAGAAGTTTAAACAAATAAATGAAACCATAACATTAAAATATATATATATATCCTATATCCTATATCCTATAGTCCTTTGTTAACGACAGGCGTTGTATGAGTGAGGTTGTACCAGCCAAAAAGCAGATGGCGCATAGAGAATTAGAAGGAAAATAATTTGTCGAAACGAATATACCAGTTTTTATTTTTAACTTTAAAAATAGGAATAGTAAGGGCTCGTAAAATAGAAATAGTAAGAACTGGACACAGTTTAATCCGAAGTTCATAGTTTTCTTCTTAACGGTTATTTTATGATGAATTTTCTTTTTTGTCTTCTTTTCCCGGCTGACATTGTTGATGAGATATTTTTTCACTGATATATAAAAGAAAGTTTAGCAAATATGCTATCAGGTGTATGGTGGTATTTTCAGTTAAATTTTGTTTCCTTTATTTCAGCATCATCAAAAAAACGCCTTAGATAAGTGGACCATACGTTTGTAAACCTTTACTGTTGGAAGATTTATAAATAAAATTCTAATATATTTAGATTTTAACCAGGAAGATTGGTTGTAAAATAGACGTTATTTTATAAAATTTTGTTTTATTTTCCTCCTAGAAAGTTAAGCGCAATTTAAAATTTTTATGTCTTATTGCTGTTTAGAAGTTTAAACAAATAAATGAAACCATAACATTAAATTGATATGGTTGCTACGCTTTTGATGTAGAGATAAATCCTAAATCCAATGTTTGAAATTCTATGATTTATATGGCGTGAAGATAGGAAACTAAACAATATATAGATTTGTAATTGTGTTTTTAATCCTCTTATAAGATTTTTTTTTGGAAAAGTTGCAAATTCAGTATTTAACAAATACAAAATTGAAGAACAAAATTTTAAATGTGGGGTTATTGGTTTATATACAAGTAATCTATTCCAATTCAGCGATAAGATTGTACATAATTGATTTGTGTATTTTCTTTGGTTTATATTAATAAGCAAAATATTTGTCAGACCTAGCTTGTACAATCAAATGTTTCTGTTTTGATACCAAAGAAGTTACTAGTCTGAAGGATCATTTGCAAGCTAAAAATGTAATTTCTCTGGGTTTAGATAAAGAAAAAGGTTTTAATTTGATAATTTATAATGGTTTTTACTCCTTATATAAACCATTTGAGGTACGTCAGCCATAAACCAACAAAAAAATTTTTAATGAAAGTAAATAATACAATAATATACAAAGACACTCAGATTATTTATTGTTTAAATTAATTATTTTACATCAATATCTACAATGAGATAAAATAGAAATATTTTATATATCAAAATCTTACACTATTTGTATGTTTGTTCTGATAAGACTATTGTATACTACACACTATGGCAGCATATAAAGCATCACTATTTTTTAAATATCTTAACATCTAATAAAACTGGTTTTGTAAAAAGTACACGATACGGTATAAAATTGAATGAATAATTGTTCTAGATTTCAGTTTTTAAACTACATGGACACTAATTCTTGTGTATACTTGCCATTACTAATACATCCTCAAAACGAAGACATCATACAACAGATTAACAAAGATCTAGTAAAAACCGCACTATAACAAACGCTTCAAATTCAATTCAAAACCAGACGTACAGGTCGGACCAATGAAGGGTAAACACCCTTATAGTTTCTTTATTTTAAAAGATATTGAAAAATGGTAAAACCAAAAAAACATCAAATAAAAAAATACTCCAATAAATTATGGTTGTTTTGTTTATTTTAAATGGAATACCCTGTATATTACTGCATTTTTGGATTCTCCCGAAAATTCTAAACAATTAATATAAGATGTTACACCTTTAAGGTTTCGGTAGCTAAAAACAGTATTTTGTATTAGTGTAAGAGCTAACTGACAGTAGGTATACGAATATTGGTACCACAGTAAGCACCACCATTAATTAAAGTCTCTAAGAGGTCGATTTTTAATTGTTTTTAGCTTAAAAACGTATGAATTTGTAATTAACTAAGTGGTAACATATCTGTAATAACTGAACGAATAGGTCAAATAGAACAGAAGCTTTCACGGCTTTGATCAATTGAGAAATCGTGGTTCTTGGGATGAAACCATGTCAAATCGTAATTGCTTTCCAACGTTTCGCCTTCGATTGTTTGAGGCATCTTCAGGAATCTTTACTTCACGAGAACTGAAGACCGAATGAGCTGGGAGCGATTCAGGCGGGCTTTTATACCCGACCCCGTCCCTATTGGAGTTTCTTGTATGTCTGAAACCTTGGTTTCTTTTACATTTATAATATGGGCAGGGGTATGCTGGTGTTCAGTTACACAAGATTGAACAATTTGCTTCTTTTTAATAAATCGTTCATGTTCCTTATGTCTAGTGGATATTGAGCGTTTTGTTTCCCCACACTCCTTCTGTCTGAAAAGTTACATCTTTCGGAGATCGCAAGCATTGTCCAATCTTCTTATGTGTATTGAAGATTGTCCATATGTTGAACCGCCGAAGTAATAGTCCTATTTTGTCTGTAGTGTCATATATGTGGGGAAGATCAACACTACTAACGGTGGCTTCTTTTCATTCTCCTTGTACAGACTTGAATTAGAGATCTTAGAGAATCTTGATCAGAAATCGAAATAGCTCTAAATACTGAGATAATAACCGATTTCTTTTGTGCTGGATGGTGGTGGGAATTTTTATTTAAGTATCTAATTGTATGCGTCGATTTTCTATACACAGAATATCCTAATGTACCATTTTCATTCCTTTGACCAAATACACCTAGAAAGGGAATCGTTTCATTAGATTCAATTTTCATTGTGAATGTAATATCGCTTATAGTTTCTTTATTGTAAAAGATATTGAAAAATGGTAAAACCAAAAAAAACATCAAATAAAAAAAATACTCCAAAAAATTATGGATATTTTGCTTATTTTAAATGGAATACCCTGTATATTACTGCATTTTTGGATTCTCCCGAAAATTCTAAACACTTGATATAAAATGTTACACCTTTAAAGTTTTGGTAGCTAAAAATATTGAAAATCAGTACTTTGGCTATTTTGCATTATCGTAAGAGCCATCTGATAGTAGGTACCATGGGTATACGAATATTGGTACCTCACCTGGTACCACAGTAAGCACCACCATTATTTAAAGTGTCTAAGAGGTCGATTTTCAATTGTTTTTAGCTTAAAAACGTATGAATTTGTGATTAACTAAGTGGTAACATATCTGTAATAACTGAACAAATAGGTCAAATAGAACAGAAGCTTTCACGGCTTTGATCAATTGAGAAATCGTGGTTCTTGGGATGAAACCGTGTCAAATCGTAATTGCTATCCAACGTTTCGCCTTCGATTGTTTGAGGCATCTTCAAGAATCTTTACTTTAGGAGAACTGAAGACCGAATTAGCTGGGAGAGATTCAGGAAGGCTTTTATACCCGACCCCGTCCCTATTGGAGTTTCTTGTATGTCTGAAACCTTGGTTTCTTTTACATTTATAATATGGGCAGGGGTATGCTGGTGTTCAGTTACACAAGATTGAACAATTTGCTTCTTTTTAATAAATCGTTCATGTTCCTTATGTCTAGTGGATATTGAGCGTTTTGTTTCCCCACACTCCTTCTGTCTGAAAAGTTACATCTTTCGGAGATCGCAAGCATTGTCCAATCTTCTTATGTGTATTGAAGATTGTCCATATGTTGAACCGCCGAAGTAATAGTCCTATTTTGTCTGTAGTGTCATATATGTGGGGAAGATCAACACTACTAACGGTGGCTTCTTTTCATTCTCCTTGTACAGACTTGAATTAGAGATCTTAGAGAATCTTGATCAGAAATCGAAATAGCTCTAAATACTGAGATAATAACCGATTTCTTTTGTGCTGGATGGTGGTGGGAATTTTTATTTAAGTATCTAATTGTATGCGTCGATTTTCCTTACACAGAATATCCTAATGTACCATTTTCATTCCTTTGACCAAATAGACCTAGAAAGGGAATCGTTCCATTAGATTCAATTTTCATTGTGAATGTAATATCGCTTATAGTTTCTTTATTGTAAAAGATATTGAAAAATGGTAAAATCAAAAAAAACATCAAATAAAAAAAATACTCCAAAAAATTATGGATATTTTGCTTATTTTAAATGGAATACCCTGTATATTACTGCATTTTTGGATTCTCCCGAAAATTCTAAACACTTGATATAAAATGTTACACCTTTAAAGTTTTGGTAGCTAAAAATATTGAAAATCAGTACTTTGGCTATTTTGCATTATCGTAAGAGCCATCTGATAGTAGGTACCATGGGTATACGAATATTGGTACCTCACCTGGTACCACAGTAAGCACCACCATTATTTAAAGTGTCTAAGAGGTCGATTTTCAATTGTTTTTAGCTTAAAAACGTATGAATTTGTGATTAACTAAGTGGTAACATATCTGTAATAACTGAACAAATAGGTCAAATAGAACAGAAGCTTTCACGGCTTTGATCAATTGAGAAATCGTGGTTCTTGGGATGAAACCGTGTCAAATCGTAATTGCTATCCAACGTTTCGCCTTCGATTGTTTGAGGCATCTTCAAGAATCTTTACTTTAGGAGAACTGAAGACCGAATTAGCTGGGAGAGATTCAGGAAGGCTTTTATACCCGACCCCGTCCCTATTGAAGTTTCTTGTATGTCTGAAAATTTCAATAGATTCTCTTATCCCTCTGGAACCTTGGTTTCTTTTACATTTATAATATGGCCAGTGGTATGCTGGTGTTTAGTTACATGAAATTGAACAATTTCTTCTTTTGAATAAATCGTTCATGTTCCTTATGTCTAGTGGATATTGAGCGTTTTGTTTCTCCACATATACTTCTCCACACTCCATCTGTCTGAAAAGGTACATCTTTCGGAGATCGCAAGCATTGTCCAATCTTCTTATGTGTGTTGAAGATTGTCCATATGTTGAACCGCCGAAGTAATAGTCCCATTTTGTTTGTAGTGTCATGTATGTAGGGAATATCAACACTATACTAACGGTGGTTTCTTTTCATTCTTGTGCAGACTTGAATTAGAGATGTTAGAAAATCTTGATCAGAAATCGAAATAGCTCTAAATACTGAGATAATAACCGATTTCTTTTGTGCTGGATGGTGGTAGGTATTTTTATTTAAGTATCTAATTGTATGCGTCGGTTTTCTATACACAGAATGTCCCTAATGTACCATTTTCATTCCTTTGAACAAATACATCTAGAAAGGGAATCGTTCCATTAGATTCAATTTTCATTGTGAATTTAATATCGCGATGTTGTTGATTAAGGTGGTACAGAAATATAAGGAGATTTTCATTCATGCCTATGAGGCCAAACAACAGTATCATCTACGTACCTGAACCAGTGTCTTGGTTATTGTCTATATCACATGTGGAAACCGATCTTCACACAGGGTCACTCAGTGTTAAGATATCGTCGACTAAAAATCCCTGAAGATGCATCGTTTAATCGAAGGCGAAACGTCAGATAATTCCAATTTGACACGGTCTAATCCCAAGAAGTATTATTTCTTAATTAACGAATAGGTATAACATAACGAGGGAACAAAACTTATAAATAATATCTAAGTTTCTCCTCCTTCAGCTTCTAAGCACATATACATGCGTTATATAAAGTTTTCTAACAGCTCTAAAGGCCTCTAGTATTATCTCCTTCATTTCGTTTCGACCTGCACATTTACAAAATCGGTCCTTCGGCTTACCTATTTGCTTACCATGGATCCCTCCTATTACCTATCGATTTCGATTCATGATGTTCAGTTAAAAATACTGTGACATCACGTGTGCCATTGCGGCGGGCCCCCGTCATGTTTAAACAACATTGTTGCTAACTTGAATGTTTACATTGACTCTCTTAAAAAGTTTAAATATATGTTACCAGTTAAATTACCCTGGAAAAATAACTTATTCGTTTAGAATGCCATCCATGAACGGACCATTTTCCTTGTTTCATAATTTCTCTCCAATTAGGATTTTTCTGACTGTAGTAGCTTTTATTATGTCGGTTTATAATAGGTCACTCCAAAACGTAGACTCATCTGTGAATAATAACACAATTCTAAAAAAGTCAGGGTTTTGGTAAGTCCAAGAACAAATATCTAATATTTTTCTCTTTAGCACCAGGTAATAATTTTTGGTGATGAAATACGATAGGGATGCACTAGGCAAAAGGTTCGCCGGTCTTTTTTATGTACCCTCTTTGGCAAAGCAATATTACCTTAAAGTTGCTAAAACCTTTTAACACTCTGCCTTCTAGTAGGCACTTGTTTAACAGTATTTGTTATAATTTTCTATACGTTTCCTTTGAACTTCACACTCTTTGATATTGTTTGCCCTTTCATGGGCATTTGCCGTTTTCATCCATTTGTTTCAAGGTTTCTCTTGTCTCTGCTATGTTTATTTCTAGCATCTCTTCTGATCGTACATTTATAATGTTTCTTGACTTTTTTAAAAAATATCGGTAATTTTCTCTTTTTTTTAGATGGAAACTCTCGAGGGTTTTTTGCCAGTGTCTTAAATATTCTATTTAATATGTAGTTTTTGTGATAATTATAATAAAAATAATATGTCTGTGTGTTGAGAACTTAATTTAAAAAAAAGAATCATTCACATTGGTTAAGCGAGATCTGCTACCGAAACAGGAGAAAAAATTATATAGATTATCAAACAATAAAAACATAAAGTTTAATTCACAGAAATCGTCCATATTTCTCTAAGAGACCTGATTATAAGAATTCAAAGAAAAGAATAAACTAGTCTCGGTCTCAGTCAGATAAAAAAAATTTTACTTTAAAATTGATTTTTGTTACACGTGTTTCGACCTTACGCTCATCATCAGACCTAAAATATCTGAAAAACCTTAATTACATTTATAAAGAGGATAAAAAAGGTGATTATTACCTTATAACTAGATGGCCACTACAAATTAAAACATAAAACAACTAGGTATACATTACACATATTAGACAAACACTGAGGTGCAAATATTAAGTTTTATTTATGTTTATATTTGGTTCCTAATCAGTATTTCGTGGGAGTTCCCGTTTTTGCTAGATCTTTGAAATTTGCTACACTATTTTTAAACAATGTTATCTACTTATCTGGTACAGAAAACTATAAGCTAACAATTTGCACGTTCTAATAATTATGGCTAAAATGTGGAAAATCCTGCAATATATACACACACTAGTATGGCTTGTAATAACTACAGCAGAGATTCAATTTTAGTATATAAAATAATAGTAGAAACTACTTTGCATTTATGATTCATACTTTATTAATAAACAGCTGGCCATAAATAGTGCATAAAGAATTTTGTTTATCAAAGTTTGGCCGATCTATTGGGTATGCGCTTTACTTGCTTGACTGCATATGCACATATAAAATGGTACATACAGGGCGAAATAAAACCTCTCTATTTTTGCAAAAGTTAAAGCCTAAAATTCTAACGATCTTTGACAGAATAAAAAAAAACGATTTCTCACAATTTTTGATACTTTCGTTTGTTTGCAAGATACAGCGTTCCTACGAAAATGTTGGCATACAGGGTGGGGCCAGTCAAAACGAAACAAGGTCGATATTTCATATACCGTTCGTTTAAAAAAAATTGCGCATATCATCAGCCTTGTCACTTCCACCCCCCCGCTGGGGTGAGCTCCAGCCCAAAATCTTAAACGGGAATAGGGGTCAACTGGTACCTTATTTTAAAGGTATCTTTTCACAGCATCTTAATTTTTCAAGTTTAATGCAGCCGTTTTTGAGAAAAAAAGGGAAGTACAATGAAAAGAAAAAAAATACGACTTCTCATTGTTGTTGCGCGAAGAAAAAAATGTTGAAACTCGTTGAATTTTATCTCTCGATGAAGTATTTTATGCATATCTTCAACTCTATCCCTTCAACACCCCGCAGGGGTGAGCTTCAACCGTTAAATTAAATGGGATTAAACTTCATGTGATACCTCATTTTAATGATCATCAAATTATATTTTTATGTGATAAATTAGCTCATTTTATGACTAACAGTTCATACAAACACGTGTCCGCAAAGCCTTCGTTTTTGAGATACAGGTTGTTAAAAGATTTTTTTTTTGTTACTCTCATAGATCTCGTCATTTCTCGAGATAAATCATTCAAATATGATACACTATATACTGTAAGCAATGCCTTCGAAATGGCTATAATAAATTTTAGGTTTTACAGGGTGTTCATTTTTCCCAGGTCGAGATACTTTTTACCCGCGAAGTTTACATTGCCACGCCTGTGGTCATTTTTTAAGCAAATTATTATCTTAGCTTATTTCGATATTATGTACCATTTAGAACTTATTTAGCAAAATGTCCGTCCATTCATGGTCATCGCATATGGAAAAAATGGTAAAATTGTAATGTTAATGCATGAAATTATATCATCCGTAAGAGAACATTTCCTGTTTGGTTCACAGCTGAAATCATTAAATGTATAAAGCGTAAACATAGATTATTTAAAAAACTCAAAAAATCACAGTCAGTATATCACCGTGACCAGTTTAATGAGCTACGAGGAAGAATCAAGAGATTGATAGACGAGGCATACAAAAACTACATATCTAAAGTAGAGGATTCTATCAAAGGCGATCCAACCGCCTTTTGGTCATATATTAGAGCAAAAAAAATCATCCACTGCTATACCTGAGATTCTTAAGCTTGAAGATCTTCAATTTTCAGAGCCCGATGAAATAGCAAACGCCTTTGCTGGCTTTTTAGGCAGTGTGTATAGCACACGGGCAAATTTTACTCCCTTTAACGATACTCTTTCCTCAAACTTGAATATCACCCTGGATCACCTCTCTGAGCAGGTTGTACTTGCTGCTCTGAAGAAATTTAAGGACAGACCTACCTGTGGGCCTGACAACATTCCCAGTTTCTTGGTAAAGGATTGTGCTCATGCATCGCTGGCACCTCTCTCTTATATCTTCAATTTGTCTCTAAAATTAAACACATTTCCGGATGTATAGTAGAAAGCTAAAATCATTCCGGTATTTAAAAAAGGTGATGTTAATGTAATCCCGAACTACAGACCAGTCTCTTTGCTTCCGGTATTTGCTAAGATCTTCGAAATGTCAATATATGATTGTATTTTCACACAGGTTACGGAATTGATATCTCTTAATCAACATGGATTTGTTAGTAAACGTAGTACAATAAGCAATTTGGCATGCTTTACGCAGTTTGTCGGCAATGCCCTGGAAAACCGGATGCAAGTGGATGTGGTTTACAATGACTTTTCGAAAGCCTTTGACAAGGTTGACCATTCCATACTTTTACATAAACTAGACAAATTGGGGTTCAGCAGAGATCTTGTTTCTTTTTTTGAGTCCTACTTAAGCAACCGTTCGCAATATGTTGAAATCCGTGGACATAAATCATCTAAATTTACAGCCACAAGTGGGGCACCGCAAGGGAGCAACTTGGCCCCACTTATTTTTGTACTTTTTATTAACGAAATCTGCGACAACATCGACAGTAATGTTCTGTTATTTGCCGACGATTTGAAGCTTTTTCGCGTTATAAATGATATAAATGCTTGTGTTTTCTTGCAGCAGGATATAAAATCTATTCAACGCTGGTGTGTAATGAACAAGCTCCCAATAAAGTCCATAGTATCGACTTTCAATATAACATAGATACCAACAATATTCGGCGTTGTGACACATTCAAGGACCTTGGAATTGTATTCGATCCTAAGCTCTTTTGCTGACCACATTGGTGGAATTTTGCAATTCTGCCTTGAAGACGCTGGGTTTTATAATTCGCAATTCCACTGGTTTCGAGAACATCTCAACACTTAAAACCTTATATTTTAGCTATGTGCTCTCGAGCCTTGAATATGGTGCAATTATATGGAATCCAATTTATACTAAGTATGTCAGACAATTAGAGTGTGTCCAGAGGAAGTTTGCTAAGTTTTTAATGTTCAGGCGGGATAAAGTATATCCTGCTAAAGGCATTGATGAGATTCTGCTGACCAAGCAATTTCAGCTGCCGTTATTAACGTGCCGTAGATGCTATCATATGGTTACATTTCTTATAAAGTTATGTAAGTACTACGTTGACTGCCCGATGCTGTTGCAGCAAGTCCTCTCTCACGTTCCTGCTAGGTCCACTAGAGTATCCTCTGTTTTCCATTTGTCGACCCCATCAACCAATTTTCTCATGAAAACGCCATTATATCAGGCTATGAATATCTTCAACGGTACTTGTAATGATATTGATTTACACTGTCATACACTCGCTAAGCTTACAAGACTCTTAAAGAATAGATTCTTGTGCCTTGAATGAAGAACTTTATAATTTACCTTTAATTTTATTGGTAGAAATCTATTGCTCTTTTTTAATTTTTAGTTCAAATTACATTAATTGTATACATATTAGCTTATCTAAGTGATATTGTTATTATTATTATATTATGTCTCCTATTTCATGCTCAATTAGCTTATAAATGGATGTATCTGTTAGACAATAAAGATTATTATTATTATTATTATTATTATTATAAGCTTGAAATTTGGTAGGCATCAGTGAACATTTTGCTAAATAATTTCTAAACGGTACAAAATATCGAAAAAATCTCCAGATCAAAAACTTATAAAACAGAGTAGGCAATTTAAATTTGTTGTAAAAATGGCCAGTGGCGTCACAGTAAAAATTTCTGGGGGGTAAAAGTGGTCATCACCCGGGAAAAAGTAACACTTTGGAGCATGACCCCTATTGTTTTTGCTAAATCGACAACAGAATACAGGCCTTACTTCTTCTATTGAGTTATGTAAGTAAACAACTCATTGTTGAAGTGGATAATCCATGAGGATTAAAATAAATGTTATATTATGTATCAAAGCGTAATGACAATTAACTAATTTAAAACAAAAATGACGTTTTACGAAAATCAATTTTTTCTTAGTTTTGTGACAAGCGCCTACTCGATTGATAACATGTTCATTAAAATCTCTCTAAGTCTAGAGAAGATAATGATATAAAGAAAAAGGTACTGACTTCATATAAAATTTATTTCAATATCAAAATAGGTAGTATATTATAGGGATCCCTGTAGTAAAATCTAAAGAATACATTAAGTTAGTGTTTGGTAAATTTTAGCTAACTTCTGTCACACCCTACACTCATACTTCTTAATACTAGTGATAACGGTATAACTGATCATAAATTAGGTGATAAAGATTTGGTTGTATACAGGTTGTTAAGTTTGTATGAATATGCCACCATTTTCGTGAAAACGCTGCGTATTACAAACAAACGAAAACATAAAAAATCGCTAGAAATTGTTTTTTTTTTGTATTTTGAGATCGTTTTAGTGAGAAACAAAAAAAATAAAAAAATGTTTTGAGAATCTTAGGTGTTAAAAAACTTTTGCAAATATAAAGGGGTTTTATCTCACGCCCTGTGTGTACTATTTTTTATGCGCATGTGCAGTCCGGCAAAAAGAAGCACATACCCAACATATCGGCCAAAAGAATACCACAAACCGCATCTCGATATCGCTTTTCGCTATTAAAATATCAATCTTTAAACTTTGGTGCACTATTTATGGCCAGCAGTTTAGTTAAGCTTAAAAATATTCATACCTTTCGTATTATAAAATACAGTAACTAAGCCACTGGATTAGAATACATTGCAGATATAGCATTGCTTCTAGTCATTATTGTAAAAAGACCAACTCAATAAATAAAATAAATAATATGTCTGCACAATCACACTGCCTATCTAAGCAAATACTAAGTAAATAAATAACTACACCATGTAAATATACGACATTGACTTTAAAAAGAATTGTGCGTACACTTACGTCTAAACCTATTTTCTTTCTTATACTAATAATTATCGGGAATTTCTGGTCATATTCATATGTCATAATATTTCACATCAATATTTTTTTGATCAGATTATAATTCACATTCACATATCAACCAATGTATGCATATTTTAAATAAAATAACATTCACTTCACAAGACTTTCTTTTTGAATGTGGATATTCGAACATATAAGTAAGTTCAGTAACATGGAATTGTAAAAATACCTCATAGAGTGGTTTATATCTCATTTTTGCAAATTCTGTTTTATTAAAGCACTTATTCAATTTTTTATTTCTTTTTCCACACCAAACTAGTCCATAGTCCGTTTCAGAAATGTATAGAATAATAAAATGGTCCGTCCAGTTTGGCTGAATGTCGTAGTCGTCCCTAGGCCGAGGTAAACTTTATTTATAGCAGGGTTGGGTAAAGACCATTTTTTTTTTATTTTGACCAGGGCAGTGGTCAAAACTGGTTTTAACCGGCCAAAATGGTCAAAATGGTTAAAACCACTTTTTAAATTAAAACCCTTAAAAATCATACAATATTTAAAGTTTGGCAACAGTGAGAGCGTTCAACCGCGCTATTTATATTGAACGTGAACAAACAATCAGGTTGCAACTTGTTATAGTGTTTTACCAGTATTTTAGGAAGATTTATATAGTTTCTGGCTGTACTGAAAAGAACTACTTAAATAATTTAATTTATTGTGCTACTCTACTATAGTGGTTGGTGCCTTAATATGTCCAAGGTAAGTTATATATTAATAATGTTCATTTTTATTTTATAAATTACCGTTTTTTTGCATCTCAAAACTTCATCTCATTTTCTCATTTCAAGAACTGTGCACCTAGAAATGACCACAGAAATTATGTAAAAATAGAATCGTTCTGATAGATATTATACAGAGTATTTAATGAAAGGTCAAGTAGTAAATTGTAGTATTTTCTGTGGTGGATTATTTACTTCTAGGGCGCACAACGAGTAAACGGAATTTTTGTATCTTGTTGGTCAAATATTAACTTGTGTAAGATATTGCCGTGTTAGTTTTATAAACTGTTTTATTTGACTATAAACTATAAATAAAAAATTAACAAAGGAATTATACCCATAAGTGTTGAAAAAAAAATAGTTGGTTTTACTTTATTTTGGATTCTATTTTATATCCTAAATATTTAATTAATAGTAATAATCATAGTGCTAATAATAAAAATATTTAATATTATACAGGGTGGTGGGCTATTAATCCAGGAAAGTCCATTATGATCGTGGTTAATGGAGATATGAAAAAAAGTTGTCTATAAATGTTGTATGGTTTCTAAAGCTGCATGTCCTAAAAATATTTTTATACATACAGGGTGTCCCAAAACGGGTGACAGACAAAAATTGCATTTTAAATAGAACACCTTACATCTAACACCCAATACTTCATTTGACTCTTTGATTAGTTTGATTCTACCAAAATATGAGCTTTTTTTTTGTTTATTATATATCCTTAAGTTTGATTTTTTAAAATTACTCAAGGTTGAAAGTCAAAATTTGCTGGCTGTAAAATCTATAACGTTTAAATTTGAGCAAAACGGATTGCGCATTGCTATCTTAGTTGTTAATAATCTTTCTTATGGTGTCAAATTCCAGTTTATTAGAAAGAAGATAACATTTTTCTATAATTTGGAAAACAAATCTTTTTTAATTATTTTAATTTTTATAATTATTTTTCGGGTAGAACTGAAATGTCAAATAAAATATTGAGTATTTCATTAAAAAAATGCAATTCTTAACTATCGACCTTTTTCAGATCACAAACATATGTTTACGACATGCACCTCTAGAAACCATATTAATCCCTTCATATCTCCGTTAACCATGACAATATTTTAATAAGCTTCCTCGAATTAATGAGCCATCATGTACATTTATCCGTTTTAAAGATATCTGGCTTTTTCTAATATATATTACACGTCTTACAAACGAAATGATCCTGGGTAAAGATGAACACAAGTTGTGACTTCTTGTTTAACCTTCTATTGGGTATTAATAATGGTGGTCAACTCGGTGGTCAATAAATGGGTTGAAATATCTATTTATCACAGGTTCAATTAAGCGCAGAAAAATGTATATCCAGATAAAGTAATCGTATATATATAAAGAAATATATAATATGTTTCTTTACTTAAAGTTTTTTTTTATTATTTAAACAACTTATTCAAAATTATTAATTTTTTATTGTAGGTACGAAAACGAAGTTTTGGTGGAAGGTATAAGGATCCGGTGTGGACGTATTTTGACCAACTTCGCAATGACGGAAAGGTGATTGGCCAAAGATGTAAAGTATGTAATTCTCTAGTAAGTAGTAAGGCACTGCGGCTAAAAAAACATTTAGAAAAATGTAGAAGTAAGAAGACTAAAAAGGGAGATTCAAGAAATGAAATCTTAAGCAAAAATCTAGGCACAGATGATCTGGAAATGGAATTGGATTCAAGTTCTGACCATACACGTGATAACATAGAAGAAGAAAACAATTCAGAAGACGAAAGTACCATAACTGGATCATGTGTTTCTTCAGCTTCTGGTTCATCGTCATCACTATTGCAACCAAAAATGTCACAATTCTTAATAAAAACATCTAATCTTCAAAAGAAAAAAATTGATGAGGATATAGCGGCCTATTTTTTTGCACGAAACGTACCATTCAGCCATATTGAGGATTTTTATTTCAGAAAAATGGTGGATTCCCTGAGACCCGGTTATATACCTCCCTCAAGAAAAACCTTATCAGGTGAATTGCTGGACAATATGCAAAATAAAATTTCAGAAGAAGTTTCAGATCAGTTAAAAAACCAGTCAGTTACTCTTATTCAAGATGGCTGGTCTAACATACACAATCAACCGGTTTTGGCAAATTGTTTATCGGACGGAAAAAACGTTTACTTTTTATCTGCTGTCGACACTGGAGTAAATGAAAAAACTGCAGAATTTTGTAAAACTATCGCCTATGACGCAATCAAAGAGGCAGAGCAAAAATTTGCTTGTAAAGTGACATCTTTTGTATCTGATAATGAAGCAAAAATGAAAAAAATGAGACATGACTTGGAAAAAGAAAAAAGAAGCAATGCGGATTTTTTTATTGCATATGGCTGTGCTGCCCATTACTTAAATTTATTAGGTGGAGATATATGTAAAAAGAAAAATATAGCAGCTTTATTGGGACATGTAACCGAATTATCAAAATACTTTAGGAACCATCATAAACCAAATGCGTTATTATTACAACAAAAAGGATCTAGAAAACCTCAAATTCCCGGAGATACTAGGTGGAATAGCCAGGTAGATTGTCTTGACATATTCTTGAAAAATCGTCCATATTACGTTCAGCTGCTTGCAGACAGCAACAGTGAATACATTGATGGAAACATACAAAAAATAATAACAAATTTTGCCCTATTCGTAGAAGCGAAACACCTGCATTTACAATTATCCTACATAGCGACAGCACTGGATGAAATGCAGAAAGATACAGCAAATATAGCAGACGCAACTTATCATTTTTTGAAGTTGTTAAATGAAGAAAATTTAAAACCGTACAAAGAAGAAGTGACTAAAAGATATAAGGATTGTATTACACCTATGCATAAGTTAGCTTATCTTCTACATCCTAAATATTTTGGTACCGATCTAGAAGACGAAGATATTGAAGAAGCTAGGACATGGGTGCAGGAAAATGCAGAAAAGGAATTTCTGCCTCTTATTACATTTTTTACCTTGAAAGAGAAGCCGTTCCCACAATCATTTTTTAATAAGGAAATGCTCAACCTCAACCCCGTTATTTGGTGGGAAGGTTTAAAAAAATATAAGGGATTAAATATTAAGTTTATTAACTTTGCTGTCTACCTTCATAAATCATGTGCTTCTTCAGCAGGTATTGAACGCATATTTTCGAATCTTAGTTTTATTCAATCAAAGTTAAGAAATAAATTAGGCCTTGATAAATGTAATAAACTTGTTTCTGTATATCGTATGCTCAATCTTAAAAGTAAATCATTAACATTTCCTACATCGGGCAGTTTTAACTCCGATAATGAGGAGGATCAATTTTGAATTTGTAACTTAAATGCTCATGTTTTTTAATAAAGTTTTATATAACTTTTTTATGTTATGTTTATGTTATATATTTTAGACAGTTTTATGTTTTTATTATCCTGGTTATGTAAACATATTAATTTTTTTGAAAATTTTATTTAGTGTATAAGTATTATGTTGCCATAAAATGTTTGAAATCCCCTATCTGTATTTATTGAATAAATAAGTTATTACATAAATTTTAGTTTTATGTTATTAACAGTTTGTGCTTTCTTAAATTCCTGTACTTAATAATTGTATTTATAATTTTGTTGCATTTACGCATTTAAAAATAGTTTTCACCACAAAATAGGTTCAACTAATGCTCAAAACTTATTTTGACCATTTTGACCACCGGCATGGTCAAAACTAATTTTGGACAGGACGGTTTTAACCACGTCACCCTGTCCAAAACTTGCCAACCCTGATTTATAGAAATAATGATAAAGATCCTTTTAAATCACTGTCCTTTTGCATACCTAATGAATAGGCTTAGGATATATATATATATATATATATATATATATATATATATATCGGATATATAATATAATATATATATATATATATATATATATATATATATATATATATATATATATATAATATATATATATATATATATATATATATATATATATATATATATATATATATATATATATATATATATATATATATATATATATATATATATATATTTATATATATACAACGAGGGCATAAAGTCTGGAAACCTTGAGATATGTCAAAAACTATACAAATTGGGTAAAAAAGTTTCATATAAAAGTTGTATAGTTCCTTACGATTTATGATTCAAAAATGTCTTGAAATATACAGGATGTTTTAAAATCAAGTTACACGCCAAAACTTCAGAATCTCTAATGGAACACCCTGTATATTATTTCATTTTAAGAATCTACACGAAATTCTGATCATATTTTATTAAGCATACCCTATCCCTAAAGTCAACTGTTTTTGAGATAAAAAAAATGAGAAAACTGTTTTACAATTTTTTTTTTAATAACGATTAACAACGATAGTCTAAAATTGTAAATGATGCGTTTTAACGTAATAAATGCTGGAACTGTTGTCCGTTCACTTCCTGACAATATCCTAATCGATTGATGAACTCTTATTGTAGATTTCGAATGAAAGTAGGTGGGATTTGTCGGATTTCATCTCTTATACGATTTTTCAGCGCATCGATATTAGGAGGTCTGTTCAAATAAACTCGTCTTCATTTAATTCATAGATTAATATTATTTTGTAGGGATGATACTTTGCCGTGTGCAGAATATTTTTTACCGATGGTTGACTAAGGTTTAAATCTAATGCTACTTGACTTGTAGGTAAATGTGGATTTTCGTTATAACTGAGTAAAACATTCAATTTCATATCATCATCTAGTTTTGGTCTACCTGTCCTGGGAAGATCTTTTACACAACCATGGTCACGAAATTTTTTGATAATTTTGCTAACTGTGGATTTTGCAATTGCTTGTCCTTGCTCGGGATGCGTATTATTAAAAAGTTCAAATACTTCGTCAAGATTTCTTTGGCGATCTCCCCATCCATGCATCATAAGAATCTCTATTCTTTCTCTTTCTGAAAGCATTTTTATCAGGAAAAAAGTAACTCTCCAACAATATGTTAAAAATTGACACAGTTTATTGTCAGTACATGACAGTTTCTATGGGAGTTCTAAAATAATCCAGCAGGTTTAACTATGCATAGGGAAATAAGTTAATTTTGTTTAAGGCCAAATTTCCATTTTCTCATTTTTTTATCTCGAAAACAGTTGACTTTAGGGATAGGATATGCTTAATAAAATATGATCAGAATTTAATGTAGATTCTTAAAATGAAATAATATACAGGGTGTTCCATTAGAGATTCTGAAGTTTTGGCGTGTAACTTGATTTTAAAACACCCTGTATATTTCAAGACATTTTTGAATCATTAATGGTAAGGAACTATACAACTTTTATATGAAACTTTTTACCCAACTCGTATAGTTTTTGACATATCTCAAGGTTTCCAGACTTTACGCCCTCATTGTATACAGGGTGTATCAGCCAAATTGAATAAATTCGATAATAAATAAATGGGGGTGTGTTCGGAAAAACGCTTGGACCCGTCGATTGGTATTTTTAGTTGCTCATTTTCTCCAATAAAAACTTTTTATACAGGGTGTGTCCTGTAACAGTGGTCAATGCCAACTTTCTTATTTCAAATGCAACACCCCGGATATTATTTAATTTTTAGATTCTTTAGGAGATTCTAAACATATTTTATGTTCAATGTCCTATACCTATCTTCAACTATTTCGGCAATATTAAGTGTTTTCAAATTTTTTTTATTTTATTTATTTCGAATTTATTATTATTCATGAAAGTGGCTCTGGTTACTGAACTATTTATTTGATTACAAAAATTCGCTACAACACACTCAATACTTATTTACCATTTAGGTCTTCATATTAGAATGTAAGCAAAAACCATTTTAGCGTTCCTTTTTATTGATATGGAACAAAAAGAGCCAGTTTTGTTTACTTTTAAGTTTTGTTTGCTTTTGTGTAAAATGCCTGGCCTTTCTCTTTGCAAGACAGTAGTTGTCAGTGTCAGTGTCATAGTCTTTTGAATTTCGTTAACTGCATAATACCTAATATCAGAAAAATGGTTCATTTAACAGAAATGCATAAAATAACAATTCTACATGTTAGATAACAATGTTATTCAATTAGAACATGTTTTGTTTTCGGATGAGTGCACCTTTACACTTCACGGTCATGTAAATCGTCAAAATTGCCGCTATTGGTGTAGGGAAAATCCTCACTGGATCAGCGAAGAACATACTCAATATCCTGAAAAGCTTAATGTTTGGGCAGGAATTGTTAGGGATCATATCATAGGCCCCTTTTTCATTGACGGCAATTTGAATGGCGATAAATATTTAGCACTGCTCCAAAATAATGTCGTGCCAACTTTGACAAATTTGTATCCGGATCCAGCAAACCCACAAGTTCCAGCGAATATAATATGGTTTCAGCAAGATGGAGCACCGCCCCATTACCAAATTAATGTCCGGCAGTACCTCAACGGAATATTTCCAAATCGAAGGATAGGGAGACGAGGATCGATAGAATGGCCAGCGCGATCCCCTGATCAGACGCCATTAGACTTTTTCTTATGGGGACATATTAAAAATGTTGTATAAAAAACTAAACCCCTCGACTTAGCTGACTTAAGAAGACGAATAACGCTTGCGATTAGATCGGTCACGCCTGAGATGCTAAATAACGTTAGAAGAAATCTCTATTTAAGATTAGGAATTTGCCAAGACGTTCGCGGCGAGCATATTCAACAGTTCCTAAATTAACTTTTTACTTTTGTTTATACATTATGAAGAAATAAATAATTTTATTTTTTTAATCTTAATTTTTGCAATAAATTTGAAAACACTTAATATTGCCGAAATAGTTGGAGATAGGTATAGGACATTGAACATAAAATATGTTTAGAATCTCCTAAAGAATCCAAAAATTAAATAATATCCGGGGTGTTGCATTTGAAATAAGAAAGTTGGCATTGACCACTGTTACAGGACACACCCTGTATAAAAAGTTTTTATTGGAGAAAATGAGCAACTAAAAATACCAATCGACGGGTCCAAGCGTTTTTCCGAACACGCCCCCATTTATTTATTATCGAATTTATTCCACTTGGCTGATACACACTGTATATATATATATATATATATATATATATATATATATATATATATATATATACATACATATATATATATATATATATATATATATATATATATATATATACAATGTGTCCCAAATTTGGCTTACATGCATTGCTATCTCGTAAACCGCTATAGCTACAGGGTGGGTTAAATTAGGAAAGTTTTAGAGAATTTTATTACAATTTGATGACGTTTTGAAGTTTAGGATATCTTTTGTGGTTTTCAAGATAATTGGGAAAAATCAAAATGGTGCATTTTCAACTTTTGCCCGTAGCTTCTAAACGACTCGTATTATGGTTTTATGGTTTATACATTATTAGGGCACTTTTATTAGAGGAACATTATGCAGGTAAAACGAAGTTTCTAGCTTCAATTGTTTTTGAGATATTGGCATCAACTTTTTATTTTCTTACCGACGCCATATTGGATTATTGTATTTTTGGAAAGATCTTTTTAAGAGCTTTCCAATGATGTATAACAAGGTAAGATTATTATTTTTCTTGAGCTCTAAAAACCAAAATAATTGTTTTTTTTAAGTAGGCTTTGATTACGCATGGCGGCCATAATGAAACAAAAGAATGCCGCATGTCAACAATCATTTTGTGTTCCTGAATAGTACTTGTTATCATTTTCTCATTGTGCCGAGTTTTTACAAAGTTTATTTGAGTTTCTTATACTACTTAAAATGGAGGGTAATTATTCCAACGAAGAGAATTTGGATATGATAGAACTTTATTTTAAAGCAAATAGAAATACACAAGCAGCTGCGCGTTCATACGAAGAACAATTTCCAGACCGACATCAACCAAGCCAAAGGCATTTCAGATTTCTAATTGTAAACTTGTTAGCTTATGGGTAAAAATATTAATTCAACCATCGATGTTTCAGATTTTCAACTAAGATATTATACTAACAGTGAATACCTAATGACTAAAATGTAACTATCACACTATTGAAAATACCTAAACTAAATTTAAATTAACACATAAAAAAAATATAAGTTACACCACATGCCTCCCTCCATTTTCCACACATTTTTGACATTTCTCCAATACCTTCCGTGTAACCCTTCTTAAGGTGTTCCTGTTAATATTAGCAAAAACATCTCGGACTCTGTCTTCTAGCTCTCTGAGACTTTCTGGCGGAGAAAATTCGTAGACCTCATTTTTTGCGTATCCCCATAAATAAAAATCGGAAGGAGTAATATCCGGTGACCTTGCCGGCCAAGCAACAGGGCCATTATTAGCGATAATATTTTCCCCGAAAGTATTTCTGAGGACCGCCATCACCTCTCTGGTACCGTGAGCCGGACAGCCATCTTGTTGGAACCAAATATTTTGCAGGTCGTTTGGGGGAACAGAATTTATAACTTCTGGAATAATTTGTTCCCGTAATAGTTGCAAATATCTGTTACCCGATAAATTTTCTTGGAAAATGAACGGCCCAATCAAACGGTTATCTAAAATACAAATTGTTATGAGTGATTTAAAGCAGAAGTGCATTGTTTGGAATTACCTATAATGCCACACCACACATTGAACCCAAATTTTGTTTGTAAACGTCTTTCTTCTAAATTATGAGGATTCTCGGTGCCCCAGTAATGAGTATTATGTTTATTGAAAATTCCACAGTTTGTAAATCGTGTTTCATCTGTCCAAAGTACTTTAGAATGAAAGTTGGGTATTTGCTGGCATTTGTTGATGAACCATTCACTAAACGTGATTCTTCTAGCAAAATCATTTACCTGAAGACCCTGTACAATAGTAGGTTTATAGGGATGAAAGTGAAGTTTTTTCAAGACTCGTTGGACGGTTGATTTGGGAATTGCCGTTTGTTCTTCAATCTTTCTTACTGAGGTTGTTGGGTTGTCCCTGACACTTTCTATTATAGCTGCGTTCCTTGCTTCATTATCTATTGAATAGGTCTTTGGTTTCGGTTTCAAAAAAGACCCGTAGGCTAACAGGTTAACAATTAGAAATCTGAAATGCCTTTGGCTTGGTTGATGTCGGTCTGGAAATTGTTCTTCGTATGAACGCGCAGCTGCTTGTGTATTTCTATTTGCTTTAAAATAAAGTTCTATCATATCCAAATTCTCTTCGTTGGAATAATTACCCTCCATTTTAAGTAGTATAAGAAACTCAAATAAACTTTGTAAAAACTCGGCACAATGAGAAAATGATAACAAGTACTATTCAGGAACACAAAATGATTGTTGACATGCGGCATTCTTTTGTTTCATTATGGCCGCCATGCGTAATCAAAGCCTACTTAAAAAAAACAATTATTTTGGTTTTTAGAGCTCAAGAAAAATAATAATCTTACCTTGTTATACATCATTGGAAAGCTCTTAAAAAGATCTTTCCAAAAATACAATAATCCAATATGGCGTCGGTAAGAAAATAAAAAGTTGATGCCAATATCTCAAAAACAATTGAAGCTAGAAACTTCGTTTTACCTGCATAATGTTCCTCTAATAAAAGTGCCCTAATAATGTATAAACCATAAAACCATAATACGAGTCGTTTAGAAGCTACGGGCAAAAGTTGAAAATGCACCATTTTGATTTTTCCCAATTATCTTGAAAACCACAAAAGATATCCTAAACTTCAAAACGTCATCAAATTTGTAATAAAATTCTCTAAAACTTTCCTAATTTAACCCACCCTGTAGCTATAGCGGTTTACGAGATAGCAATGCATGTAAGCCAAATTTGGGACACATTGTATATATATATATATATATATATATATATATATATATATATATATATATATATATATATATATATATATATATATATATATATATATATATATATATATATATATATATATATATATATATATATATATATATATATATATATATATATATATATATATATATATATATATATATATATATATATATATATATATATATATATATATATATATATATATATATATATATATATATATATATATATATATATATATATATATATATATATATATATATATATATATATATGGGTTTTACCCATCCTTTCTTAAAATTGTTATATGTAGGTACCCAATAAAAAAAACTGGGCTTTAAAAACTATGGATTTACAATCATAAATACGCACGTTTTAAGAATGTTAGAAAAATTTTTCAATTCAGTTTAGTTTACACATTATGGCGTGAACATTGTCCAATATGCCGAAAGAAAAACGTTCATTAAGTGCGGTATTAAATCAATTCGTGAAAGATTTTCCTGAATTTACGACTGACGGTTTTGTGCTGTTTTGTAAATATTGTGATGTTTCTGTTACTGCGAACAAGAAATTCCAAGTGACACAACACATAGGAACTACAAAGCATCAGATCCAAAAAAGTAAAAAGGATGCTCAGAAACAAGTTTTAATCACCAGAGCATTTATGCAAGGCGTTTATTAGTGCGGATATTCCACTGAATAAATTAAGTAATCCTGCCCTCAAGTCATTTTTAGACCAGTACACAAAGACATCAATTCCACATGAATCCAGGGGAAAAACTATGTTCCAGATTTGTACAATAAGACAGTTGCCGAATTGCGGGAAAAAGTAGAAGATAAAAGTATATGGGTGTCACTAGATGAAACAACTGATGTGGAACATGATGATGAGATGTGTTGCTAAATTTGTTTTTGGTGTGTTGGGTGTAGAAGCAGAAAGGGATAAATAATATTTACTTACAATGAGGACCTTAGACAAAGTAAATCATTCAACTATTACTGGATTTTTCAACGACTCTCTTACTCTTTTATGGACCGGTGGTATTAAATATGATAGTGTGTTGTGTGTGTGTGTGGTAATTACAGATGCTGCTCCATACACGTCTAAAACAATGAATGGTCCACAAATATTGTACCCTAAAATGATTTTTATCCACGAGTGAACGATCTGATTTCTTCGGTGAAGAAAGTATTCCTAAAAGCTCCGACTCGAGTAGAAAAATTTAGGGAAACTGCAGGAAACATCCCCCTGCCCTTATCACCAATTGTAACTAGATGGGGAACTTAGATAAACGCTGCCATTTATTACGCAGAACATTTCAAGGCAATGAAAAACATAGTCAATCAATTTAATGCGGAATACTCACAATGTATACAAGAAGCACAAAACGTTTTGCGCAAAGAAGATGTACGTGAGGATTTAACTCACATTAAAAAAAAAAATTCTTGCTTGTCTGATACTATAAAAAAATTGGAGATGAAAGGACTTCCTTTGTCAAAAAGCGTAGAGATGATAGAAAAGTGAGTGAAACTATAACTAACACTGAAAATAAAATAATATCTCAAAAATTAGCTACAGTTTTACAAGGTAGCAGGTCAAGTGGAACCTCCTAGGAAAATTCCAGGAAGTCTAGCAAAAGTCCTTAATGAAGATACCAAACGTGCAATTCGAAGAAAATTTCACTCTTTTTATTTTCAAAAAGAAATACCCAGTCTAGATAAAATGTTGATGGAGCTTGGACAACTTTAAAAAATTGGGATTTTGCCTGGGAAAAGCATAACCGAAAAAAACACTTTTACTGGAAAGAGATGAAATTGTTTGCTGGCATCTAAAATAGTTTAGAAGTATAAAGCAGTACCGCAGAGAGCAAAAGTAATTTTCTTATCTTGATGAGGCGTGGATCAACGAAAGTTATATAACACAAAAAATGTGGCAAGACAAAAATATAACCAGTGCCCGCCAAGCTTTCATCTAAGGCCTACCAACGGGAACAGAACTGTAACAATAATTTTGACAATCTAGGGGAATGGTTCTCCCAAAACTCTCTCTACCTTAACACTCAAAAGAAAAACTTTATAACATTTCATCCGTACCAAAACTTGAATGACATGGACCTTGATATTGAGGTATACAGCAAACATGGCAGAAAGTTTTTGGGGGTCATTTTAGATGAGCATATAAATTGAAAGGAGCACTGTCAGGCAGTCACCAACATATTGAGCGGGGTTAAATATATGTTTTACAATTTGAGAGTGGTTCTAACTGTAGATCAGTTACTGACAATCTATTACCCCAGGTTGAATGCAGAATCAGATATGGAGTCTGTTTGGTGGCGGCCTGTGTTGTTTTTGTATGACAGAAGAATATTATCAGAACTACTTTGGGATTATTAAACTAAAAGTTTTGACACTTGTTAATGTCTTCATTCTTGAGATGGATAGCCCATATATGTTTCTATTTTGTTTCATGTTTTTCCCATTAGACAGTCAATGACAGCCCAAATTTACAGCAATTATATTTTAGAGCAATATGTGTTACCTCTTGCTGATTTAGTAAATAACAATTTTATTCTGATGCAGGATAATGCCCGACCGCATACCACAGCAATAGTGCAGAATTTCCTAGAAACTGCGGGTATCGCCACATTACAGCGGCCTGCGAGAAGCCCTGATATGAATGCAATAGAACATGCGGCCCTCGAACAAATTGAAAACCGTTTTTGAAAGCGCGCGCCGCTGCAACAACGATTGGTATAATAAAATGTACAGTTGTACATAGTTCCATCTATGTTTAGGAGGATGAACTACACATACTCAACCTAAAACCTAAAGCCAAACGTTATCTGGCTTGTTGAATCCACCATTATGGCATTGATTGATCTGGTAGGATGTATAATGGGGACTTTTGGATGGCCAATATGTCGGGGCCACTTTCTGCGACCTATCGAAGGCCTTTGATTGTGTTGGTCATAGGGAGCTTTTATTTAAGCTTGAGTACTATGGGTTTGACAGAGATAGTGTCCAGATGATTGGATCATACTTGTCAGAGAGACAACAGCGAACATTCTATGCTGGTAAACTTTCAGAGAGTTGTGACATAAAGCACGGGGTTCCTCAGGGTTCGATACTTGGACCCCTTTTATTTCTGGACTACATAAATGACATTCTTACTGCTTCTCCCAACTTAGCATTGTGGTTGTTTGCCGATGACACTACTCTAATTGAGACTGGAGATGCTTGGAGATGTACGCATGTGGCTCGAGTATAACAGGCGAGCATTGAATGAATGGTTCATCGCAAATAAATTATCTTTAAATACCTCCAAGACAATAACTATGTTTTTTGGGTTGCGAGAACTACCCATAGATAACTCAAAATCATCAAAATTTCTAGGAATATCTCTGGACCCAGGATTGACTTTCGAGCAGCATGTTGACTGTGTTTCGGCACGGCTTTCCAGATCTGTATTCCTATTAAGGAATCTAGTGAGAGTCTTACCATTTCCAATCCTACTGCAAACCTACCATTCGATTTTTCAATCCACTGCTTTGTATGGGGTCCTTGTGTGGGGACCCTCAACAAGTGCAGACCGAATTTTTAAATTTCAAAGAAGGGCAGTGAGAGTGATTGCGGGTAAGGCTTGGAGAGAGGATGTGAAGCAAACATTTGTCGATTTAAAAATATTTACCATACCATCTAGATTTATCTACGAGTGCATTATGTATTGTCACGCCCATCTGGACTCTTACAGTCATTACTATCATGAATACCAAACTAGGCAGGGATCAGATATCAGAATGCAGTTTTTGAGATTGCAAAGATCACGTTTTTCCACTAACTATTATGCGCCTATCTTTTATAACAAGTTACCTCTAAATCTTAGACAAATGCCGTTGGCCAGGTTCAAATTGCTGGTACGCAATCTTCTATTGAACGGAGCTTTTTATTGTTTTAATGAATTTTTAACTTGTGTCTTCTAAATTTTAAACTTTTATCATGTGTATCATTGTTGTCTTTGGCTTTAAACTGTTAACAGTATGCAGAAACTCTGTAAATAATAGCTTATAATGTATGTAAAATCTAAAATTTGTAACCATTGTGAAGTGAAGTGTTATTTGTAGCTGGTGTTATTTATTTTCATTGTATTGTATTTTAATGCTATGTTGCAAACCCCCTTATGACGCAAGGAATGATATTGTATGTATCAAGTACCTGAAATAAAATTTGTATTTGTATTTGTTCCATGAAATTCTATCGCGCAAAAACCCAGATGACGCTATCTGAACATTCTGGAAAGAACTCGAGCAATCACAATCCGTACATAAGCCGTGTTAGATTGAGTTCAGTCGTTCAGTGTTTAGTCAGTTATGAGTCAGTTGCGATAGAGTTTCGAGTTATTATTATAATTTATTTCGGATACAGTTTTTAACATGTCTCTTTCAAAACCAAGTGGAAGTAAGAGGAAACTTGTAGATGAGCATCGTATCTTTAAAGAAAAGTGGGAATTAGAGATTTTTGCTGTGAAGTGAAAGAAAAATTTATTTGTTTGATTTGTAATAGTACAGTCGGTGTCCCAAAATTATATAATAAAACGTCACTATGATATTCATAAAACTATGTTTAACAAGTATACAGGTATGGTCAGAAACGAAAAGTTAAATAAGTTAAAATCACGGTTGAAAGATCAGCAGCTTATGTTTACACGTCCAAAGCAAGAAAATTAATCTGTTCTTCAAGCGAACTACGTACTGTCTGAGTTGATCGCGAAACATCAAAACCATTTGTTGAAGGTGACTTTATAAAAGAGTGTCTTGTAAAGGCCGCGGAAATCGTAAGTCCCGGGAGGCATATCAGTAACAGCAGACGCGCTAGGCGATCGGCTCGCATACACTCACATATAGTGTATCTGAAATTCTTCTTTGTGAATCTGACATACGCTTGTTAAAATAAAATGACAAAATCCATGTTCATATTTTAAAAAATTAAGTTGATGATGAGACCATGAGGACGAAACGTTAGATTTTAAATCCTAGTATGTTATCTTGTAAAAGAGGAAAAGTGGCTTTAAAGATTTAAAATTTATTTTGTAATATCTTTCCAAATTCACCTTGGAAAGAATAAAAAGAAAATGATGATTTTCATTTTTTTTACGGATGTCTCCGGAAGTAGTCGGAATTTTCCAATTTTATCAACGGAAGATTATTTATAATTAACCTCGTGGCTCTTAACGGTTTTATAGATAATATTAATTCTATTCCATTGAATTTGCAACACCCTGTATACTGTATAAATACTAGAAATCAGAGTCTTATTTCGAATATCCAAACCAATGGTGATCTTCAGCAGCAAAAATAAATAAATCCAGATTATCTTCTTTAGGTTTGGTTCAACCCATTTAAACATGAATTGTAATCTAATCTAACAATAAAGCGACCTAATAAATATAAAAGCCTGATGTCTTAGGTGTATGTACTATTTCAAGTGCGATTACTATGTAGTGACAAATAATTAGCATAACAAACTAAAGACTTAATAAAATTATTAAGAAAAGCCTGTTTATTTTTTGGTTCACTCTGTATGTGATCAACATAAAAATATTAATTTTTCCGTAAAAATGAATATTTGAAAATCAATCTAAATTGAAATTAAAATATAGCATATTGTAAATGTTTGCGCTACCCTGTATATTAGCAACATGAAAATAGTGAATCATCATCAAAATTCAGTACCTAGTTAGGTATAATCCCCAAAAAATAAGTCAAGTTGCATTAAAAATTATTATATTTTAAAATACAGATAAATTTTAAAATACTATACTGAATATTAATTTAATATCAAAATTATGTGAATTGAAAGCAAATATCTGGAAGTAATTCAGATTAATTGTGATTTTAAATGGAGTAACCTATTATAGCTATATTTAAGCCACCCTCTGCACTATGTACAAACTACAAACATAAAACTGTTATATTTTTAAAGTAACCTCGTACTTGATCAACTATCAAATAGCAATTACAGCATGGTAATTGGTAATAGGTACTACTACTAAGCTTGATAAATGAGAACGCTTCAGTCGACGAGCTGTGTAAACTAGAAAGAGGCAGTACGAAAATGTAATATAATTTTGGTAGCAATTATATCTTCTAGGTTTTTATTTATTTCCTTCTAGCTATAATTCTTTGGTAATGGTTCCATTTTTTTAAATAAAACATATAATATTATTGCATCCAATACACAGTGCAGGGCTAACATAGTAACATAACAAAAACGGCATACATAGCTAGCCTGCCTACCTGCCGTTCCAGCTCGCTGTATCCTTGGTTGCTTGACTCTAGAGGGTTTGTACCTACTACTTAAAATCCGAGCATAACCGAAGGGATGTTGAGTTTTCTAGCATGTCTGCTGTTACTGAATATGCTCCCGGGAACGTGAAGGCATTTTTCTTGTCCCAGAATACTGTCGCTGAAAGACAGTTGGCTGCCAATATAAGTGATCAGATAAAAACAAAATCAGACTCTTTCATTGCATTTTCTATTGTCTGTGACGAAAGTACGGATGTGTGTGGTGTGGCGCAACTCGATGTTTTTCTTCGTGCTGTTGATACAGATATCAATGTATATAAAGCATTAGTGGATTTAGTACCATTGCATGATACAACAACTGGGAAGGATATTTTTAATGCTGTTTATGGACTTCTGCAAAAGTACAATTTAGATTTGTCAAAAGTGTGTTCCGTTGCAACAGACATATTCATTGTATAATCCACCAAGAAGTTTTATGCTCAAAAGTGATCAAGTTGGAAAGTGTTTTAAAATCAGTGAAGAAAATTATAAACTTCATAAGGCCACGAATGTTATGTGAGGTGGTAAGTTGTAGTAAAAAAACTATACAGTTATAATGACAGCTATGCTCAGTAAGTGTCAAACTGTGGCGTGGCACGTTGTATCTGCCTATTCTTCTGGTATCATGAGCATGATTTATTTCAAGATGTTTAAACTTGCCTTCATATTTTTTAAGAAACATAATACACTCATATATATACAAAGCAGCAACTGCAAGTAGTCCCTGAGGTCTGAAATGACACCTGCAGGATGATCTAAAATTTAACTTTAACATAATACGTAATGCCTGTTTCTGTATTCTAAACACTCTTTCTGCCCCTGATGTGCCACCCCAAAAAAGAGTGCTGTAGCGTATAATGGACAAGATATTCATATGGTATACAGTGTTTGATATGTTTAGGTTAAGATTTCTTGATATTATTCATAAAGAATAGCATGCACTAGAGAGTCTAGCACATAAACAATCTATCTGGACATCAAACTTAAGTGTGGAGTCCAGTGTAATTCCTAGCATATTGCTATTTTCTCCAATCTCAAGATTTGTACCATCAATGTCAATTGAGCTTGGAACAAGTAGTTTTCTTTGAGATGTTTTAAAAATTAAACATTTTGTTTTTTCATTGTTCAGGACTAGGCGGTTGCTGAAGAACCACTATCTTTCAGAAGCAAGTTAGTATCATCTGCATAATTAAACAAAATATTTGTAAATTCATGGTTTATTGTTCGAAGATCGTTCAGGAAAATCACAAAAAACAGTGGTCCTAAGAAGCTGCCCTGGGGTACTCCAAGACTGATATTCTCAAACTTTGAGGAAACCATGCTATTATTCTCCTGCCTGAGAATGACTCTTTGCCTCCTATTACTCAAATATGATTTAACCCAGGACAGCACATTTCCCCTTATACCATACCAGGAAAGTTTATCCAAGAGAAGACCATGATCAAGGCAATCATAGGCCTTTGAGAGGTTCAGAGCAATTCAGTATGTCACATAAGGGCTCAGCTATTGCTTCAATGCACTTTTTAACAATGAAAACAGGCACCTCATCAGATCCTGAACTTTTTTTGTTCTTAATGCTTTTGGATATATTTATTATCTCTGTAACAGTAACGTCAGACAAGTACATTAAGGTTTTCATACAAGGGAAATTGAGTGTACGTGGTGTGCTCAAATTAAAATCTCCTTTTTTTATTATTAACTTTGCGCTGTTGATGAACAGATCATTAAACTTGTTTGCATTAACTTGAAAGTCACCTGATGGGACACTGTTCTTACATGCCTTATTCCCTGTAAGCTCATTTACAACATGCAGAGGTGCGATGGCTTTCCTGTTCTATGGTACTCGACCGGTTTTGGAAACTCAAAGAAGAAATACGCGTTTTCATGGAAACAAAAGGAGAAGATGTCAGCTTATTATGCGATGTACCTTTTTTACAAAATCTTTCATTTATGGTAAATATCACAAAACACTTGTCGGACTTAAATACGAAATTGCAAGGACCACATCAAGTTATGAATGTTATGATAGCGCCGAATGAAGATGAACGCGAAAGTACGGCTAAAACAAAAAATTCTATCGAGTGCTGCAAAACCAGAGTTTTTAGTTATATTATATGTGTAAAATGTGGAGAAGGGTACCATCAATCATGTGTGACTAGAGATTTGACCAGGAAAGTGAGATATCTCGATAAAACACGCTTAATTTGCAACGAATGCGACACAACCTCAAACAGCGTGGAAATAACCAATGAACTTGAAGAGAAAAACAAAGAAATGCACTCCTGAGGGAATTGATTGAAGAAATGAGAGGTAAAAACTTGCTCTTGGAGGAAAATAAAAGACTTTTAGAAGAAAAACTTAAAAAATTTTCGAAAAGTAAGGTTATCCAAAATCCAGTAAATGCGCCAAAAAATGACGTAGAAAAAAATGCTTCTGTCAGTGCTGTCACATCTGTCAATCTCGTTCAAAACGAAGTCAGCCATGTAGTTGTTGCCCAGTCCAAAAGCGACAAAAATGAAGAAATGTCAAAGTCGTTGACATCCGAAAATGACAAGCAAATTTCGAATATTGAAACTGTAAAATCCGATGAAAAACAGAAGGATTTCCAAATGATAAACGAACTAAACGAAGAAAAAGAAAATGGTAAAGAAAAATCAAAATCCTAGTGGCAGATTGTCAAAAGAAAAACTAGAATTAAGCGTCCAGAACCGAAAAAAGGCACGAACGAGACCGTAACACAACTTCTAGTAGCACGTCCAAAAACCCGGTCATCAATCTTCATATCGGGATTTCAAGCTAACACTACAGAGGAACAAATAATAAATTATCTAAAAGAAAACAACATTGCGGAATGTGCATGTTATAAAATGAAAACTGCTAAGGACAAATATAAGAGCTCATTTAAAGTACAGGTTCCGATCAATTACAAAAATAATGTTATGGCCCCTGAAATGTGGCCCAGTGGTATAATAATTAAACATTTTTTGAACATCCAAAGGCGCAAACCAAATGCGAGTCCCAATTCAGTTTAATACATCAAAACATACGCTCACTTCACAACAAAATAGGAGATATTGAACATTTCCTTTATGAAAAAGAGGACTGCTATGATGCGAACATTTTATGGCAGATAGAAGGCGTTCACATAGAGAACTACAAGATCTCATCATACTTTGCCCGACTACAACATGCTCATGGCGGAGTTGCCATCCTATTAAGACAAAACTTGGAATGAGAAAAACCGAAAACAATCTGTCCATAGAAATGTGTTGCGAAGTTTGTGCTGTGAAAATAAAAAAATTTAATCTAGTTATAATTGTTGTTTATCGTCCTCCAAATGGAAATTTTAAAGTATTTGTAGAGCAAATGACATTAATTTTTGTGTCTCAATTTTAAATATGTAGTCATCCAGGCGATTTTAATATACATTTTAATTTATGAAATAAAAATCATATGGTTTTAACCAACAAATTTTTAATAATACACGTCAAAATGCTTGTCTAGATAACATAAACTTTATAATGTTTTAGATTTTAGTGTAGATACTTTGGATATCATGGTCTCGGGCCACTTGGCAGTAGACTTTCTTTGGAGAACCAGTCGGGTAAACTATTTGCATAGACCCTTTTAATACTAGAAATAAAAATCATTTTCCTGAATAAACTTAATGTTTGTTAAGGCTCCTGAACATTTTAAGGCTCTTAGGTCGCTCACGCAAATAAAATAGAAAATCCCTTTTATACACTGGATGAGTTTTATATGTATGACTTAGGTATTGTTTTCTTGTTAGTATGTTAGTACAATGTTTTCTACATTAGTTAATTTTAATTATTTCTCTTTTTATGACATGTTCCATACAATTTTATACCGTCTTTGTGGAAATTAAAGTTTAAATAAATAAATAAATATTAAAGTGCCTTGGGGAAAAGGGAAGGGACTAATAATTGCACACATTGGACGGAAAGAAGGATTTTTAAAAGAAGGTTTGCTAACTTTTCTGTCATACCGGATGGGAGATTGCCACGAGGACATGAATTCAGATATTTTCGAAGACTATTTTGGTGGCTGATTCGCTATCAGGAAGTGACACTAGAGAACTAGAGAAAAGCAGTCCAGCATGTGATTAAACAGGAAAATGTGGGATCTTGACAACCGAGCAATCAGACGGTCGACCCTTTAATTATAATGTCAAGAGGTGATGACAGTTCCTCAGATGACGAAGATTATAACCTATTATAATTTAATTGTTGTATAATAATATATAATATTATTTTATCTATATATTAAGTACATATTATATATAACTTTTATTTTTGTTTCTATATGTATCTAACAGTGTTGATAAACGGAGAACAATAAGCAAAACGCCAAAAATCACCCAAAACCGGGTGGTACTACCTGCACTTGATGAAAAGAACGAATTTTGCAATGAGATCAATGCCAAACTACGGAAGTGGCATTGGTTTTATTACTCTATACGTTTCTGAAACAGACTATAGGACCAGTTTAGTACAACTCCAGACAACTCTTTCAATGGAAATATCTTGGTTATTCTTGAAATTATTCCAAAAAAAAGGTTATTTGATTAGATCTGCTTTTTTAGATGCTTATATGTATACAGGGTGTCTCAAAAAAGCAAGGCAAGTACCAACTTTGTTTTTTTAAATATAATATAGCACATTTTTTAATGTTATTGAATTTTATATTAAATTTAGTATATTTTTTGTATAATTTTCCATGTATCAAAAATTAATGGTTTTCGAAATATGAAAGGTTTTAGAATGACGAAATACTACGATTTTTTCGATAAAAAAAAATACTTTTCTTAAAAAAACGGCTAATTAAGTGACAAGCACACGTGGTATAAAGTATAAATCGGCCAGCGACAACGGGAAAATCTTTGCCTCCAAACTAAGCAGCAAATTTTATCCATCAATGTCAATTAAATCACATAACTTTAACAAGGTACCTTTCTCCCTAAAAAATTATGAAACTTCGAACACATTTTTTAATTTGCGAAAAGTGTTCATCATTTTTAGTTTAAACATGTTCAATTTAAAGTAATCTCTCCTAAAAATAATGCAAAATTTGTGGGGACATAGTCTTCAAAAGACAAATAAAAAATGTTGTTAAGTAATTTCTTTTCGAAGCACCTTGTATATTATAACACAAGGTATATATCCATTTAAATTCCATATTATGTATGTTTTTTGTTTGTTTCTGAATTTTTCTTTAGTTTGCCTCTATCATTGAATTATGTGTTATACGTATTTTAACAACCCCTAAGGACGTTGCATGAGACACCTTGCACTCATTTCAAATGTAAAGAAACAGCATCTTCCTACGCAATAGATCAAATGATAAACGGTAATCTGCTCTCTGACTGCCCACAATCTCAAAAAAATAGAGAGGAAGCCCTTAGGATGTCGAATTGTTGTCACTATTTTTAAAATTTCATATTCTATTTTCGAATGCTCCAATACTAGGATACCTTCTCACTCCAAGCCCAAGACGCACAATATACTAATATGTTTGCATGTCTGTTTGCCAATATCCTCTCTCAATACTAGAACGGTTGAGATAAAAAGTTTTCTTCAGGTGACCAGGCTTCATCAAGGAAGTTCTCCTGCCATCACTCACTGTCTTGCCCATCCCTGAAATACGTTTTTTTTAATAAGAAATAATACCATTTCCACTTTTATTAATAATAATAGTAATTAAACGTTTATTAACCAAAAAACAAAAAATTATAATCATATACCAATATTAATTTTGTGAAGGTTTAAAAGGCATGTTTCCAGTCTCCCAAGTTAGCAAAAAACATGTTCATATTAGATGCTGTAATAGCCAATGTAAATCTAATAGTAAGAAATTGATTTCAACACTTAAAGAAACCAATATATATATATATATATATATATATATATATATATATATATATACAATGTGTTTTCATTCCGGGTGTACATCCGTTCACTACTGTCGTTCTGAAAAGAACAGTTTTGCTGAGGTTTCGCCAAAATCACATTTGGCATTTTCGAAGCTTTCTTTCTCGCGTCCGAATAGAGACTGAAGTGTTGGTGACTGCGACGTGTCCTTTTATACCCCCACTCGGCGCCGAAGGTTATATCTGCGCAGGCGTTGGTCGTTATTTATGTTTTCCGGATGGTGCTGTTGTTGTTGCGCTAATTGCGCTTGAGTTTTTGCGATTTTAGATTTGTCTATTATTGTCTTTCATACTGTTGGTAGTTTTAATGATTCGTCCCTTTTATTTAAATCGCCTTGCTTTTCAATTTCTATGGCTTCTCGGAGTATTCTGGTCTTATAATGTTCTATATTGGCAATCTCCCTACACCCATCGAAATTTATTTTATGGCCGGTTTCCTGATGATGTAGGAAACCTTCTTCTTCGCTTTTTCCATGTTACAAATTGCAAATTAAAAAAGACGAATGAGTGAAAAGAGATCACTGTTACCATGATTTTTAACTTCAGAACCCTTTACATGCAATAAATTTCTAGTTTGCCTTGTCATTTTGCATTTCATAACATTGATATATTTCTACCTCTAAAGTATCCAAGGTCGATATTTTAAAGTAAAAAAGTAAATTATAGGAATATCCTAAATTAACTTCAAGTTGATGCTAGTTCTTGTTAACGCTAGTTAGTGCGTTTAATTGTGGAACACATTAAAAAATTAAAGAAAACTTACCCAATAGAATGGTGCGGAGGAGTCTGGGGAGACGATACTGCAGATGCTTGAGGGGAAGGTGGAGTAGGTGTTGTGCTTGGTCCTGTGTCACTAGAGTTTGATCCAGCTGAAGACTGATGTTGGGTTGGCCATTGACCTTGCTCTGCTTGCAACCTGTTTAATAATGAAACTAACTGTAAAAATATTTAGAAAATAAACATCAGATAATCAACTAAAATCAATACTGAACTCTTATCAATCTACCCTTGGGCATAATAAAACATCTCAACAGCTTGAATGTGAAAAGTAAAGTTTGCTATGAAAACAAGAAATGATAGGTTTAAGAGGTAATTCAAGTTGGAAATTCCTTTTGATTCTAAGCGAGGTGTAATATGTGGGGAAAGGGGATCATAGTAAACCATTTTCTCCACATGAGGCGTCCAATGGAGAACACAAAAGCTTGAGGCTGTTACATCAAAATGTTTGTTTTCTGAGAAACAAGTTAGAGGAAATAGGTGTTTTCCTGAAATGTACCCAGAACATGATATCTTGTGTTTTTCTGAACTTTTATGTCGCCTCATGAAAATGAAATATATATATATATATATATATATATATATATATATATATATATACAGGGTGGTCCATCCCAGCTCACTTATCATTTGACTCATAAATTTTAAATTTTGCACAACTCAAATCTATATTACGGGGCATTTTCTAAAAATATTTTTGATTATACAGGGTGACCCAAAAAAGTGTGACGTCACAATGACATATTTTTTTTAAATTAGATGACCCGTATTTTTTGCATATTTAGATGGCTTCCATAGTTGTTTACATCATCCTCAAATTTTATTGGATTCGATCGGTAAATAACCGCTTAAAAAAATTAAATATGAAAAAAAGTGAATTTACACCACTGGTTAAAAAAATATGCACTTTGAAGTTTGGTAATTTTGACATTTAATTTTGTAGACCCTGTATAATTTAGATCGTTTAAATTTGGTCAGCAAGATTGTCAAACCTTATTTAATGAACTCCCAGTTTGATTCTTATGTCGAGGCAATATTTGAATTTTTATAATTTTTTTTAACCAGTGGTGTAAATTCACCTTTTTTTCACAGTTAATTTTTTTAGGGCGTTATTTACCGATCGAATCCAATAAAATTTTAAGATGATCTAAACAACTATGGAAGTCATCTAAATATGCAAGAAAATATAGGTCATCTAATTGACCTTGTATAATCAAAAATATTTTTAGAAAATGCGCCCTAATATACATATGAGTTGTGCAAAATTTCAAATTCATGAGTCAAATGATAAGTGAGTTACAGAAGAAGGGAGCTGAGATGGACCACCCTGTATATCAATTGAGGGTTACAAAATGGTGGTATTCGTGGAGGAGTGGTATTTATGAGAAATCACCTGCAATGTCTTCAAAGGAGTGGAAATGTGTGTGAAATGGCAGCTATAGAGCTGAGTAATGTGAATGTTTTAGTTCTTGCAGTACACTGTCCAACTAGTGGAAAGGTGTATTTTTAGAAAATACTTAAAAGTTTTTAATTAAATCTTTTAAGTATGTTTGGAGATTTTAATGTAGGTTTTAATATTAATGGTGGTAGGAAATGTGATTTTGTTGATCTTTTCAATCCTTATGGTTTCTCCAAACAAAAAAAGGAAGAAAGCCTGTCTTGATAAAATCATTGCAAACTTTCAGTCCATATTGGAGTTTGATACAAAAGTCTTACAAGCAGGTGTCTGACCATTTAGTGGTTGAGATAAATATTAAAAATATTATATTATATATTATCCAACAGAGTAACGGTGGACAATCTAGAAAATAGAGATTCACCAACCTATACCTGCTAGGAGCATAAATCACCTTTTCAATATATAAAGCAATGTGGTCTGGAATAATTTCATCAAATCGGCAAGGGATACTTCTGAGAAATAATAATAATAATAATAATAATAATAATAATCATCGAAATTTATTACTTTTCATTTACACCTAGAGCTTTTGGGAATGTGATCTTCATGAACATTATCTGTGATAATTTTAATGTATGTTTATAATATGCCCCAATTTGCAGATTTAAGAAACCAATATCGATCTTTATATAATAATGTAATTAATAATGCAAAAAAGACCGCAAATTCTGAAGTTATTCAGAGAGCAGAAAATAAGGTTAAACCTGCTTGAAATCCATGCAAATACTACAAATTTATTTTCTTCCAACATTGCAGAAGCCGTTCTTGAGTATTTGCCTCAAACAGGTACAGAATATCAAAGGTATCTTATATTATTCAACATTAGATCATAGCAATTTAAGAGTAGCGTACTTTGCACATATCTGTTCTGTGCTTCGGTTTAGTGTTATGTTCTGGGGGGGAAGTGGGGACACTCAGCGCGCTTTTGTGGTCCAAAAAAGAGCCATACGCATCATCAACATGTCCCTTAAATAGATGGAGTCATGCAGTGAAAAATTCAGGGCAATATAAATTCTCACTCTTCTAGGGTTATACATATATGAGTGCTTAGTCTTCCTTTTCAAGAATGGAGACAAGTTCTCTCAACTTGAAATTCGGCATCAGTTTAACACCAGGTATATTCGTCTTAATGTTCCAACTCACAGACTAAGAGCTACTGAAAAGAGTCCCACATATGCCTGTATTAAGTTTTTCAATAAGCTGCCAAACATTTAAAAATAGAAACTAGATTTAAAGTGTATAAAAGTAGAAACTAGATTTAAAGTGTATAAAAGTAGAAACTAGATTTAAAGTGTTAAATATTTTATTAGAGATGGAACCGTACTGTGTAAAATAATTTTTAATCTGTCTTCAAAAGTATTATTTTTCGTGTAAGATTTATTTTATTTCGATTTAGGACATTTTATTTACATTTAGATTTGGGATACTGACTATAAGTCACAATTCTGACGCCACTTCATTCAACTGTATGGTATATATTTTGTATTGTGCCATTTTTTGAATAAAGAGATTGATTGATTGATTGATTGATATCTTTGTATACATTCCGTTAAAGAAATTAACCGATAGTTTGATTGTACCACTGACATATTTAAAAAATTCTTGTATTTGTTAGGGTGTCTATCTGGATGTATTTAAAATATCAAAAGTTATTCCTGTGTTTAAAAAAGGTGTCTATAGTCTGATCCCCATGCTGTAGTACTTTTTGAGTATTTGAATCACTTATTTATAACGAGCCAGTTTGGTTTCGTGAGGTCCAAGTCAACAACTACCATCTTATCCTTGATGGAGTACATAGTGGGGGGGCCTTCAGGCAGGTTAATATATCAGAGCAATTCTGTGTGATCTGACCAAAGCCTTTGACTGTGTCTGTCACAAGATTAATTTGATGAGGGGGGTATCTGAGGGACAGGTCTCAGCAGAGTTTCTCTGAAGGAAGATTGTCCGATTCATTGAAAATGAAACATGGTGTGCTGCACGGATCCATTCTGCTTTTTTGATATATGTAGGTAACACTGAAACAGCACCAAACAATAAATTAGTTATCTTTGCCTTGCTATCTACAGCTGTAACAAGAAGTGAGAGTCTTGAGCTTCTTTTAATCCAAATGCAGCAGACAATAGAAAGTTTATAGGGCTGGTTTAATGCCAACAAGCTTTCTTTAAATATATCACTGGAACTATGCTATTCTTCCTTGGGGTCAGAGTTCACAGGCTGGGAGGATCTTTGGACTCCAGAGCTGTTTGAGTTGTTTAGGGTGGACGTAAGATAGCGGGGGTTCTTTTCCCGAAGAGATCCAAGTGGCTTCCAGAAAGAATCCGGAAGACCTCCCCAACGCCGTTCTCTGTGGATGAGATTAGGCAAGCAGCAAGAAAATTGAAGAATGGAAAGGCACCAGGCCCAGACGGCATACCGGCGGAAGCAGTGAAGACAATGATAGAAGTCATCCCAGATATCGTAGCGAAAGCATACAATTGGCTACTCAATCAAGAAACATTCCCTGATGACTGGAAGATATCTAAGCTAGTCTTAATTCACAAATAACTCATTTCGCCCGCTGTGTCTGACCAATACATTGGGGAAGCTTACATCTCATCAAGGGGCATCATGGAGACGTCCTCGACAGTTTAATAGAAAAGGTGTTATGCATAGGCCAAGAGACAAATTTAATGGACAAGGAGAAAAGGGACACTACAAAAAGCTATAATCCTCAATATAATGGCTGAAAGGGACTACTATATTTAAACGAAGAGAGGTGCAGCTAAACAATAATGAGAGCATCGAAATGTTTGCGGGCATCCCGCAGGGATCGGTGATGGGGCCGGTTTTGTGGAACCTTATGTATGACCCCGTACTGAGTCTCCTAGAAGAGGACGGGATTCAGACAATCGGCTTCGCAGATGATTTGGCGTTGGTGGTATCGGCTGAAAATTCGGAAGAATTGATGGAGAAGACAAATAGGTCGTTGCAGGAGATCAACCAATGGATGGAGAGTAGACTGCTTTGCTTGGAACCGACCAAGACAGAGGCAGTTGTCTTGTCAGGAAAGAGGGATAGAAGACACATACAATTCTCATTGATGGGTAACGAAATACGCCCTCAGAAATCAATAAAATACTTGGGAGTTATTATTGGAGAGAACATGGGCTTCGGAGAGCATATCCAAACAGTGGTGGCAAAAGCAACAAAGAAACTTGGAGCATTGCAGAGTATCATGCCGAACGTAAATGGTCCAAACAGTTCAAAAAGAAAATTGCTGTACGGCGTAGTCCAATCTACACTGCTGTATGGAGCACCGGTCTGGCACAAGGTGATGAGATTTGCAAAATACAGGAACATGCTAGAAGCCGCGCAGAGGAAAGGCTTAATCAAAGCTGCTAGCGCCTACAGAACGGTTTCGGGGACAGCAGTTCAGGTTTTGAAGGGGGTTCCTCCAATAGACTTGCTGGTTGAAGAGAGGCGCCAGATCCACGAAATGAGCACCGAGAAAAGGAAGATAGGAAAGCGAGAGGTCAGGGAACGGACGCTCGATAAATGGCAAGAAAGATGGCAAGTGGATACGTCTAAGGCCCAATGGACACGCGAATTAATCCCGAATATACGCGTATGGCTCAAGTGCAAACACAGGGCACTAAACTATCACATAACTCAAGCACTGACGGGTCATGGGGCCTTCAGGAAATACTTGAGCAGGATAGGCAAAACGGAGGAGGCCAATTGCACGCACTGCAAAGTTGAGGATTCAGCGGAGCACTGCCTTTTTTTCCTGTCAAAAATTCCATAGGTAACGAACAGATCTATACATCCGTCTAGGCATAAACTTAAGCCGAGAGAACATCATCAAAACTATGCTAGAAAAAAGGGACAACTGGGAAACCATAGGAAAATTCTTAGCAACAATAATAACGGAAAAAGAAGCAAGAAGAGGTAACTTGAGTTTTGGGCCCAGGGAATTCTCGATGTGAGTCAACCATGACAGTCCCGTGGATTTCCAAGGGGTAAAAAAAAGGGGGGTTTTTTAGTCGGTAGGCGTACCTCTAGAGAGGGCGAATCCGACACAGAGCAGATAAACACAAACGCTGCTATCGCCTTTTGAAGGTTTTTCCCCTCTGAAAAAAAAAAAAAAAAAAAAGGGTGGATGTAAGAGAATGGTTAATACAGTCGGGCACAGTACCCTTGCGTTCTATGTTTATCCTAGCATGCTTAACTCATGTTAAAAGGAATATAGATGATCATGTTCTCTGCTTTAAGGGCCACGCCCTTGGCACAAAATACAGACATAACATCTGTATAGAGTTTTTAAGGTTAAGAAGATCATCTATAAGTGAAGTACGACACACGAAAGAAAACCGGGCGGAGTCAATCGGTTTAGGAAGGTCGGCCAAGATCTAAGAATCTCTTTAAACCAGTGGTGTCCCGACGTTCTTTAAATAATATGGCATTCGTTTTTGACTATACGCACTTCAGATAATTAAAAAATGTAACTATGCTTAATGAACCTTTTTCTATATTTGTCTGTTTTCTTTCGTGTACCGCACTTCTATATCTCTTTTGTGTTGCAAAAACGGCGAACTTTCGAATTTTAAAGATGCTATAAATATATTTGAGTTCTGTCATTAAACGAGATTGGAACACCCAGTATAGTGATACACGATTTACAAAATTTTTTTATTTATCAAAATTTTTATTTATGCAGTTTGACTTTGGGCTACTCGGGTATGCCTAAAGTGGCCGTGTCATATTACTTTATACAGGGGCCGTCGTTGTGAAGTACTATACAGGGCGTTTCCTAATTGCGTGCTGATGTTAAAGGGGGCGTTTTATGTCCTAAAAGTCTTAACTTTTGAGATACAGGATGGTAAAGTTTAAAAAGAAAACTTTTTTTTTTCATCCCAATTGTAGATATTGTAGATAACTGCATGCAATTTGATACACGTCTTCTATGCATTAAGGATCATACGGATTTAACCATGTTAATTACATATGCACGCCACTGGTAGAAATTTCAAAAATTGATTGTTAATAAAAAATACCCTTTTATGCATAAAAGACGTGTATCAAATTTCACACAGTTATTTATCTATAATAGCATCAGAATTAGGATTTAAAAAAATGTTTTTTTAAAAACCTGTATCTCCAAAGTTAAGACTTTTAGGTTCATATTAAACTTTTTTCTTAAAAAGGTCCAAGAATCACCCCTCTTTAACATTAGCACGCAATTAGGAAACGCCCTGTATAATACTTCACAATGATGCCCCCTGTACAAAGTAATATGACAGTCGGAGACAAACGGTCACTTTTGGCATACCCGAATAGCCCAAAGTCGAACTGCATAAGTTAAAATTTTGATAAATCTTGTTCACTGGAATCAGTGCTGGCTCCCCTACTATAACTACATTGATGTGTTAATTTTGGAAAAATATGACTTCTGTAGATTTTCTAATATTAATTGCAATATTAGATATTTTTTGACACCCGGTATTAAATAGAAAGTTAATTATTTTGAAGCGGTTTATTGACAGCTACTTTATGAACAATTTTACAAAATATATGAAAAAAAAACTAAGCCATTTTTGAGGTTGACGGCTGTGATTCTAATAGTTCGATTCCTTCTAAATGGTTGTCTTCCTCTGAAAATGAAGAGGTTTCGTCGTGACTACTTGAAGATCCCAGTGTGATAAGTAAATCATCAATAACGATTTCAATTTTGCCATCTAATTCCCAGTATTTATCTTCAATAGAACGAACATGTTTAACATACGATTTCCAATTTTCAGCCGATGTTGAGTCAATCGCTTCTAAAGTGCACCGGGTTTGCGCTCTCGAATATATTTTTTTACTCCTGCCCATGCTAGTTCAATAGGGTGAAAGTCGCACATGTATGGAGGCAGCCTTAACCCTTTCTATACGACGAACTAATATAGCCGGCCTACCCGTGTACGACGAAATTTAGAATAAACGTCCCCGTGCGGCGCTGGTATGTAGGTACTTTTTTAAAAAACGTTTTCGTCCGGCGCTCGTATTTTGGTACTTTTTTAAAAAACGTTTTCGTCCGGCACTCGTATTTTGGTACTTTTTTAAAAAACGTTTTCGTCCGGCACTCGTATTTAGCTAAATTTTAAAACGTACACACACGGCGCTCGTATTTAAAAAAAAAACACGATGTAATTCTCTTATTTTATTACAGAAAATAAAATACAAAAATATCAAAAGGACACATTTAAAAAAAAAATAACATACAAATGAAACCCTAAAACGGAATTTGGAAAAGTTTAGTAATTCTTTTTTGTGTGATATATTTCAAAGCAAGGTGTTACACAAAGGCCAACATTGCATTCGTCACATTGATAAGTATTGTCACGTCTGGTCCCTTTTTTGGAACAAACAACACATCGTCTGACCACTGCTCGCGATGTGACTGTAGGTTTTGGTATTTTTTTAATAAAATGCCTTGCTGTAAGCCTCAACGGATGGTCTACAGGCCTATGTTGAGGCAAGCACTTGTCTGGAGTTGCGTATTTTTGAAATATTTGTCTTGCTACTTGTAGCTGAAAATCAGCCACAGTTAGGTTTTTCTTAGTAACGATTTTGTAAAGAGCATGCGCATTTATTATGCACATATCTTGAAGGTGAAAAAAAAGTTTTTTATACCACTTTATGCACTTTCTTACAGATTCAATTGTACTAATAAGCATGTCAGTTTGATCTACTCCTCCCATGTTGAAATTATAATCAATAACGCAATTGGGTTTCATAATAACCTTGCCCGATTTCCTATCTGTCTTACCGGTTGATGACATACCATAATCATGAAATGTAGTTATCATGTGAATTTCTTTTTTATCGCACCATTTAATTACAAGCTCCTTACCGCTACTTCTAAAAGTCATTTCCCCTTTTTTTAAATTTTCCTCAATGATTGGCATATTCTTCCTATTTTTTTTTATTGTTCCACACACGTATGTTTTATTTTCAAGCAAAGTGCGCGCAAGTTTTGGACTGTTGTACCAATTGTCCATGTAAAGCTTATGGTTTTTTTGATAGTAATTTTTCATAAGGGTGATTATTACTTGCCCAGATTTACCAATTACTTCGATATCTCTTGGCAATTCATCTACATCTGTATTTGTACCAGTATATATAATGAAATCTAAACAATATTTGGTTTTACTATCACACAACATAAACAACTTAACGCCAAATCGGTGACGTTTTGACGGTATGTATTGTTTGTAACTCAAACGGCCTTTGAACAATACCAAACTTTCGTCAATACATAATTTTTCATATGGACAGAAAACGTCTCTGAATTTGTTGCGTAAAAAATCAATAACCATCCTTATTTTATTGAGCTTGTCGTCATGCTTCGGCTCTTTGTTATCGCAAAAATGAAGAATTTTCAATATAAAAAAAAATCTATCTCTTTTCATTAGGGTACTAAAAATGGGCGTTGATAAAAGTGGATCAGTAGACCAATATTCATATAATCGTAATTTCTTACATCTAGGAGGGAGACACCAAAAAATGTATATAATTGTTCTACTGTGACTTCATAACTTGCAGATTTTTTATTCTTTTTGATAAATTCATTATCATTTTCGATTAGATATGACAATTGCCTGTTTGATTCCAGCACAATTTTTTCTACTAATTCTCTTGAAAAAAAGGTCTCGAAGAATTCTAATTCAGCGGAAGTTTCTAAAAAAAAAACCCGCGCCATATAAAACGGTCAATAGCAAAATAAAATAAAATGCTTACCCATCAATTCGTTTTTGGTGCAACCACTGTTTGCACTATCAAATTCAGGCAAAATTGGATTCCAATCTGTATCATGTAACCACTGAAAACATGTTTTATCATCTATTATTGGTTCGTCGGAATAGGATATTTCATCTATTGGGTCATATAATTCTGGATCATCAATGTTTACCGCCGATATGTCATTATCTTCCTCGTCACTCTCTCCGCTACTATATTCACGATTTGGTTGATCATCGTTCTCCAAGAACATATTTCTGCCCTGCTCTCTATCCTTTAGATGTGTAATGCCAGCCCTTTTTATGTTTTTATCTATATTACTGGCCATTTCAATAATAATAAACACTTTTTATTTACCAATCTACGACTCGTACCAGAGAATAAACAAAGAAATAACGGTCTTTCCCGCCACGTGTATTCGTACGGCGCTCGTAACGTTTGCGCATACTAGGAACTCCCCACCCGACGAAAATAGAACCGAAGGCCATTCTTATATACGACCGTATACGTACGATGCTCGTAGTTTAAGGGAACAGAAATTTCTATAATACGGCGCTCGTATTCGATTGGTAAAATGTATACATACGGCGCTAGTAGTGAAAGGGTTAAAGGTGTATGACCGAGGTTACGTAAAAGACCGTCAATTTTATACTTTTTTTCTCTAGGCTTGTTGGCTGATATTACTTCATATAATTGATTTTTTCTCCATGTTGGATCACATACAAGATTGTTCAATTTAAGCCACGATATCATATGAGCTTTTGTAGAGTAATTAGTTGGCACTTTATCTTCTACGTGAAAATGATAAGACGCATTATCCATTACAAGGACTGATTTGGGAGGAATGTTAGGTAGAAGCTTCTCGAGCAACCACTTTTCAAAATTATCTCTATTTATCTGTCCATCATAGTCTCCAGTCGTTAGTCCCGAGCGAAAAACTAAAGCAGAACCTGGAACAAATCCGGCTTCTGAACCAGCATGAACTATAATAAAGCGACTACTAGAGCGGATTCCCTGAACAACACCTGTAACACTTTCACTTTTGTTGTTCACCGTCATATCATTATCAAATCAAATCAAATCAAATCAAATATCTTTATTACTATCACAATAAAACATCATTACAATTCAATAACACTTAAAAGATAGTAACGACGGACAGTACCGCGATTATCCCAACCGATAACACAGTGTACCCAAAGAGTACCTGTGTGGTAGAGCCCGTTTTAAAAATAAATTACTATAATTTGCAAATTTACTTCTAAGAACTAAGATTCGATACACTTTAAAGTATTACAATACAATAAACAAGACAAAAAAAACTATCAAGGCAAACAACAGGCGTCCAAGCAAGGGCAGGAGGAGGAGGAACCAACACGACACTGATGTAGGAGTATTTAGATTAAAAGTATCACTACTAAACAAATGAGGGGATCGACCAGCAAACATTTAATTTAGCTCAAATGAAAATGCCGAGGGAAGTACTAGTGCTTTTGCAAATCCAGAAGATATTTTTTTATATAGGATGCATATTTTCCGTGCGTAAATTCCTTAACATGATTTGGTAATGTATTCCACATTTGAACTGCAACGTATGAAAATGATTTTTGGAAGCTTGCCGTTTTATGCTGAGGTACTAAGAAGCAATTTGTGTTTCTAGTATTATGTGAGTGTGAAAAACTATTAAATATATTTTTTAAGTACGGCGGCTGTCCGGCTTTGAGTATTTTATAGATAAAAATATACATGTGATACAATCGTCGATTTTTCATGTTTAAAATTTCGTTAATATTTAAGTAGGGAGTAATATGATGCCTATAAGGAATGTTGTAAGAAAATCTCATGCAGCTATTCTGTATTTTTTGTATTGTTCTCTGTAATGCTGACGACAGAGAATCCGAGTAAACTATGTCACCGTAATCCAATAAGGATAAAATAAGCGTATCACACAAATAATATTTTGTTTTAGGAGGAAGTATTTTCTTTAAAGGGTACAAATTTTTTAAACGCATATATGCTACTTTGAGTTTACTTTTAATATGCGCATGAAAAGAAAGAGATGAGTCAAGAATCAAACCCAAGTTCCTTGCCTCCGTCGCTACGGGAAGGATTTCATTATCTATTTTCACTGAATAATTTACAGAAATATTTGATAGTGTATCACGATTATTTCCAAAGAAAACAACACATGATTTTGAAGCATTCAATTTTAAATTATGGTCATTAGCAAAGTTGCTTATATTTTGTAAGTCTGCATTAAAATTTTTCTGAGATAAATTCGAGTCAGATGAGTTGAATGAGATATATAGTTGCGAATCATCTGCATATTGTTGTAAGTTAGAATGCCTTACACACTCATTCATGTCAGCAACATAGAGAGAAAACAATAAGGGTCCCAATATGGAGCCCTGGGGCACTCCCGATACCAGAGGCAAACTATCAGATTTATCAATGACACCGCCTCTTGTAATTGATACACTGTGTGACCTTTCTTTAAGATACGAACTGAGTAAGGATACTGAATCATCTGAAAATCCAAAATAGTGCAGTTTAGCAAGAAGCATGCAATGACTTATAGTATCAAATGCCTTACTAAAATCAAGAAGAGCCATGCATGTATTTTTTTTTAATTCGCTATTGATTCTTATGTTATTAACCATGCTTACTAAGCTAGTTATTGTACTATAATTTTTGCGGAAACCCGACTGACAACCTGGTACAATATTAAGTGGATATACAAAATCGCTAATTTGCAGACAAATATGCCTCTCTAGAATTTTAGAAACCACGGGTAAAATACTTATTGGTCTCAAATCTTTTATTTCTTTGGGATTAGCTATTTTGGGTAATGGAATAATTACTGCTTTTTTCCATTCATTAGGAAATACGTTATTTAAAATACAAGTATTTATAATATTTATTAAGGGTTTTAGGCAATACGGTAGACAAAGTTTCAGGCCTTTTATGGATAATCCGTCCGCCCCAACAGCATTTGTGTCAATCTCTTTCACAATTTTATATATCATTTCTTCGTTTATAAGATTAAAATTTAATTCTTTAGTTACCTTATTGTGTTTGTTAAATTTATAAAATTCAATTTTATCCTGAGATACCGTATTAGTGACATTAATACAGCTAGCAAAATATTTATTTAAGGTCTCTGAATCAGATAAATTTTCGGGCAAGTCAATTTTTTTATTCTGCGTTAAATTAAGCTTCTTTGCATTATTCCAAAATTCACTCCCACTTCCTGATGACATTTGATTGAAATAAACAATTTTTTCTCTAATAATCGCGTGTTTTGTATAATTCCGAAGTTGCCTGTAGTACTGCAGATTAGCAGGCGTTTTTTGCTTGATGTATTTACGATAAGCCTTATCTCTTAATTTCATTAAAAGTTTTATATTAGCTGTAATCCAAGGAGTAAATGGTTTATTTTTAATTGATTTAGTCTTTAATGGAGCGTGCTTGTTAAGTAAAAAAGAAATATTGTTATTAAGTATTTGAAGTTTTTTATTTACATCATCAGTATAATAGATAATATCCCAGTCGAGTTGTAAGGTGTCGTATTCAAATAAATCTAGATCAATATTATTGTAATCCCTAAACTGTACATTTAAAATACTATTTTTTCCCTTTGGTAAGTTTAGTTCTGCGTATACTAAATTGTGATCAGTGATTGATTCTGGGAGAAGCACTGACTCTGCATTGTTACAAAAGGTGCCACTATTAACAATAATGACATCAAGAAGTGTAGAAGTATTTGAAGAAATATTTATTCGCGTAGGATCCTTAATTAATTGAGTAAGATTAAAGGTTTCTAAGAGTGTCTCAAATTTTTCTTTTGCTTGAGAATTTTTTAAAAGATCTATATTAAAATCTCCCAAAAACATAACATGATCATAAAAGGGGACTGTGACACTAAATAGCTCCTCCAAGAAGTCGAGAAAGCTTTGTGCATTTGAAGAAGGGGGACGGTATAAGCTCGTTACTAATGTTTTCTTTCGATTCAAACAAAATTCTACACTTATATGTTCAAAATCCTCAGATACATTATCAAATGTAACAGCACTAAAATTTAAGTATCTTTTAATGTAAAAACCCACCCCTCCTCCACGACCCTCTCTGTCTTTTCTTATGAGAGTATATCCAGGAATGTCAAATGCCCCAATATCTGTATCAGGAGACAACCAGGTTTCCGATAGACCCAGTATATCAAGGTTATAATCAGTCACATAATGCATAAATTCGTCAAAACCTGTATTAATTGAGCGGATATTTAAATGAGCGCAAACAATTTTTTTTGAATTTTTTAAATTTTTTTCAGTATTGAGATTATGCTGGACACATTCCATCTACCCAAGTTTCGTCTAGATACACAATATTGCGTCCTTCTTGCCTATATTGCCCTACAGTTGATAGATATTTCACCCGTCAGTGAAAAATATTTGGTCTCTTAATGAACAATTTTCGTTTATTTTGGCACTTGCACCAAACAAAACCATTTGATCGTCAAAGCCGATTTAAGATTTTATACCCGTACGGAAAATCTATTTTCTTCTTTACAGCACGAAGTAGGAGTTTGCAGGTCGGAACCTTCTTCAAGTTTATATAAAAATCCCCTATTGTTCTGTTCTTTGTATGATAATCGGGGTCTTTTTTTACCAGGAGATTTTAAAGGTGAAGTAGAACATGAGCGATCATTATGTTCTCTTTGAATTTTTCTTACACTACTTTCCGAAATACCAGTGTAAATTGCAGCGCGTTCTGTTCAAATTTGAATAGGAATAGTCAAACTATTATTTTCGGCTTCTCTAGTACAGGTCTCTATAACGCTCGCAATAACTTCACGTGCACCGCTTCGAATTGTTTTTTCTCTTTTGCTCACCAAATCACTTGGGACCAAAATTTTTTAACAAGCTTCCTTTGCATATCAGAATCCTAAATGAAAGGTTATTCCTTACTGCTGTAAAAAAATATTTGTTAAGCCAAGCATTTTTTGGCGTGGATGAATATTTAAATATCAATATATAAAAAAGTTACATTTTTCCTGCTATCAAAGTGAAAGTTATTATTTCATATGTCTTTGTTTTGTAAGTCAGATTTTCTGTGTTTAGTATTTAAGATTTATGTAAAAGTATTGTATGTTTATTGACATAAATAAAATCCAGTATTTCAGTATGTTTATTACCTCTGATGAGCTTGCTGTCTCGCCCGGAACTCTGCCGCTTTCAATTGCTCCAAATGGAATTGTTGCCTTTCGGTGATCAGCTGCTGTCTTTGATATTCAAGTCCCTCTCGCTCTCTTTCCATAGTTGTTTCAAGTTCTTCAAAGTGCCGCAGTTTGATTTCTAATTTCTTCATCTGAGTTTCAACCAACAGAGCCACAAGAGATTTAATTTTCCTTTCTTCTACTGCTGCCAAATGTTTTGCCTTCACAGCTGCCGCTGCTAAAGCTGCAGCAGCTGCGCTCTGCATTTCGCTGTCCTTCACTTTCATGTCACCAGAAAGATCCTGCATCTCAATATCATCTGGTTCAGGTTTTACCTAAAATAGCCACAATAAGTGCATACATCTTAGGCATAAAAACTGTATTCAAAATTCAAAATATATTACATTTCGAAAACTACTGTGTAAATAGAAACAAGTCATAGGTGTATAATCCCAAGTAGCACTTTTAGTCATGAATACGTCATAGTTACCACAAGTATTTTCGCTGAAATAACAGGAACTTGGTGTCGCTACGTTTTGTTTAAGCTGACATAGTCATTACCAAAATGAGGAACAATTTTAGGGTAACTATTTTGTGAAAAACATGTAACTGTGACTTTGACTATTACGACCTTCTGGCAGCTTCGTAGAGCGGTAGGCACAACCCGGGGGCTAAGTCCTAGGGTCATGCACTGGCTGTACCAAGCAGTCATAAGACCCAGGATATCATACGGCTCAATAGTATGGTGGCCCTCGGTGGAGAGGAAAACCATTCGTTCCAGTCTTGCAAAAGTCCAGAGACTGGCTAGCCTAGCGATAACTGGGGCAATGAGGACGACGCCGTCAGCAGCATTGGATGTCTTGCTAGAGCTGCCATCATTGTCGACTTTCATTAAGAAACAGGCTATGACAGCGCACTTGCGAATGAGAGACGCAGGAGCTTGCCATACCAAAGGTGAGGTTGTGGGTCATGCAAGGATCTCCCACATTGTGGAAAGAGAGATCCCTTTATCTACCTACAAAGTAGCACGACCCTCAGGCAGACTAAGATGGCATAAGGGTTATAGTATCTCAATCCCCGAAAGAGAGGACTGGGAGAGAAACACGTTCACGTATGACACAGTTGCAATCCTCTGGTGCTGGAGTTTATATTGAGGCTACACAAACCGGGTCCAGCTTCCCTTTGGGGATGTTTTCAACGGTGTTTGAGGCTGAGGTATATGCAGAGGGAGAGATTGTCATATGCTCAGACAGGCAAGCAGCACTTAAGGCGCTCGACTCACCCATAGCGGGATCAGTTTTGGTTCAGGAATGCGGTGACAGTCTAGAGCAGTTGGCGCGACGTAAAAGAGTGAAGGTGGTTTGGGTGCCAGGACACTGTGGGATTGAGGGCAACGAGAGGGCAGATGAGTTTGCTAGACTCGGCGCCACCAGCCCGTATGTAGGACCAGAACCAGCTTTAGGCATCACTGGGCAGCAGATAAGTACAGCACTCGACGAATGGGCACAACATGAACTTCAACGTGAATGGGGCTAGTCCGGGGTCGGGAGGCAAGCTAAAGACTTCATTGTGAAGCCGATAAGGGACGAACAGAGTGGTTACTAGCCCGAGACAGGAAAGCTCTAAATTCCATCGTAGGAATAATAACGGTGCACTGTCGATTGAGGAGACACCTCTTTATGTTAGGCATTGAGGAAGTGTCAGGAAGAGGAGGAAACTCCGCTTCACTTCCTGTGCAGATGTAAAGCGCGAGCGAGACTTCGACGAGATATTTTCGGCACTACGGGTCTTGCATAGGGATGAAGTTAAGGATGTACACCTGGTGGCGGGTGGTGGTTGAGGGAGGAGCTGGGGTAGACTGAAAGGGCCTTATAGGCCTACCAGTCAGGTCTCTAGACCTCCCCCTAACTACTACTACTACTACTACTACTTGACTATTACGTAGATAGTATGGAATATAAGCTGAATAGTAATAATTCATCCTATTTGTTACTTCCTTATTTCTCTCTTTATTTAATCCGTTTTAAAAATATGTATGGTTCTTTTCAATACAAACAAAACAGTTATGGCGACTACAAACATTCAAATTGGGAATTGAGTTGTATCATTTCTAAGGCAATTAAGATCAAAGAACCTCAATATCTAACTGAGCTTATAAATGTTAGAGGAGATATTCATCAGGTGGATGTTCGTTTCTGGGATGCAATTTCTATTCCAAGACATAGAACACAAATTTTTAAGAACTGCTTCCTGTATTTGGCTGCTTCAATTTATAACTCTCTTCCGCGTAATTTTAATTTTAATAATGTTAAGAAACATGTTTGTACAGGGTGTCCGGATTTGGTTGCAAAAGCAGGGTATCTCGCTTATTTTTAAAGATAGAACCTTGCGGTTTTCACGAACCTGAGCTAATTTTTTGTGACACTCATCAAGCGGTAAACAAAATTCTCATAGCCTTCTTCGTTTATGAGATACATGGCGAAATAGAAAATTTTGCATTTTGGGACCCCCCTCGTATCTCGGTTATCCTTTAACTTAACGCAAAGGGAAAAATTGCTGCTTATGCAGTTTTTTACGCTGGATCCAGTGGCGTAGTCATATTTTTCATTTGAGTTTTTATTTTTTAGATATGACCAAAAGTTGTGTTTTTTTAAATGGGACACCCTGTATATTTGTCCAGAAATTGATTTGTCCTTTTAAAAACTTCTCAAAAATATATAATTAGTATAGGTCTATTTTAATAAACAACAACAAAAATCCTAATTTTTATAATTATCATCCCAAATTTTGCAGTAGGCCATGCAAAACGATGCCGTTTTCTTTTGTTTTCTTGGAAGTAAATGACATTTCCCAATTTTGTACAAAATATAGCGCTAGTTTTTTGTATTTATTTATTGTGTAAAAATATATTTGTATTATTATGGAAGAAAACCAAACTTTCAAACATTATGAAAAGTACGATATGTTAGCTTGTTTAATATTAAGTAATGAAAATGTTGAAGCGGCTTCTGAGATGTATTTTAACAGGTAAATAGTTAATTTTTAGGTATGTTGAAACACTATTGCTTAATTTTTATTTAGATATCCAGAAAGGAGGCAACCTAATATATCCACCTTTTATCGGATAAAAAAGAATTTACTTAATCACGGATCATTTATCAAACCTCGTACGAAAACATATAATAAAGAAAATCGGGAGACTGAGGAAATTACGGTTTTGGCTAATGCAGAAGCTTACCCTACAAACTCTTGTAGGGCCAGTGAAAAGAGCATAGGGATTCCAAAAACTAGAGTTCAAGAAATTCTAAAAAAGCACAAATACCACCCATACAAATTTAGGCTCGTGCAGCACTTACAGCCATGGGATGCAGACCGTCGGGTAGTCTTCTGCAATTGGTTTCGAGAAAGATGCGATACGGTTAGAGATTTTGAAAGGAAGGTTATATGGTCAGACGAAGCACATTTCAGTAATTCTGGTATATACTCAATAGGCACAATAGTAGATTCTGGTCCCAGGAAAATCAACACCAAATATTTCCCAGAAGACAGCAGGGCAGGTTTGGTCTAAATGTGTCCTGCTTCATATTAGGAACACATATAAAATTTTATATATTTGAGAGAAATCTAACAGCCAATCGCAATATAGAAATTTTAGAGGCAGCTATACCTGAATTACTTGACGATGTTCCTCTAGCGCAAATTAACGAAATTTATTTTCAACAGGACGGTGCTCCTGCACACAATTCTGGAATGACGAGATTATTTCTGGACAATAATTTTACCAATCAATGGATCGGAACAAATGGACCTATAGGATGGCCCCCTAGGTCCCCAGATTTGTCGATTTTAGATTTCTTTCTATGGAGATATCTGGAAAATAGAATTTACAAAGACCACTATGATAATGTCCAAGATTTAGGAAATGCAATAAGAGAAAATTTTCGCTATTTACAAAATCATTCTGTTATTTTGCTTAATTCCCTAAAACGAATACGAAAATTGTGCGAAGCATGCATAGAACAAAATGGAAATCAGTTTGAACAGTTCTTTTGATTTCCTTGGTTACTGTAGTTCTTATACGACAGTTGATTTTTGCTGAAAGGCTTGTTACATAATAATTTATTACTGTTTTGTTCTTGTGTTACATAAATCTAGGTAGGTGGTACTTTTTTGGTGCGAAATTATCAATACATATTTTGATAAATAAATTTAATTACATATTTATTTTGATTTATTGTTAGGATGTAGATATTGTTAACGACTTTAAATAAAAGGCAGCATTGTTTTGCATGGCCTACTGCAAAATTTGGGATGATAATTATAAAAATTAGGATTTTTGTTGTTGTTTATTAAAAGAGACCCATACTATTATATATTTTTGAAATATATACAGGGTGTCCCATTTAAAAAAACACAACTTTGGGTTATATCTAAAAAATAACAACTCAAATGAAAAATATGACTACGCCACTGGATCCAGCGTAAAAAACTGCATAAGCTGCAATTTTTCCCTTTGCGTTAAGTTAAAGGATAACCGAGATACGAGGGGGGGTCCCAAAATGCAAAATTTTCTATTTCGCCCTGTATCTCATAAACGAAGAAGGCTATGAAAATTTTGTTTACGGCTTCATGAGTTTCACAAAAAATTAGCTCAGGTTCGTGAAAACCGCAAGGTTCTATCTTTAAAAATAAGCGAGATACCCTGCTTTTGCAACCAAATCCGGACACCCTGTACAGTTTATTTTTTACCAATTAGGTGAATAAATTAATTTAAAAATTTAAATTTTAAGAGATATATAATAAATATAGTTAGATGTTTGCTTGTTTATTTTTCCTGGTGAAGTAGCACTTCACCTGATTAGCCGCCACTGTTTTCTAGCTGAAAGAATTCACTAAAGTTTTCATTGAAATTGTGACCTTTGAGTTCCTTATAAACTGAGTGAAAATGGTATGACAAATTTTCAACACTACAAAGACTTACTTACCTGATCGCTCTTTTCGTCTTTACTGTCTCCAACTCCTTCATCTTCCTTCTCCTTTTTATGTTCATCTTCCTTTTCGGGAGTCGTTCCAGCAATTCCAGTTAAAGCTAAATTAGCGGCTGGGTCATATTTGCCTGAAGCTGAGGAAGCTTCTACGTTCTTTAGGTGAGCATCCATTACCGCAGCTGGAACTATAGAACAAAATGTACAGGTTTTAACATACATAATATAACATATATGCAAAACTTTGTAAATTATTTACGAGTTTAATAACTTCAGACAAATATTGGACAAGGACCTAAACGCAGATTTTAATATTTCATCAGTGATTAAGCAAAATGCTCTGCTGGATGATGTGGTAACTAGTATTGCAGACTTAACTAAAACTTTTATGAGCAGAGATTGGGTGATTGTTATGGGTGGATTCGAAAATGTTGTGAAGGGAATCAGAGTGGAAGAAAAAACACTGCAAAATCTAAAAAGTACTTGTAAATATACCAACTTGGTTATTTTTTCGGTGCCGTTGTGGTCAAATTGTAATCTATTAACTAATTTTTTTAACGAACATAATAAAATGATGTTCCAAAAGATATGCTATTGTGAAAAATCTGGGTACTATTTGCATTTTAATGCCTTAATTGATTCTTCATATTTTGTTTTCAATAGCAGCCTACAAATTAAATATAGTGGTAAATATATAATAGCACAAGCACTGCAGAAATTAATTAATAACATTTCAATACATAATATACATTACACTAAAGAAATTAATATTGTTTTGGATGATACAGTTAAACAGAACCAGGGAAACAGTAATTTCTTATAAACAGTTCAATAGTTCTAATGAATTCTCAAAGTCTTTTGTCAAGATTTGATGAAATATATTAACTTCATATTAAAGTGTAATCCGCTCATAATTTGCCTAACAGAAGACATTGAGGATTTTCAAATTGACATTACAGGGTACCAAATTGTAAATGTTGATAGTGAGAATCGACACACAGGTGGCGTTGTAGTTTATATAAAAGATTGTATTACCATTTTAAATGTTGACAGATTTCAGTTTCAACAAAATTATTGGTTTGTTGTAATAAAAGTAGCTCACATGGGACAATATTACATTTTGGGAAATTTGTATCATTCTCCCAGTGCCAGTGCCTCTGATTTTTTGAATTTTTTTGAACAATGGTGTGAAAGTCTGCTTGATTGTAGTTACCCTATTATAATAATGGGTGATTTTAACATTAACTGGTTGGCACAAACTACATACTCAAATAAACTAAAAGAAATTGTAAATGATACAGGTTTACACCAACTGGTTGAGACGGTAACACATCCTAATGACCAGGGTGGAAGCATAATTGATTTAGTATTGACTAACAAATTTAATCTTTTGGAATGTAAGGTGTTGGAAACCCCTCAAATAAGTGATCATTTTATTGTAAGTATAAATATTCAGATAAAAAGGGTTAGGAAGGATAATTTAACCATTCAAATAAGAGGTAGGATAGACTATGATGTGTTAAATAATAGATTATCACAGATAAAATGGGACAATAGAGTTAGGGATTTAAATATTAAATATCATATATTTTATAATAATATTAAAGGCGCATTAGAAGATATAGCTCCTCGACTACGAAAGTAATAAAACCAAAGTTTAAAGAATGGTATAATGACAGAGTTGAAAAAGCAATTGAGGATAGGGACAATAGTTATAAAAAATTAAAAATAAATAAATCAGCAGATAATAGATTGAATTACAAACAATGTAGAAATAAGGTGGTGTCAGTTATCAGAAAGGAAAGAAAAAAATATTATCAAAACAAAATAGATTTATCAAAAAATAATGCTAAGCAAATGTGGCAAAACATTAAGCCAATTAATTTCCAGGGACCAGAAACGACACCAAGTATAAATAATTCCAGTTTGCAAGACCATTTTGATTCATTTTGCTTAATTGATAACATAGAGCTAAAGGAAACTGTATTTTCATTGCCCAACAAAGGAAGTCCAGATGAACTAACACCTGAATTTTTAAAAAATATCTACAGTAATATAGAAGGGCCACTTCTGAACATCATAAATACTTCTTTAGAAACTGGACAGATTCCATCCTTATTGATGTTATCTACAGTAATCCCAATTCCAAAAATAAACGGTACCATTGAGGCTGATCAGTTCAGACCCATTAATATGCTGGTTACAATTGAGAAAATTTTAGAAAAAATTGTATATAAACAATTAATGAAATTTATTACTGCAAATAATATTCTGATGGTAAATCAATCTGGTTTTCGAAAGAATCACAGCTGTGAAACGGCTATTCAGAATGTTCTTTATGAATGGAAGAATCTGTTGGATGATAATTATACAATAGGAGCAGTGTTCCTTGATTTACAACGGTCCTTTGAAACTATAGATAGGGATATACTGGTAAGCAAATTGAAGGGAAATGGTATAAGCAATACTGCCCTTGATTGGTTTGTAGATTATTTGAAGAATAGAAAGCAGGTTACCAAAATTAATAATAAAATTTCCACAGAAGTGTTTAACAATAATGGTGTTCCACAAGGAAGTACATTAGGTCCGATGTTATTTTTAATTTATATTAATGACATAAACCAGGTAATAAAAATTGTTCTTTACACTTGTTTGCAGATGACACATTGCTGTGTTTTAATTCAAAGGATTTAACTCACTTAACTTCCACAATAAAGTTAGAATTAAGTCATCTCTATAAATGGTTTAATAAAAATTTACTAAAATTAAATATACAAAAATAGAAATTTATGCTTATAGGAAGTAATAAAGTTCAAAATGAATTCATATCAAGTAATTTAAATATAATAGTAGGTAGTGATAATTTAGAAGTAGTAGAAAATATTAAATATCTTGGTTTTATTATTGATAAACATCTTAGTTTTAAAGAACACATATTGTATATAATTGGAAAGATAACCAAAAACGTTAATTTTTTGTCACGAGTTTCACCATATCTTACTCGCTGGTCCAAGACTACTGTCTTTAATACATTAATCCTTCCACATTTGGTCTTTAGCTCCTCAATACTCTATTTTGCTAACAAAAATGAGCTAAACAGGATGCAAAAACTTCAAAACAGATGTATGAGATTAATTTTGGGGGAAAAAAGAGAAACACCTATAAGAAATATGCTAATGGCATTAGATTGGCTCTCTATAGAATCATTTTTGAAATATCAAGTACTAATCCTTATTTATAAAATTAAAAATGGACTAACTCCTAACTATCTGACAGAAAAACTGGTCACAAACGCGTCTATACATACATATCCAACAAGAAATAACAAAAATTTTTATGTGTATACGAAAAATAAGAGGAGTACTGAGAAAGCACTTAACCATAGAGGTTTAATTGAATTTAACTCCTTGCCACAGATAATTAAAGATAGTCCAAATTGGATTTATTTAAAAAACTCTTAAAAAGACATCTAATGGGAGAGTAATACATACTATATTCTAATAAATAATTGTACATAAAGTGATTTGTAAAAATTTTATTTTATTGATATATTTGAGTGTTTGTTTTGATTAAGATAAGTTTTATTATACTTTTTATGTATTAGCTAAATGCTAAATAAAGGAATTATTATTATTATATTCATTGATCTTTCAAGGGCCTTCGACACTGTCCCATACGACCTACTTGTTGGTGTCCTTGAACAGGAAGGCATAAGGGGTACAGTGTTGAAAATGTTTGAAAGCTACCTTTCAGACAGGGTGCAACATGTTAGAGTGAATGGTACTCTCAGTGATCCATTAAAAATACAAATTGGCGTTCCACAAGGAACAATTTTAGGACCTATCCTGTTTATAACTTACCTTAACTCTCTCCTAAACTTAGAAATAAATGGTAAACAAATATAATATGCAGATGATACTGTCCTTCTTTTTACGGCTGATAATTGGAATGAGACTAAAACTAAGGTTGTTAAGGGTTTTAAAAAAGTAAAGCATTGGCTCGATTCATTTAAACTTTCCTTGAATATTGCAAAAACCAAACACATTGCTTTTTCAATCACAAACTCAAACAGACTTTCTTTTAATAATATCGACATAAATGAAAACATAAAAATAAATGAAGTTGACAAAATAAAGTATTTAGGGGTCATAATTGACAAACATTTGAAATGGACAGCCCATATAGAATATCTGACTATTAAAATACGTAAATTAATACACAAATTTTATTTTCTAAGAGAATTTCTAACAACTAAATTATTAACTCAGGTTTATAAATCCTTAATAGAATATCTCCTTAGGTATGGCTTGATTGTTTGGGGTGGCGCTTACAAAAGTAACTTGCACCCGGTCCAGACAATACAAAATTACATTGTTAAGATAATTTTTCGTAAGAACAAGCGTTTTCCAACTAGTCAGCTGTACACTGAAGAAGTTATTGGTCTTAAACATTATATATAATTGCGTGTTGCACGTTTCTACAAAAAAAAATATTAGATTGCAAAATTTTATTAGCCATTCTCACTTTACCCGACAAAATGAAAGTAGGCATTTAAATATTCCCATTAATCACAAACATATAAATTTACGTTTTATAAATTACTTGGGACCTAAATTCTATAACATTTTACCTACAAACATGAGAGAAACCGAGAGGATTAAAAATTTTATTAAACTTACCAGAGAACGTATTTTTAAAAATTTGGCACATTTTGACAGTTTTCTAAAATGAAAATTATGTTTTTATGTTTCCACTTATTCTGAATTAAATAGTTATCCAAAACTTTGTGATTTTGAACAGGATGGATGTTTTTCTATAAAAATTAGCTTCCCTTTCCTACTTGTGGTATTCCTTGATACACAATATGTATGTATTTGTATGGTGTTTGTTTTGGTAGTATTTTTGTCTAGTACTCCAAAATTGACTGTTGTCTCTGAATATAAATTTGTTTTTGTCTTAATCAGTACATGTAGAATAAATATTGTAATTAGGTATATTTTGTAAATTGTATTTATTTGCTAAGTGCATACGGATGTTTCTACATCTAGGCACTAATCTTGATTTAGGTTCTCTTATTATTATTATTGTAATATGTATTTTTCTGTACACTATTATTGAACTGAATAAATCTACTTGTCTTTAAATACATTAGCTTGTTTTAAATAATACTCTAGATGGTTGTTAGAATACAAAATAAGGTTATTATACTGATTGAAATGAAATCAAAAATACCTTCATCTTTGATACTGGCAAATTCAGACATCGCTGACTTAGCAGCAGCTGCAGCAACTCTTGGATCAACAATTGAAGCCAAAAAGGCAACTGTAGACATAATAGGATTGCCTGCTTTACTAAAAGGTATTGGCTGATACGCTAAGGGACCCAAAGCACCACCAACCTCTGGATCTTCTAAATATGGATCTTCAATAGGAAGCCTTAGGAAATGGAGAATACATTCATCCTGGGTTCTCGAGCCTACATGTTCACAGACTTTATTCCAATCATCTTTGTACATTTCTAGACCTAAAGAAGGGGTCAGACAGATAAAACGACATTATGTTTTAGAAGAAATTAATTAAATGAAAATTTATATCTACTTACATTTTTTTCTTTCAAAAATCAGTATTTGCCTTTTGACTACTATACATAAAAATCTGCAATATGGTAACAAAAAAAAAACAGAATTATTTAGAAAATGTTTCAAATTATACCTTGAGAGAGAAACAAACAAAAGATGACTAAAAATTATAGATTTATATTTATAAGAAATAAAACAGGGATTAAATAACCCGTATTCACTAAAGAGGTTTAAATTTAGATCAGGTCTAACTTGACAGTTGTATGTTTAAGATGACATTTTTAACAATTGAACAAATGTTTTTAAATGTCACAATTACAAAATGAAAATGACATGAGTGAAACATAACTGACAAACTTTTAAGTTTTAAGTATTATGGCAACTAGACCTGATCTATCTCTTAAACTTTTTTATTGAATACGGGGGTTAGAATTTACACTTTTTTAAAAAACTGAGTTTGATGACAATTTTTAAAAAACGGAGTTTGATGACAATTCGATAAGTTCTAAGACTATCCTTAACATAAAAAGTCCGGTAGCGCGAATTTTAAATAGGATATTGTTAGACAGAGCTTCGAATGCATACTGTGAGAATAAACATTTTTTATAAGTCAAAAAGGTATGTCTGTAATATTGACAAACAGTCAAAGTATTATTTCAAAATTTGATCAATTTCATAATTTTATACTCAACTTAAATCCAATGATTGTATGTTTAACTGAAACTAGACTCACGCAAGATATAAAAGACTGTGAAATAAATATTGTAGGTTATCAAATTGTTAGAGTTGATAGCGAGAACAGGTAGTGTCATGATATATGTGAAAGATTGTATTAATTTAATTGAAGTACAGAAATATCAGAATCAAAAAAATTATTGGTTACTTGTTATAAAAATCTGTATTAATGATTCAGCTTATATTGTTGGTAACTTGTATCATTCACCTAGTGCAAGTAAGTCTGAATTTTTGTCATTCTTTGAAAATCAATTTGAGAATTGGGCAGATAGTTCTTATCCAACTTTTATAATGGGGGATTTTAATATAAACTGGGCGTCACAATCTAACTATTCCGTTGGATTAAAAAAAAGTGCTAAGGATAATGGATATGAACAAATTATAGAAAAGGTTACTCATCCAAAATGTGAATGGTGGAAACATAATAGATTTGTTTTTTACTAACAGACCAGAAATGTGTACTTACCAGGTCTTGGAAACTCCGCGAATTGGTGACCACTACATAATTAGGGCCTTTATTCACTGGGGAAAAACGGGAAGGGATAATTTAATTATAAATTGCAGGGAAAAAATAGATTACATAGAGATAAATAACATTCTTCGTGATATCCAATGGAATTATAGAAACGATGGGGATATAAATAAAAAATATATTGAGTTCTATATTTTAATAAGTTCTATTGACCAAGTTACCCCAAAAACATGTTGTGGTTTAATGATAGAGTTTTAAGTGCAATTAAAGAAAGGGATGCTGCATATAGAACATGGAAAATGACTGGGGAAGGATAATGCTAGAACTAGGTATAGGGAGTGTAGGAATAGAGTAGTTGCTGTAATAAAGACAGAAAAGAAGGTTTATTATCAACAAAAAATTGATTTGCAAAAGCATACCCCAGAAAAACGTGGGAAACACTTGGCCAACTGATTAGTGACAAAAAAAACATATTAAAATTAATAGGGTTGAAGTTAATGGGGAGGTCAAAACCGATAGTAGGGAGATGGCAGAGAGTGTGAATGAATACTTTGTAGAGAGCATAAGATTATTCGGGATATTGAGAGAGATATAGTATGTGATGAAAATCGAGGCGTTCAATGTTGTCAAAGGTTTGCGAGTTTTCGTTTGATTAGTCACCTAGAACTTGAAAAAGTCATATTCTCACTGCCTAATAAAGCAAGTCCTGACGACATAACTGCCGAGTTTTTAAAGCATACTTATGATGTAATAAGGAATCAACTCTTAAATTTAATAAATACATCTTTAGAAACGGGAAGAATTCCATCTTTATTGAAGGCTTCAACAATTATTCCTATTCCGAAGGTTAAAGGTTCAATCAGGGTGAATGATTTTAGACCGGTTAACATGCTTGGGACAATTGAAAAAGTACTGGAAAAAATAGTATACCAGCAACTGATAGATTAAATAAGTTCGAATAATATTTTAATTGTAAACCAATCTGGATTTCGACAAAAACACAGTTGTGAAACAGCTTTGCAAAATGTTCTTTATGACTGGAAAAACTTAGATGACAATTATGCTATAGGAGCGGTGTTTCTTGATTTGCAACGTGCATTTGAAACAATAGAGCTACATTATTGAAAACAATAGAGCTACATTATTGAAAAAATGGCATAGTAGAAGGTGTTTTGAATTGGTTTGGGGGCTACTTGGATAATAGGAAGCAGGTTAGCAAGATAAATAGCAAAGTATCATCTGAGATGGCGAGTGATGCTGGAGTGCCGCAGGGTAGCACACACTAGGACCATTGCTGTTTCTACTGTACATAAATGATATCTCAACGGTGGTAAAAACGTGTTCCATTCATTTGTTTGCTGACGATACTGTATTATATTTTTATTCTAAAAATCTTGATCACCTTATCGCTAATATTAATGAAGATCTTCTCCAACTTAAGACGTGGTTTACCAAAAATATTTTGAAAATAAATGTAAAAAAAAACTAAATGTATGCTAATTGCAAATAAAAACTACCAACAAGAGTTTATTGTGAGGGATATAAATGTAAAAATAGGTGATGATATAGTTGAGGCGGTTGATCAAATGAAATACCTAGGATTTATTATTGATAAGAATCTAAATTTTAAAGAACATGTGTTATATATAATTGAATGAATAAATGAATGAATGAATATATATTATGTGCATTAACTATAATACAGTTTTACACTTGTCAAAACGGTATAATATAAAATAATATAAAATTTAAGCTAATCTAATAATAAAGTTTAAGTAACAAATGAAACACGATAAAATAATAGGTATAGGCACAAGTTATAGAGTGTCACAATTATATAAAAGAAAGAAAAAAAAAAAAAGAAAACATATTAAACAGAGAATCTAGTACATACTATAAAAACTATCGACAACAAACAAACAGAAAATTTAAAAAATAACAAAAGGAAATTAGATGTTTAGGGGTGTGGTTTCATATTCTTCAATGCTATAAAAGGCTTTTTTAATCAGCTCATTTTTTATTAGGGCTTTGAATTTCTTTTCACTGGCAGCCTTAGTATCTGGTCTTAGCTTGTTGTAAAGATTAACAGGCAGAGAATTGTTAATACTTCTTTGGAGTCTAAGCATTGGAGGCCTTAATAGGCACGCATTTCTTGTACTGTATTCATGTACATCTGAGTTGTATTCCAGGTTACTTTTATTTTTATGAATTTCCAACAAACATTGAAAAATGTAGAGCGAAGGGACAGTCATGATGTTGTACCTGACAAATAGTGACCTACAGTGCTCTCGGAAAGCGACGTTGGCTATAATTCTGACAGCCTTTTTTTGAAAGCGAAAAATGCGAATTGCATGTCTTGATTTACCCCACAAAATTATACCATATGAAATGTGGGAATGAATAATGGCAAAGTAAGTATTCAGTATGCTATCTTTGTTAAGGAGATTTTTGAGCCTTCGTAAGAGGAAAATGTTCCTTGAGAGTTGTCGACATAACTGGCTTACATGGGCACTCCAGGTAAGCCCACCATCAATGGTTATTCCTAAAAGTTTGACGCTCTGAGTGGAGTTTATCCTAGGATTACTTGAGATGAAAATTCTTTGTGTTTTTTGCTGATTCATACTCAGGGTGTTCTGATCAAACCACTTTTTTGCGCTCGATTCTAATCCAGTCAAACTTAGATGAAGCTCTTGAATGGTTCCTGCCGAAGTCATCAGGCTAGTGTCATCAGCATATAAAATGCATTTTCCTGGTGTTAAATAGTCAGGGACATCGTTGATGAAGAGAATAAACAGAATTGGGCCGAGAATGGAACCTTGGGGTACCCCATATGTTACCTCTCTAAAAGTGGATGCATCACCACCCTGCCCAACACACTGTGTTCGACCAGAGAGATAAGATTTCAGAAAAGCAAGAGCAACTCCTCGAAAGCCATATAAGTTTTCCATTTTCTGCAGTAACAGTCCATGATCAACACAATCAAAGGCCTTGCTGAGATCACACAAAGTGACACCAATCACCTTCCCCTCCTCAAAGCCCTCGACAATGCTGTGAACAAGATCCAGGAGAGCCTGTATAGTTGAATATCCTTGCCTAAAGCCAAATTGACATGAGTTTATAAGTTTTTTAGCTTCAAGGTAGTTAATTAATTTGGACTTAACTAGGGCTTCCAACAGTTTTCCAAAGATTGGTATAATTGAGATTGGTCGATAATTTGATGCTTCATTTCTGTCACCTTTCTTGAAAATTGGGACCACTCTGCTGGCCTTCAAATTACATGGAAATTGTCCTTTTTCAATACATAAATTAAAGAGATATGTTAGTGGTAGAATTAGAAACGATTTTGTTTTTTTTATTATTTTACTGTTTAAGCCATAGATGTCCACAGCACTTGAGTTTTTTAAATTATCTATGACGATTGATATATCAGAGGGAGTTATTGGTCTAAAGAAAAAAGTTGTAGGGCAAACTGACATATGATAGGAAGTGCCTGGTCGGTCATGTTTTGGGATATCTCTAATTATGTTTTCCGCGACAGAAGTAAAGTAAGTATTAAAAGTATCCGATTCCATCTGATTACACCCAACGACCTTGTGTGTGTTTTTATTTGACTCATAGTTCACCAATTGCCAAGCATTTTTTGCCTTGTTCTGTGAATTCACTGACAAAGTGTCTAAGAATGTGAACTTTCTTTCAAGAGTAGCGTCGTTTTTGTCTCAGTTTTCTAGGATCACTGTTTATAATACGTTGGTGTTGCCCCACCTAATTTACAGTTCTTCCATATTATACACAGCAAATAAAAATGAAATTTCCAGGCTACAAAAATTGCAGAATAGAGCGATGCGCATTATTTTGAACAAAAAACGATAAACTCCCCTACGGGACATGCTCGAAACATTACAGTGGCTTCCAGTTCAAAAGTTTTTAGAGTCTCAGGTTATGGTATTAATATTTAAGATAAGTAATGGATTAACACCAAATTATTTATCCGACAAGTTATTGTACTCATGATTCTGTCCACCAGTACCCTACTAGAAGTAGAAAAAAATTTTATGTAGTCACCAAAAATAAAAAAAGCACAGAAAACTCCTTGTTCCATAAGGGGGTTATTTGTTTTAATGCTCTTCCCGAAAAAATAAAAAAATTGGATAGCCTAAATTTGTTTAAAAAACATTTAAAGGACTACTTAAGGTAATTAATTGTATAAAGTATAATGTTTTAGATTAATAATGAAAATGGATAATTTAATGTTAAAATTGTTGTTTCTTTTTATCTGTGTTTGGAATTTTACTGATGTACTGACCTCATAACTTTTTAAATTTTTATTTATGTTAAAATTGCTTTATTCCTGTTTTTTAAATTTATATGTATTGTGAATTTATATGCATATTGACTTCTTTAGTTTCTATTAAGTACACATGTGACTGTATTGTTTTTTTTTATATATATAATCTGTCATGTGTTGATATTCCAAGATATGTTTTTTTTTACATTGTGACCATTTTTTTTTTTGATTGACAATTATTATTATTGTTCTTTTGTATATTAGCCAAGTGCTAAATAAAGGATTATTATTATTAGTTTAGATACACTGTATGACCGTTTAAGACATTATTAATCATATCAACACTCCGTGATTCCTTAGGCTAGTAAATTTTATTATTAAAATGTTTATATAAATGTTTGATTCTAAATGTTCATTGTTATGTTTTTTGTTTTATATCTTTTTAATGAAAAGTCTGTTTTTATCCACTGTACTGCTTTTGTTATCTACTTAAATAGTTTTTTTGCTAATTTTTACATTTTAATATAAAACTGATATGTTCTACACCCTATGGGCATACTTGGAACCAATAAAGATCATGTGTATGAGTAAATTGTCATTGTGGTGGAAAAACAGTTAAAGTAAAAAAAAAATTCTTCTCAATGATACTACCATATTCCGTAAAAAAAATACGTATCAAAGTGTCAAAATCAGAAAAATTGACTTTGACATTGCCATTCTATGTTAACTTGGAATAATAGTCCAGGAGATTAAAATGAGCCATTTTTGTCCCAGTTACTTTTGGTGATGATGGTACATAGTGTAAATTTAGATTCAATTGTTGCACGAAAGAAAATAAAAGTAGAAAATTGTTATTTAAATAATTTATAATAAATTTATAAACCAAAAAATATGTAACTTGTTTTTTTATTTATAAAAATGTTTTTTTTTGTACACTCTACTAAATATTGATAAAATATCCTGGGATAAGCTAGTAAAGTGAGAATAGAAGTATTTATGATTTTGTTGTTAACATGCAGAAATTGAGGGTATGTAAATGTAGGAATCTGCTAAGGACTAAAACTGTAAAAGCATACTGAAACAAGAAACACAATAAAACTTGCTTTATTAACTTAAACTTGCCTACCCTCCAAAAGAAGAAGAGTTTCCTGTTCCGTCCAATCTCTTGTTAATGACGCAGCAGTTTTGTTCCTAAAGAGTGCTGGCTTTTTAGAATACTGATCCAGTTTTAAGCCAAAGTTAACCAACGGTTCTAATCCCTCTTTTTTAATATCCTGCGATTTTTCGAAGTCCAAAAGGGTCTTAGCCGCACTAGGCTGTGGAGTTTTTGGAGCATTCGCAGGTTGCAACCCTGAAGGTGTATCAGATAATACATGGAAATGAGATGTCGGTGGGGGTCCCATTGCAGATGGTCTGGAGTCTGTATCAACTTGGTAATTTATTAAGCCCCACTGTTCTAAAAACGCATGTACTCGCATTATAGCACAAACATCTCCAGCTAGGTTTCTTCTACAGGCTGTGCTAGTAATGTATTCTGTAGGATTTAGTCTATAAGTATCAACCATGAAGTTCCTAAAACCAATCTCTTTTTTTTAATTTGGAATACCATAATAGAATAAATATTGGAAACGCTTTTATATACTCATTTATTTTCTAAAAACGACATTTGATGTAATTCATACAGAAAGTGACAAACTACTGCTAACATAGCTTAAATTAATTTGTATGTACCTGCAAAACAAACAATCTGAATGAATGTTCAAGGCATGGTAGGGACTGGAGAAGTGAAAACGATATGTAGTTGGTGGTGTAAATACAATTCAAATACACTTATCTTATCGATTTTTACCGGTTTAGTAGAGGTCAGCACAGGCTTGGTTTTTAAAGAACAGTGTGGTCTTAAATAATAATAAATCAAATTTTATGTTTCAGGACAAAACAAAAAAAAAACTCCCTGTTTCCAGAAACCGCCAAGTTCCTCAGTATTCATGTGGATCAAAATTTAGACTGGAGTATACAGGTCAAGAAAATTATAAATAAACTTAATTCAGTTTGCTATTCACTGAGAGTCATTATAAAATATCCAGATGGACACACAATGAAAGCTGTATACTATGCCAACTTTGACTCTAGGCTTAAGTTTCGCATTATTTTCGGGGGAGGATATAAACTAAAGTAACTTATCCTAACCGAGACTATTTATAGGTAAATGTGGTCACACTTGGTTGCACCCGACTGCACCGTTGTCAAGTAAGCAATTGAGGGGACTATAGGGAATAGGCCCTCTGTCTTTATTTAGTGCTTTCTTACCACATACTTTTTCTAGACGTCTCGTATATCTGGGATCATATGGGATTACTATGAACTTATTGAGAGCCTCAGGTGCTTGAAGAGTAGTGGCATCTACATCATCATTTTTTTATGCTTATATCTATTTACTAATTTATGTACAAAATTATCATTACATCTATTACTCTTAGCTATATTTTTAATCCGATTCATTTCATTGTTAAAACATTCTTTACTTAATGGAAAATTGACTAACCTGTGAGTTAAGAAATGAAATGCTGCCATTTTGTGTTGACGGCAATGAAATGAGTTGGATGTTATATACCTATCAGTATTAGTAAATTTCCTATTAATATCAAATTCTAATTTATCGTTATTTCTAATAACTCACCTGTCGCGAAAAAGTAATTGCCCATTGTTCTCCTTTTCGTACGTAAAATTACAGGAAGGATATTTATTGTTTAATATTTCTAAGAAAGTGTCCAAATTTTCTGTTTTAGTATCAAAAAACCAAACTCAAACCAACACAGGTTGATCTTCAGGATGTGCTACGGTGGACATTTTAATTTCAGGTATTAAAATTGTATTATTGTCAGTGTATCGTCCACCTAATGGTAATGTAGACCAATTTTTTATGTTTATTGAAAGTGTTTTAATGAGACTTTTAAATGAGAATGTTTTAATATTTTTGGCAGGAGACTTTAACATAGATATTTTGACTAATGACAGAGACTCAGTAAATTTTCTTTCAATTATAAGCTCTTTCAATTTACAACCGTCAATATTAGAATGTACACGCACTTCTTCGGCCAGTAAAAGTTGTATTGATAACATCTATACCAATTGTATTAATTATAAATCAGAAGTACTGCACACGCATATCTCAGATCACACTGGTCAGAGGCTTTCATTTGAGATCACCAAAGCAAATGTGTCAGAGCACCTTGAGCGTAGAATTTTTAATCAGCTGAGTAAACAGCGCTTAAAACAAATGTTGATTGACCAGAGCTGGCAATTGATATATGATCAACCCCAGGATGACTTAGATACTCAGTGGGGCAGTTTTATGCATGTCCTAATGCCTTTGTTCGAGCTTTGTTTTCCTGTACGCAAATGCAGAAAAAATATCAGAAAGAACACGCGTCATATAAATAATCCCGATATAACGGAAACAAAAAATTTACTTGATCTTCTTCTGGTACTGAGTCAGAATGATGATGGGTATAGGATTGCATATGGAGCTGTAAAACGAAGATATAATAAATTACTACAAGATGCCAGAAAAAGTCAGTATGAGTATAGAATCACAAACAGCGATAATAAGTCTAAATGCACATGGCAAATTGTAAGTGAAATAAAAAATTCTAGCTCTGTTGGGAGAGAGGTGGGTATAGAAGGTGAGACTGTGTGCAATGAACTAAATAATTATTTTGTGAATGCAGCTTTAAATTTAATAAAGCTTTTGCCTGCCACGCAATCTGATAACAAAATTCCTTATAACAGGAATTCAATGTTTCTGTATCCAGTAACCGTTGCAGAGACTTTTAATATTATTACTGGTCTAAAAAACAAACATAGTCATGGTTTTGACGGGATATCTTCTGATCTCTTAAGGTTTTGTGCTGGCGAGTTATGTGGACCCCTATACTATATTATTAATAATTCACTGTCGCATGGTGTTTTCCCCCAGGCCTTAAAATTGGCAATTGTTAAGCCACTCTTTAAAAAAGGAGACCCCACTTCAATTGAAAATTACAGACCGATTAGTCTTTTGTCTTCCTTCTCAAAAATCTTTGAGAAAGCAATGTGCTCACGCCTGTTTAGTTTCTTTGTTTCAGAGCGACTCACTAGCGATAATCAGCATGGTTTTATCACGGGTAAGAACATCACTACTGCAATTTACGACTTCTTGGAAAATATTTTTGATTGTCTGGAGGCAGGATGTGTGGCTATGGGTGCCTTTCTGGACCTTTCAAAGGCCTTTGATAGCATAGACCACTATTCTCTACTCGAGAAATTGGAGAAGTATGGAGTTAAAGGGCCCACTTTAGATTGAGTGAAATCTTACCTGTCAGAACGAGGTCAGAGGGTTTCAATTTGCAGGAATAGCAAGGAATATTTTTCGGGTCTTCAGAGGCTTGATTTAGGAGTACACCAGGGAAGTGTGATAGGACCCCTCCTATTTGTCTTCTATATTAATGCCTTAAGTCTGGAACTGCAAGCCGAATGCACATCTGTTGTCAATTATGCAGATGATACTAATATACTAATTGTTACAAATGCCTTTGAGGAAGCCCTAGAAACCGGAAGAACATGCCTGGATACAGCGGAGCAGTGGTTCTCAAGAAACAAACTGGTATTAAATACGCAAAAATCTAGCTTTGTAGTGTTCAGAACTAAACAATCACGTGTTGAGGTGCCTGAACAGGCCGAACTGCTGTCCTCCAATGTGCCGTTTTCTGAGAATGCCAAATTTCTTGGAGTTTTCCTTATCCTGGGAGAAGGAAATTGATTATGTTGCGGCCAAATTAAACAGTGTATGTTACACTCTTCATATACTGAAAGGTTACCTCAACACTGAAACACTTTTAACAATCTACCATGCAAATTTCTTGTCAATACTTAGGTTTGGTGTCATATTCTGGGGAAATAGCGTCCAGGTTTGGAAGATCTTTAAGACCCAAAAGAGGTCACTGAGGATATTACTAGGTCTAAATAGGTTGCAATCTTGTAGGGGGAAGTTCAGGCAACTTCAGCTGTTGAGTTTGCCGGCAGTGTACATTTATGAGTGTGTAGTATTTTTGTTTAAGCACAGAGAGAAATTTTCTCAGCATTTACCTCAACATGAACATTTTACAAGAACCTTAAATTTTAACATTCCTATACATCGTTTAACATTAACTACACGTGGCCCAGCATACGCGTGTATAAAGCTGTTTAACCATCTCCCAATAGAAATTAAAACTGTAACAACATTAAAGTTATTCAAAAAAACATAGAACCATACACAGTTGCTGAGTATCTGTCATGGTCCTAAGTGGATTTTTATTCTGCCATAATTAAGATTTTAAAGTTTGATTGTTAGTATTATTATTGTTTTTAAGTTGTGATTTCAGATTTTTATTGTCTTTAAGTTGTGATTTTAGATTTTTATGTAGTAGTTTTATAATTTTAATCTTATATGTAAGTTTTAAAAATATTTCGCTACTCATTTTGACGCCATTCAACCAATTTTGTAAAATTTTTTTCTGAATAAAGAGATTTTGTATTTGTATTTGTTAATGTTGTGGGTGATGACTTAGTGGGCTGTAAACTTCATTTAAGATACGAATCTATTTATATTTTAGTTGTGTATATACCCCCATCTACTGCCATAAATGATTTTTTATCTTTGTTTGAGTGTCTCGAGGCCCTCAGGTTTATACACAGGAACAACCTGTTGATATTAGGTGATTTTAATGTGGCTAATTTTATTAAGCATATTGTTGGAAATCGAAAAGTCGAAATATTGGCAAATTTCATAAACCTGCTCTCTTTAGAACAGTATAACAATGTTCTGAATGCTAATAATGTGATCTTAGATTTAGTCCTCTCTAGCATGAATTGCAATGTAAATAGAGAAATAATCCCTCTGGTTGAAGTGGATAGTCATCATCCGCCTTTGAACATCTCAATAAATGTCAAATCAAAATTTAAAAACTTTCCTGTCAATATAGCTCAGACTAAACTTAATTCTAGAAAAGCCAACTTTACACTTCTGTACAATATGGTGCTCAATGCCAATTGGGCAGACCTATACTCTTCAAATGATGTTGATGAGGCATGTTATATACTTTACAGGGGTTTGCATAATATATTTGATTTGTGTGTGCCCAGGTCAGTCATTTGTAAAAGAACATTTCCTGTTTGGTTCACAGCTGAAATCATTAAATGTATAAAGCGTAAACATAGATTATTTAAAAAACTCAAAAAATCACAGTCAGTATATTACCCTGACCAGTTTAATGAGCTACGAGGAAGAATTAAGAGATTGATAGACGAGGCATACAAAAACTACATATCTAAAGTAGAGGATTCTATCAAAGACGATCCAACCGCCTTTTGGTCATATATTAGAGCAAAAAAATCATCCACTGCTATACCTGAGATTCTTAAGCTTGAAGATCTTCAATTTTCAGAGCCCGATGAAATAGCAAACGCCTTTGCTGGCTTTTTCGGCAGTGTGTATAGCACACGGGCAAATTTTACTCCCTTTAACGATACTCTTTCCTCAAACTTGAATATCACCCTGGATCACCTCTCTGAGCAGGTTGTACTTGCTGCTCTGAAGAAATTAAAGGATATACCTACCTGTGGGCCTGACAACATTCCCAGTTTCTTGGTCAAGGATTGTGCTCATGCATTGCTGGCATCTCTCTCTTATATCTTCAATTTGTCTCTGAAATTAAACACATTTCCGGATGTATGGAAGAAAGCTAAAATCATTCCGGTATTTAAAAAAGGTGATGTTAATGTAATATCGAACTACAGACCAGTCTCTTTGCTTCCGGTATTTGCTAAGGTCTTCAAAATGTCAATATATGATTGTATTTTCACACAGGTTAGGGGATTGATATCTCTTGATCAACATGGATTGTGGTTACAACGACTTTTCGAAAGCCTTTGACAAGGTTGACCTTTCCATACTTTTACATAAACTAGACAAATTGGGGTTCAGCAGAGATCTTGTTTCTTTTTTTGAGCCCTACTTAAGCAACAGTTCGCAATATGTTGAAATCCGTGGACATAAATCATCTAAATTTACAGCCACAAGTGGGGCACCGCAAGGGAGCAACCTTATTTTTCCCCCACTTATTTTTCTACTTTTTATTAACGACATCAGCGACAACATCGACAGTAATGTTCTGTTATTTGCCGACGATTTGAAGCTTTTTCGCGTTATAAATGATATAAATGCTTGTGTTTCCTTGCAGCAGGATATAAAATCTATTCAACGCTGGTGTGTAATGAACAAGCTACCATTAAATGCGGAAAAGTGCTTCGCGATGACATACACTAATAAAGTCCATAGTATCGACTTTCAATATAACATAGATACCAACAATATTCGGCGTTGTGACACTTTCAAGGACCTTGGAATTGTATTCGATCCTAAGCTCTCTTTTGCTGACCACATTGATGGAATTTGCAATTCTGCCTTAAAGACGCTGGGTTTTATAATTCGCAATTCCACTGGTTTCGAGAACATCTCAACACTTAAAACCTTATATTCTAGCTATGAGCTCTCGAGACTTGAATATGGTGCAATTATATGGAATCCAATTTATACTAAATATGTCAGCCAATTAGAGAGTGTCCAGAGGAAGTTTGCTAAGTTTTTAATGTTCAGGCGGGATAAAATATCCTGCTAAAGGCATTGATGAGATTCTGCTGACCAAGCAATTTCAGCTGCCGTTATTAACGTGCCGTAGATGCTATCATATGGTTACATTTCTTATAAACTTATGTAACTACTACGTTGACTGCCCGATGCTGTTGCAGCAAGTCCTCTTGCACGTTCCTGCTAGGTCCACTAGAGTATTCTCTGTTTTCCATTTGCCGACCCCATCAACCAATTTTCTCATGAAAATGCCGTTATATCAGGCTATGAATATCTTCAACGGTACTTATAATGATATTGATTTACACTATCATACACTCGCTAAGCTTACAACACTCTTAAAGAATAGATTCTTGTGCCTTGAATGAAGACCTTTATAATTTACCTTTAATTTTATTGGTAGAAACCTATTGCTCTTGTTTTTTTCTTTTTTAGTTCAAATTACATTAATTGTATACATATTAGCTTATCTAAGTAATATTGTTATTATTATTATATTATGTCTTCTATTTCATGCTCAATTGTCTTATAAGTGGATGTATCTGTTAGACAATAAAGATTATTATTATTACTATTAATATTAAAAATAACAAATATATCATCTACGTATCTATACCACACCCTTGGGAAATACTTGAGTTCTTTTTGGAATTAGGTTTCTAATCTACTCATAAACAAATTTGCAAGGAACGGAGATAGGCAATTGCCCATCGTAGTTCCCTCAAGTTGTTTATCATATTTATTGTTGAACTGAAAAAAAGTTTGATTCATACATAATTTTTGTGAGAAGCAAATATTCATCAATAATTTCTCTTTTCAAATTATTGAATTCAAGTAGTTCCTTTAGGTACTCAACCCCATACCACTAGCTTCAGAGTTGAAGGAGAGGAGTGGCATCTATGAAATTAGCTGTAATGACTGCAATCTTAAATATGTTGGGCAAACTAAATGCTCCATAAACATTCGTTGTAAAGAACACATAGCAAAGTTAAGATACGGAAGAACAGAAAAGTCAAGTGCTGCCCAACATGCTTTGGAAAACAATCACGAAATAGGAATAAATATTCTTAAGTTAATTAAAAATGTATCTAATAATAGATTATTGGATGTATTAGAGAGTACAGAAATAGTTAAATGTGGTAAGAAAGCACTAAATAAAGACAGAGGGCCTATTCCCTATAGTCCCCTCTATTGCTTACTTGACAACGGTGCAGTCAGGTGCAACCAAGTGTGACCATATTTACCTATAAATAGTCTCAGTTAGGATAAGTTACTTTAGTTTATATCATCTGCTGATGTTGCTAACTTGGTCCAGAATGTAGCAAGTTGTGGTGTAGTGTGGTTAGAACTCCTGTATTTTGATAAATATACAAAGACAGAATAACAGTTTTAAAATTATGCGCCATCTTTATATTTAAATAATAATTTTCTTACCTATATGCAAGATAAATTTCAGGTGTTTTTGATTTGTTTCTAGCATTGAAAAACTCAGCCATAGCCCGTTTCTCAATTTCATGAACAGAGTTATAATCAAACCATGCAGCATATGAAGGGATTATAATGTAGTGTGTTTGTTCAGTAACATTATCTTCCTGTCCATCATCTTGAGTGTTACTATCACTAGTTTTTCCTGTTTGGGAATTTTCTTCAGTTTTATCCTCTGAATCATCTAATTCTGTTATAGAACCACCTTTAACTGGCTGTAATTCACTGTCTTTCTTAACTCCCCCTTGACTACTGGGTGATGATGGGACCTCAGTTATAGTTGTTTCTGGAAGGGGATCCTCCATATCTTTTGTCAAGTCCTCAGGTTCATCATCCCTACTATTTTTCTTTCCCATTGTAAGACTTCTCCCACTTTTTCTTTTAGCATTTTTTGATGCAGGCGATGGTGATCTTTTTCTCTTATGATCACGTTTCCTTTTATTAGGATCATCTGAGGGATTCATAAGATCTTCTACTGACATCAGCTTTGGATGAATCCTTTTTCTGCCGGTTTCATCCACCTCATAGTCTTCTTCTGACATCCATTCGTTATACTGGTCAGTATCAAAAATCCAAGAATATGTTACCCGCCATGGTCCTGATCTTGGACTTGGACTATCCACAGACATACCATCGAGTCCTACAGATTCTAGATTAACCCAAGTATCAAAGGAATCTGGAAAATAATACCAATGCATTAATACCAATTTATCTCTTTTAATTACAGGTCTCCCATACTCTTCTACAGGTGCATCTGCAGGATTATATAAAATGTGTGTCGCTTCTTCTTCAACCTCAACAACCTGACCACATCTCTTTCTCACTATATCCTTCAGTTTCTGACCAATAGTCTTATCGACATTTGAAGTAATGTAAACGACAGGATATGAATACAACTTGTTCTGAATTAGGGACTTTTCCATTGATTGGAACATTTCAAATATTTTGTCCATCTTTGGTGAATTCTGAAATAATTAGCAAACAGAACCTTTTTTTAAATAAAAACACAACACCAATAAGTCATGCTATATATACATACCTTGCCAGAAGGAATCTCAAAGCGTTTCCATCCTTGGTCTGTTTTGAATTTATAAGCTGCAGCCAACATTTGACATAAACCTCCGCCAGGCTTGAAATCCAAAAAATATTTTACCTAAAATGTGTGAGTATATTTAATATTAAAATTGTTTTAATTGTATACAGTGTGTCTACCTAAGTTCTCTACATATGCGAAACTTTTTTATTAGTAGTTTTACGGAAAAAAGTTACTCTTTATAAAAAGTTCTGCTTTCTGCCAAAATAATATTAAAATATTCAAATTTGAGATTGCATATACAGGGTGGTCAAAAATTCCAAAAAATCGAAATTGACTCAAGAGAAAAGTAGGGTAGATTGGGGTAATTCGGAACGGATTTTTCTATGTTCATTTTATTTCGAGATATTTTCATGGAATTTAAGTAGAGAAATTTACTGTTGTACCACTAACTTGCTTGAAATGTTCTATAACAGACCTATATTTACAAAGGAATTTATTTAAACGTTTATTATTTTAAAATTACATTTTTTTAGAATGATGAAATGTGTTCCGGTTTACCCCAGGTAGGGGGTAAATACGAAAGTATGCATCAAATTGTTATACGAGCAGCAGTAATAGCTATGGGGTAATGAGGAACATTATATTTTAAGTTCAAAACTATAACATTTGAAATTTTTAATTTATCTTAAAAAATAAGAAAATAATGTGACCTGAATTTGGTAACCCACATATAAAACGCAAACGTCATTTTTATTAATAATTTTATTTTAAAAATACAAAATTGTCTCTTAATTTAATTATTTTTTTTTAAATTCCTTGACTTGTTTCCAATATTTCTCTATGGTCTGCATATTAGGTATGGGTTCGAAACGGCTATTTCCACTTAATGAAATGGGTCCATAGAAGATATTTTGAGGAGATATTTCATCAATATCTTCACGATGTGGCCAGCGGAACTCGTTTCCAAGTCGTTCTAGAAATCTAATTGTGACACTGTTCTTTTGATCATCAGAATCTAGGATTTTGCCAACATAAAAATTCTTAAATTTGGGATAGTCAACCGCATAAAATGAACCAATAGTAGCGACTGGAATGTCAACATTACTTTGATCTTCTGTATCAGATGCGATTTCGCTGGAGAATTGCGACTGATTGCCTTTAATCAGACTTGTGGACTCATCTCGGTCACCAGATAATGCACCAATATTTCTAGTTGCGTATTTAGAAATCGGCTGTTTTCGAGGAAGTTTTAAAGCGGGTTGAAAACTTGGATCATCATCTGAATCATCCGAGAATGAAGGTTCAGGAATAGGAATATTATTTCCAATGTATTCAGGAGTTTTCTTTTTAGCAGTCCGTTTCTTTGTAATTTTGGACTTTTGTTTCTCTTTAATTTCTTTTTCCCTGTTAAGAACATCCTGCATTGTTAAGACCTCCCCATACTTCTGAGATTTTAAGTTTACTCTTCTTTGGGTGTTAGGAGATTGTGACTTGGAGGTTACGTCTTGAAATTTGCTCACAAATATATCTACCAATGATATCTTCTCGCCATGTGTTTTTGACGTTGACGCCTCTGGAATTGTTGATGTTGACAGAACATTTTCTGAATTTTCGCAGTATTCTCTTTCTTCCTGCCGAGATTCTTTTAAGAGTTCACTGATACTTTCTTCCTGATTGGCAGTCAAATTTTGTAAAGCTTCCGCATCAGTTTTGTCTCCTTGATGTGTCGCAGTTTCGTTTTCAACTGAGGCACGATCTTCGACTGATTTATTTTTTATTGCTGTCCACCTAGCCAACTTTCGTTTTGCAAAAATGAGATGTGTCATATTTTGATGAATCCACTGGAAAACATCCAGTAGCGACAAAGCCAGATTTAATTACTGAACTGGTCAAATTATTAGTCCATAATTGTCCAATTATCTTTGAAAACTCTGCTTTACTAAGCCAAGTATTTTGATTCGTTGACATCATTTTTACACCATGTTCTGTCAACATCCTGTCCCAATGACTTTTGAGACTCTTAAAAACGGTTTTGTCAAGTGGTTGTAACAGATGAGACAGATGGCTTGGCAGTTTTATAAGTGAAATATTATTATTTATTGCAGTTTGGATAAGGTCAAAATTCATGTGTGTTTTGTGCCCATCAAACAATAGAATAGCTCTTTTATCTTCTAGGCCCTTTTCCCTTCTTAAATTATTCACATAAGGAATAAATCCTAACGAAAACCATTGAAAAAACTGTTCTGTTCCCATCCATCCATTCTCGCTAACTGCATAGAGAGTATTCGGATAGTCGTCTTCACTCACCCATCTTGCTTGCACAGTTGTAAGACCCTTAAATATAATAAACGGGGGAAGTTTTGAACCTTCTGCGCTGACACAAGCTAACACTGTAATTTGATCTTTTCCAGATCCCTTAATAACTCTTTGAAAACATCTAGTGCCCGTTTCTGCAACTGCTTTCACATTCCTAGGATCTAAGCCAAATCCACTTTCGTCGCAATTGAAAAACAAAAAGGGGTAATCCGTTAAATTAGTTTCTGATATTTCCCTTTGCAGTTTTTCATAAAAATCGTATACGATAAACGGATCAGAAGCTGCATCCGATCTATTTTTCTGCAACTGTTCGGGCTTTCTCAGCGACAATCGAGGATGTCTTCGCATAAACGATAAATACTAGTCTTCGCCCGGCATCCAATCATCGCCACTGTTTATTGCGTAAGATACGGTCTTCTTTTTGCTTTGCATATACTCCTTGACAAGTTTTCGAATCTCTTCCTTCGTGCAGGGGTAACCTATTTTCGCCCGTGCTATAATAGCCGCCTCTAGTTCTAGTTCCTCATCCTTCCCAAGAACAGGATTTCGCCCAGCGCCTAATTTTGCACCTTTTACTTGGCGGTGTAACACTGCCAGTGGAACTTTGAAGCGATCCTTGGCCGCCCGATATGATATTTTATTTGCTCTCAAAAGTCGTACTGCTTCCGACACATCCTCGGCGGTGTACGGTAGCCCGATTTTCTTTTTAACATATTTGTGTGGCATGGCAATACCTGAAATAAAAAGATTACGTCAGCGTGCAAGGAGCCACTCCCCGTTTTAAGAGCCTGGGGTAAATCGGAATGGCGTTCCTATTTACCCCACACTGCAAGTTTCGATTTACCCCTCGATCATGTAAATTAACATTAACATTTCACACCTTTTTGTTAACAAACTGTAAGAGTAATTTTGTTGGGACGTAAATTATTACTTCGGTATATATTTTCCTTTCGTAGGAACATAAATAATTAAAACTAAAAATATTTGGAAAAAATAGAAAAATAAACATTAGCTTCATCTGTTCAGATAACAAATATAAACTTTTAATCGATCTTACTAATAACAAGAAATTTAAGGGCATTTAACGATATTAACTTACCTTTTTTATAACTAACACCACAAGAACATCATAACAATTACACTAACTGTCGTAAACAAGTAAGTAAATGTCATCTGTCAAAATTGTTGGGTGCGTTCCGAATTTCACCCTGTTCCGAATAACCCCAACCTACCCTACCTCTAACTTTTATTTTATAGCAAAATGTAATACAAAATCTTACTTAGAATAAAAAAACATATCTAGCACTCATTTCACAACAGTGAACTAAATTCAAGACTTTTGGAAATGTAGAAAATAATTTCACTAATTTTAATTCTAATAAACATTACATGTAAATAACTTAATTAACAATAAAAACTAACTGTTCCATCACTGCACATTTGCCTCAACATAGCCACCATCTCTTTCCATACAGGTAACCGCTCTTACAGAAAATTCTCTTAAAACGTTTCTAATCATGGCAGCCGTTATGGCCTGTATCTCTTCCCTAATTACCCTCTCCAAATGATCAACATTCTGAAATAGCTTCTTTAGATACACTTTCTCTTTTAAGTAGCCCCAAAAGAAATAATCAAGAGGGTTCAAGTCCGGAGCTCTAGCTGGCCAGAAAATACCAGAATACCTGTCGATTACTCGTCCACTAAAGATAAAATTTAAGTATTGTCTTACATCCCTTGCTCCGTGGCATGGTGCGCCGTCCTGCTGCTACCATATTCGGAACCTTTCACTTATGGGTAGTTCATAAATAAAATCGTACAAGTAAGTATTTAGAAAATCCAAGTAGCGTTGACTATTTAAATTATGTCGCAAAAAAACTGGTCTAATTACTCTATCTTTATAAATTCCGCACCACACATTAGTTTTGAATGAATACTGATCACGAGTTTGTATAACAAAATTAGGATTAACGTCAATCCACCAACGACAGTTTTGCGAACTTACAGTCCCATTGGAAGTAAACGTTGCTTCATCGGTAAAAATAATGCTTGCCATAAAAGGATCATCTTCTAGCTCCCCTTGTATCAGACAGCAAAATTCGAACCGTCGCTCAAAGTCTCCTGGTCTCAAGGTATGTATAAATTTTTGGTTTGTAAGGTCGATAACTGTTTTCTTTCAATATTTTTTTTTTCAATATAACTGTATGTTTACCTACGTTATTTGGCAATGTTGCTGACCTTTTGCGTAGGGACTTTTTAGGGTCTTCTATCACAGAGAGCATTACTTGGTTTGTAGTTTCATCATTCGCAACCCTTGACCTCCGTTTCATGTTAAAGTTATTTTCTATATTTCCAAAAATCCTGAATTTAGTTAGAATATTTCCCACTGTTCTGAAATGTATAATTTTATCGGGGTGTCTGTTGTTAAAAATGTCTGCAGCTTCTCGAAATGTTTTATAATTTTTTCCGACAATTAAAATTATTTCAATTTTATCATCTTTGCTTAATTTCAGGGGCATTTCTTTTTACTATAATATGCAAACTGATGTTTCAATAAAGTAATGTAATATTGTGGTTGACAATGGCAGTGACAATGCCGTTATCAACAATCGATAAATAGAAATTTTGCTGGTATGTAGGTAGGAACAAAAGTAAGAAACTGGACTTGCCAGCAAGAATCCAAAGTTTCACATTCCTCAAGAAGTGATTTCAGATAGGAAGCAACGAATTTAGTGCTAGATATGTTTTTTTATTCTAAGTAAGATTTTGTATTACATTTTGCTTTAAAATAAAAATAAAAGTACTTTTCTCTTGAGTCAATTTCGTCTTTTTGAAATTTTTGACCACCCTGTATATGCAATCTCAAGTTTGAATATTTTAATATTATTTTGGCAGAAAGCAGAACTTTTTATGAAGAGTAACTTTTTTCCGTAAAACTACTAATACAAAAGTTTCCCATATGTAGAGAACTTAAATAGACACACTGTATATGATATTTAGGTGGTTATTTTTTAGTTCTGGCTATCATTCACAGCCGATTTTGACGATTTTTGGTAAGCTGGTAGATTTTGGGTCCCTGATCATGAAATTAGAGACACATTTTGTCGGCGACTTTTCCTTTCCGAGATATCCGCCATCAAATCGAGCAGTCTTATACACACAGCTTTTTACCTTCTTTCCTTATTCCTTCAGTAATTTGTTTGTACAGGAAATCAGTTCAAAATAAAGAATGGAAACCCAGCCTAATTAAACAGCGAATATTTAAAAAATTTGTATTGGTTGTGCAGATCTTGGAACACACCGGAGTCAAAAGACATACACTCAGTCAAAAAAACTATTTCATGAACATCTGGCTCTAGAGAAATCAAATTTCTCCTCATATAACTCTAAAACAATCTGGCAAGTAATAAATATTAACTTAGGAAGAGTAAAAAAGTGCTTTAGTCCCACAAAATTAGTATCTAACAATAATTACATATTAAATATCTCTGAAATATAAGGAATTCTGCAAATATTTTGCAACAAGTGCAGAAAACCTAATATCAACAACCTTGGGTAAACATAATATTGATTTTTCAAATTGTACAACCAGTGAATTTCATATCAGGTCAATTTTTTTCACACCACTAAATGTACACAATCTCCATTCAGCTTTAAAACTGTTACAAAACAAAACAGCCTGCTCTGGTAAAAACGACATCCCAGTTATGGGATTATATCTTATCTCTCGGCAAGAGTTCAAAGAGTGTCTTTGGATGGCTGCCATTCAGCAAATCAAGACATACTACATTGGGTTCCTCAGGGTTCAGTCTTGGGGCCCATACTATTTTTACTATATATAAACGACCTGAGTTATCTAGATATCAAGGGCAAGTTCATTCTTTTTGCTGATGATGCAACAGTCTTATGGCATGACAAAAACCCCCTGACTCTACATGAATCAGTTAATAGGGATCTCAACAAAATTAAGAAATGGTGTGTTGCAAATGAACTAACTTCAAATATGAACAAAACTGGTATTATGAAATTTAAATGTACACTTAATATAAGTTTAGATAACATAATTGTGAAATCTCCAAATGAAAATAAATTCTTGGGACTGTTCGTTGATGATAAGTTAAAGTTTGAGGGTCATATATTAAATTTAAGAAATAAACTTGCTTCTGGCTGCTATGCTCTACGAGTTTTGAGCCTGCAAGTTGATAAGTCAATTGTTCGGAATTCCTATTTTGGACTAATAGAAGAGCATCTACAATATGGCATTTGCTTCTGGGGAAATTGTACAAGACAACTTTTTATGCTATATTCACACTTCAAAAACGTGCGGTCAAGTATATGTGCAAAGCCAGTGTTCGCGACTCTTGTAGGCCGCTATTTATTGAGAATAAACTGCTGACATTGACCTGTATTTATATCCTGGAGTCCGCATGTCTAATTCACAGAAAATGTCAGAATGATATCCACTCTGCATCTGTCAGGACTACCTGGTCTTCTACTACAATTGCTTTACCTATCCCCTCCTCTACCCAAATAAAAAAGTCTCTAATATATACCAGTAAAAACATTTTTAATCATCTGTCATTAAGATTGAGAGGCATTCGACAAGAACGTCACTTTAGAACAACCCTAAAATCACTTCTCTTAAACCACGCATTCTATACAGTTGAGGAGTTTTTTGAATCAAATGTTGTATAGTTAAAATTAAAAAAAAGTAGTTAATAAATTTTGCCTTGTATTTGTTTGAATCCATGTGTGCTTATTTAATTTATTTTGGTATATATTGTTTTATAATTTTTGACATTAACATGAACTTTTAATTTAAGATTTACCTATTTATTGTAAATTGTATTGTAAGCATTCATTTTAGACTTATTAAGATTTAATTTTCAGCTTTGTCAATAAGATAATTTCTTTCGACAATAAAGCACGATTTGAATTTGAATATTAAACACTCATTATGCTATATCTTTAATTTATCCCTCAAAAAAGGTTTATTCCCTCGTGAGTTGAATATGGTGGAAGTTATTCCCCTTTATAAAAAGGGTCACAGGGAAAAAATCGAAAATTATCGATGTATTCTCAACTGTGGCGTTCCTCAGGAATCAGTCCTTGGACCTGTCCTATTCTTGTTGTATATTAACGATCTTGTGCGTGTTCAGATTTCCGGCGATTTTACGCTTTTTGCGGACGATACATCCATTGTATGGCATCACAGGGACTATATGCAACTAAGAAATAATATTTCATCTGACATCATTTTTTTTTGCTTAAATTTAACAAATTTATGATAAGCTTCCTAATAAAACCAAAAAAAGACCAGATTAAACTATTATTAAATCGTATCAGAATCCTACTGATGTATAAAGTAATGGCGATAGTACCCCATTTCAGTTGATGATGGATAATTCAAAAGCGAAATGCCACCAAAAAAAGCCATCAGATGCATAATCAGCTTTCAAAATCTACCAGTGTATCAAAAATCGTTGAAATGGGCGATGCTACCCCCTACTTTAAATTACTGACATTCATTGTAATCATTCCTTCAGATGACAGATATAATATAACAGTAATATTCCGAATCCTATATTAACATGCATATTTTACTACTTACAGGTATGCGGGTCATAGGAGGTTTCTGTGCCTTCTTACCAAGGAAATCTTCTTGAAATTGTAGAAACTGAACAACAGTTTGTGAAATAGTTTTGTTTGTAATAGGATCATTGTTTAAATACTAGAAAATAAACAGAGTAGGTCTTTATAAGATAATTAACGTATTAAATTACCGCCTGTTCAATATTTAGAAAGCGAGTTTTATTTAAGTAATAGTACATGGTAAAAATGTAAATAAAGTTTAAAAGCTCTGGTATTAGCATATTTTCACCTTTTTTGCATTCTTTTGCAGCCAATTTTTTACGCCTTCAAGGGCATTTAGCGTTTCCTGTGACTCGAAATATTTAGTGTTCGGGCCACCATCCATTTTAGGTCCTATGGACAACATATTGGCAAAATATTCCGTAATTTTTAATTTGTTATAAGAGATTTTCAGATTTACAAAACCCAAACAACACAAACCGGTCCTTGTCTGTCAAATTGGTCATCTGCCATCTGTGTGCCTACTAGAGGACCGTTCCATTACCAGGCGACAGTACTAATTTTTAAAAAACGCCTACTAATCCCTGAACATGAACACTTTAATTTAATACTTATGAACATTCTAATTCCTGAAGATGAAAACACTTTTTGTACGTTTTTGGTTAACTCTGGTTAGGTCTTTTATTGATGTACAAAAGTAACAAAAACATATTTAGTGTTGCCGTATCGTTTTGACAAAAACATTTACCCAAGTTTTTATTAAAAAGGTTTAGGAGTTAAAACAGATCTAATTACCAGGGTAATTAAAACTGTAAGTTCCTCACTAATGTCAAAAGCGGTTAAATGATTAGTTATTCCATGACTATAGAGGTTTATTTCGTCTAACTATAAACAAAGGTCGTTAAACCATTCGTGAGAATTAGTTAGCTTTGCGCTAGGGTTTCGCGATAGCAATGCGAAAGTCTCGAGTTCCAATCCTGCTATGAGCAATCACTTTTTTTTAACAACATTTGTAATTAATTAAAAATGCGCATTAGGTTAGCTTAGGATTGGTTAGGTTTGCTGTAAAGAAAGTGCGTAGTAGCGCGTCAATAAAATTCCAAGTCTATTAGTCTATATTAAAACAATTTTTTTTAAATCAAAAACTCTACGGAGCTACTAATTATTTAACGACTTGTGTTAGGTCTTCGTTATATTACTGTCGTTTTGTTGTGATATTTAGAAAAATTATTTGTTCAGATTGGTCATCTGTCATCTGTGTGCCTACTGAGGCTATGTTCCATTATAATTCAACAGAACTGATTTTTAAAAAGCGCCTACTAATCCCTGGACATGAACACTTTAATTTAATTCCTATGGACATTCTAATTCCTGAACATGACAACTCTTTTTGTCCTTTCACAACCTATACTTTTAAATATCAAACTACGTTTCTGGTTAGGTCTTTTATAGATGTACAAAAGTAATAAAAACATATTTAGTGTTGCCGTATCGTCCATTATTTTATGTTGTAAGATATTTTGATAAAAACATTTGCCCAAGTATTCACTAAAAAGATTTAAGAGTCAAAACAGATCTAACTACCATGGCAATTATTAAAACTGTAAGTTCGTGAGTAATGTCAAAAGCGGTTAAATGATTGGTTATTCCATGACTGTGGCGAGATTTCAGTTTCTGGTACAGTTGTTTTTACATAGACTCGAAACCGTGTTGTTTTGTTTTATGAGCTGTATTTGTAATTAAATAATTCGTTTATAGTCCACTTTGATCATATAGACGTAAATCCCGAAATGCAAATGTTTGAAATTTAGGTAGCACCTTTTAAGTTATTGACTGGAGCCAGTGTTGTTTTATATAGCCCAAAATTGAAAACGAAATTCGCAGGTATATGAGATAATAATTCATGCGATTATTGTTCTAGCAACATTAGCATCATCTATGCTCAATGCAATTCATTTGCATAATATATTAATTGATGACGTAAATGTTATTTAATTAGTATGCAGGGCTCTTGGGTTATGTAGTGTTTGCCAAATTATAAGTAAAATTCTGTAGATAGATTGAGAGCTGACCTATCTTTATACATCAATTAGTCTTTTTTGTTTACAGTAACACTAGCGCTTTACGAATTGCAGTACTGCCAGTAGATAAAGGAACAGTTTAACGTCACACTTACAGGTTGTTGGTGGTTGCCTAAGCCTAAACTCAAACTATCGAACAAATAAATATTCCCAGGGCCGTAGCCAGACATTTATTTCAGAGTTAGTTTCGGAAGGGGAAGGAACAGTCTACAATTAATTAGAAATACATTTAATAGGCCATCAAGGAAATATTTATTAGGAAAACACCGAATCCTAGCGTGTTTTGAGTATTTTTAGACATATCTGCACTTTTGCGTTATTCGCTGTTTAGAGTCTTAAATCGTCCTTTCTTAGATGGACAACCACCTAGGAAAATTGTGGGCAATCCTCCGAAGGGTTGCAAAAAATAAGTGGTGGTTGTAACGACAGCACCACGCCATTTAAAAGATACAGCCACCGGAGTTCTGAAAATATTTCTGTTTTGTAGATAATTTAATCCAGGGTAGTATTTTCTTAAATTCTTATATTCTTCGTAGTAAAAAGTACTTTTATTGTCGTTTTTTTATTTCTTTAGTCGCACTATTAGTCGGTGATGTAATTCGGAACCCCGAACTGAATTTCTGGCTACGACCTTTGATCTTTGTGGTATGTCCAATTGTCCAAATATAAAAAGTGTTGATTATAAGCAGTGACAGCCCGTGAATTTTACGTAATTAGAAACAAAAGCGGTTTCTTACTTTTTAAAAACATATGCATACTTTTGGTAAAACAAACTAAGAACTCAAATTTATAAAAAGAATTTATTAACTCTACATTAAGTTGGTTTTTCCTAGCAAAAATAAATCATTAGTAAATAATTGTATACAGTGAATTAAAAATAAACCTTTTCAAATATAAATTTCAAAACAAAAGTTAAAAAAATCATTTTTCTCAATATAATATATTTCCCTGCAATTTTAGTTAAGACTACTAAAAAGTGATAAAACACGAATATAAAGAATTTAAAAATATATTTATTACCTAATTTAAACATACCTCGTACCCCAATTATATTATTTTAAACTTTTTTCTTGAATTAATAACATTAAACAAATACTGGCTAGTAAATTATTATATCTCAACACAATATTAAGTTGAATTAAGTACAATGTGTACACAATATATTTCTCATAGAGTTACTAGAAATCTAGCAATATATATATATATATATATATATATATATATATATATATATATATATATATATATATATATATATATATATATAGATAAGTGTAAGGAATAAATTAATTATCTTGGAAATTAAAAAGGTAATAGAAAAACGCTCAAACCCGTCGATTTAGATTTATTTTTACGCATATTTAGAAATTATTTTAAACTATACAGGGTCACTCACAAAAGTTGTACAACTGTCATCTTAGATTTTTTCAATACAACGCCTTATTTTTTTTCTGCTGATTTGAATTCTCTATGAAATTCTAGACATTTTTTGGTATAACATAACCTATACTGAAAATCAACAGTTATCGAAATATTCTTATCTAAATAAAACCTGTGTATTTAATAACCTACCGGACATTTGTATACCCTACCTATGTCTGTCGCGTAATCCCAAAGAAAAATGACTTTGTCACTGTCACTGTGTTGACAAGTCATATAATTTATTTACGATCTGCCATTTTGATTTCAAATATTGACTATGCGTTTAACAGAGAAAGAAAGAATTGAAATTCTAATAATGCTTGGTACTGGTGATAAGACTAGGACACAAAAAGAAGTTTGTCAGCTGTTTAACAACAGATATCCTCATAGGCAACCTATTACTCAATCTGAAGTGAGCAAAATAGAAAGGAAATGGACGAATACTGGTAGTGTTACGGACCGCTTTGGAAGGTCGTCCTAGGATCTCAGATGAAAAGAAACTAGACGTTCTCTTAACTTTTCAAGATAATCCACATTCCTCAACTACTGACGCAGCCTATGATAATGATATACATCAAACAACAGTTTCCAAATTTTTGAAAAAAGAAAATTTTTATCCCTATAAAGTGAAATTCGTTCAAGAATTAATAAATGATGATTCAGATCGCAGAAACGAGTTTTGCGAAATTATGACCAACATGTGTAATCATGATCCATTATTTGTCAAAAGAATTTGTTTCACAGATGAGGCAACATTTTGTCTCAATGAAGAAGTAAATAAACAAAATTTTAGACACTGGGCACAAGAAAATCCTAACTGGTACAGGGAAAGTCATACACAGTATCGTCAAAGTGTTAATGTACGGGCAGGTATTGTAGGCAATAAAGTTATAGGTCCATATTTCTTTGATTCCTCACTAACGGGGCAAATATATCTTCAATTTTTGGAAGAGAATCTTATACCAGCATTAGCTACCTTACATCCTAATGTAAACGATCCGGATCTTCCCAGTGAACCGTTATGGTATCAACAGGATGGGACACCACCCCATTTTGCAGCTGATGTCAGGAGATACTTAAATGAAACCTTTCCGAGACGATGGATTGGGCGACGTGGGACAATAGAGTGGCCGGCAAGATCGCCGGACTTAAGCCCGTTAGACTTTTTTCTTTGGGGGTATGTGAAAAACGAAGTGTATAAAAATAAGCCACCCGCCTCCTTTTATAACCACGAGGTCATCGTCGATGCATGCCAAAGAAACGAAACCTCCGGAGATCGCGATGTGATGCATAGATAGTGTCGCGGAATGAAGTGAACGGTCAACGAGTTTATACGTTCAGAATAATAGAAGGAATTTCCAAATTTAAAATAAATTAAAAAAATATAAATTATTTATTATTTTATTTATTTGTTTCTGTTCGGAAATATCAAGAACTTTTGTGACATAGGTTTAACGTAGAAGCCGTCGCGCTCCGGCACCTAACCTGGTGCTAACCCGGTACAGATCCACCTAATGTGACGGCTGGCGTACTGCATTTGCAATGCAATTTAAAAGTACACATTTGTCAGTATGGAAATTTCGGTATGCTTTAAAAAAGAACAAGGGCTCACATAAAAAAAGATAAATCTCAATGATAATATATTGACTGAAGTAGTATTGAATATTCCAAAAGGTTTTAAGAAGATGAAGCAGAGCTCCATTTAAGAAATATTGCCAAATTACTTAAATAATATAATGTGGTTAATTAGTTTTTGCCTTGATCTTAATTAGAATATACATACATTCATGGAAATTTGAAACGACTCTTACAAAATTTTAGTAATATTTGTAATATGATATTTTCTGATTCCTTCAAGCGATTTAAATAAACTTTTTTTTGTTTTAAAGGTACATTATTAGACTTTATTCTTCGACAGAATGTCTGACATAACACATAATTAACGTCAATATACAGGGTGATTCAAACACACGTGTTTTTTTACCCAAAATTTAACAACGTTTCTAAGTTAAACAGCAAATCCGAAAATTAATGCTTATCATGTAAACGCATTTCGTTATTTAACAAGTTTATTTATGCGGACGATATTGCTAGACCACATAGGGCAGGAATAGTTACCGAATTTTAAAAAAATCATCAATATAACAGGATGGTTTAATGAGATATATGAGATGCTTTAAAGCGACGTTTGTATGCTCGAGCAAACCTCCTAGAATTATTGATGAATTGGCTGAAGCCGTTCATAAGAGTGCAAGAGTTAATAGACCATGTTATATCAAGTATTACTAGTACCTACTTGTCTATAGTTTTTAATTCTACTTTCGGTTTGAAAAATAGTGTTTTCGTTGAGGTTAATTTTGTTAATAAATGTGTTGTATCACTTTTTCACCAATATGGTGGTATCATAAATACAGAGGTGTACAAAAACCTTGATAATTTAAAAACGGAATAAGTTGGCAAATATTTTTGAAAAACAAGTTTTAAAGCAAAATTGGAGCTATCATTTGACATAATAAGCACAATTTTAGGGTTTGCTGTTTAATTCAGATATGTAGTTAAATTTTGGGTAAAACACACGTGTGTCACTCTGTATATTGACGAAAAATTTTTTCTTGGCCAAAATTAAACCGAAAAACGCGTTTTCAAATTACTCCGATATCCTCTTAAGCTTTTGAATTTACAAAACATTCAATAAGGTAGGCTGGCTAAGGTAGAAGACTGTATTAAATGTATAGAACATTATTTCTCATCAAAACCGAATTTCGTGACAAATTAAAGGATAAAATGGAGTCCTGGACACATTTATTTTACTATTTGGATGTAGGTTAATCAACAGAGTTTTTTTCATGACAAAAATATATGCTCATTTATAGCCAGCAGTTTATTTTAGATTTGCTAAGCAATCAGCAGTATTTAAAAATATTTCAAGGCAAAATTAAGAAACAGTGGTTCTTTTAAATATCATATCGTATCACTGGGATTTGCTTGGAGATTCGGTTAAAGGTGATTATGCAACCAAAGAGTTTTAATACTAAAAATAAAGCGTGTATATTGACTGATTAATAGATATCTAGCAATTCTATATTAGTTGAAAATAATATAATTTTTACGCGAATTATTGGACTCGCCATACTACAATAATCATAGGTTATACTCTAAAATAAAATCCTAAAAACTAAACAAATCTTAATAAGCCATTTCATTTTGCAATATACTTAAATCTACGGTACTTAAAAGTGATTTCTATAAAAGTTGTTTCGGTTCATATCACTAAATATTGTACTAAATATTAGACTTGCCAAGGGCTTCAGTCAACTACCATTTTCCTAAAGCATGTTTATTGTTAATTTATTGAAAAAAACAATTTGCAGCTCTAAATATATTTTAATCAAAATATTTTAGTTTTAATGGACTGTGCAGTTGATCTACATTTAATTTTTTTAGAAAAAAGCATAAGTCAATACGAACTAAATTAAAAATTACATTTTCATAATATATACAAACCAAACTGCGAATATTACAATTGGGTTTTCGTTATTACGCATGCACAAAATAACCACTGGGTTTAAATGGGGGAAATTACTACCCAACGTTTCGCCTTTGATTGCAAGGGGACATCTTCAGGGATCTTTACTCCGCGAGATCTGAAAAATGAAAGAGCTCGGAGAGATTCAGGCGGGCTTTTATACCCGACTTGTGCCCGCCGAACCGTGCCTCTGCGAGGAAGTTTTTTGTATGTTTAAAATTTTCAATAGATTCTAGGGATCGACCGATACGATTTTACAAAGCCGATAATTTTTATTAATAATCTTCCCCTAGAAAATCATGTGGGGCGTTATGTTTTGTTTGCCGATGACACGACTGCCTCGGTTACTGATGATAGCCTTCAAAGCCTGGTTGACAGGACTTGTGCGGTGCAGTTGGAGGTGGAGCGATGGTTTCAGAGCAATGGTTTAATATTAAACAAAGACAAGACTAACTATATGATCTTTTCATTGCGCAGAGTGGGGAGACACCTTTTTGTACTGTAAGCTCTGTTAAATTCCTTTTTTAGTTTATTTAGACTCTGAATTGAACTAGGGCCAGCAGGCAGATGCTGTTGCAAAGAAACTTAGTAGTAATATTTATTTCCTTCGCAGTCTATATATATATATATATATATATATATATATATATATATATATATATACTGCAAAACATCTTGTATGTTTACCACAATAAATCCAATTACCTGACCAATGGCGAGATTCATGGCCTTAGGACTCCGGGAAGGGAGGATCTCTCGGTGATACCAGATACCTCTGGAGATTAGAAGTTTGGAATTTAGGCCATTTAAAAGGACCATTGTTTCTTGTCTCCTTAAGGGTGCTTTTTATAGCATCAATGAGTTTCTGGAATCGCCGCTCATTTTCTATAAAGTTTTTACTTTGCAATTATAAACATGATCTGTATGTGATTAGTTTTTACCTTTATCTGTATTATTTTGCTTTATATGTATTTTAACATTTTGATTATAATTACCATTTAAGTTATTTCACTACCCGACGTATGTAAGCATTTATGTGTGACATTTTTATTATATAAATAAAATAAATAAATAAATAAATAAATAATTGTATTGAGGAGGCATACTATCCATCAGTTTGTAAAGACGGTTTTATAGTCCCCTTTCCTATGATAAGACAACTCACTGAGTATGGTCTTTTAAGATCCATCAGTACTTTGGCAGCTTTCTTAAAAAATCTTGGAGGAAATAATTGAAATCCAAATAAGATCTTTTGTTGACATCAACAATATTTTACCAGAAAAGCAGTCTGGATTTCAATCAATGCATAGCTGTGCCACCGCTCTTGCTGACATAACAGATGACTTTTTAAATGTGTTCAGATTATTTGTTGCGTTTAGATTGACCAACAGATGACGTTCTACGTGGACATGATAACAACAAAATAAGCGGTTTGGTCCTTTTAGACTTCAACAAAGCTTTCGATATGCTATACCATAAGGTATTTGTTTCTCTTATTAACTATCTCGGCTTTGGACATGGTGGTCGAAAATTTATGCTGTAGGTTCACAACAAGTGGTTTTGAATGGTAAATTTTCTGAAAGGCAAGTGTTAACATCTGGTGTTCCACAGGGAAGCATACTTGGTCCTTTGTTCTATACTTTATATACCTCACAATTTTACAAACATATCAAACACTGTCATTATCATCTTTATGCTGATGACACCCAAATTTACTTGTCTTTCGATTCAGTTTACAGTAATATGGCGAATCGCCACATAAATAGTGATCTTAATGCCCTATTTAAAACCGCAACCGATCACATGCTAAAAATTAACCCTAGTAAATCCACCGTAATTCTAATCAACAACCGAACACATTGCAATTTGGCCAAAGACAACCTAGATATTCCAATGGACAATGCTTTTATTCCCTCTGTTGACACCTGCAAAAGTCTGAGTCTACAGCTTGACTGCAACTTGCATTTTAAACAGCCACACTAACTTTGGGATTATCTGGTGTTATCAGTTTTCAATCATTGTGACTACGTTTACGGGCCTTGCCTTGACAATATCGAAGTTAGGCGTATCCAACAAGTGCAAAATAGCTGTCTTCGACAGATCTGTCCTGTCTTTCTATTAAGCATATTATAAAAAAAATATTCAAGAATCAATACATTTTCTTGGCTATTACCTATTATTCTTATGTTTTAAAAAAACTACCGATGTTCTTTGAAACCTCTTTCGTTCCAAATTTCACAAATATAACCTATCATTTTCCTCTTTCTCAATTCTTCTCCTTTTGTGTCTTTTTTATATTACTTTTCTTTTTTTTATGTCTTTAAAACCACATATTAAATATATTTCGTAATATAATTCAGTACATTTTATAACTTAACTGAAAACGCGTCATATACCTATTTGATTTTCTATAATAATAATAATTCCTTTATTTAGCATTTAGCTAATACATAAAAAGTATAATAAAACTTATCTTAATCAAAACAAACACTCAAATATATCAATAAAATAAAATTTTTACAAATCACTTTATGTACAATTATTTATTAGAATATAGTAGGTATCGCTCTCCCATTAGATGACTTTTTAAGAGTTTTTTAAATAAATCCAATTTTGGACTATCTTTAATTATCTGTGGCAAAGACTTAAATTCAATCAAACCTCTATGGTTAAGTGCTTGGTGCAGTACTCCTCTTATTTTTCGTCTACACATAAAAATTTTTGTTATTTCTTGTTGGATAGGTATGTATAGACTCGTTCGTGACAAGTTTTTCTGTCAGATAGTTAGGAGTTAGTCCATTTTTAATTTTATAAATAAGGATATTTGGGTGTCCCATTTTCGTAGGTTTTACGGGGTTTCCAGCTTATGAGTAGAGATAGAGAGATATTTCAAAAATGATTCAGGGTGATTTTGAAAATTTGTCATTTTCGAGACACCCCCTGTAACTCAGCTATCGTAAAATATATTTAAAATGTTTCAACTGGTATTTATAGCCGTAGAATTCAGTGGCATACTCAGATTTTTGCTGAGAGTCATAGTTTTTGACATAGGCATAACCTACTATTTTTTAAATGGGAGACCCTATATATTATTTTTTCATCTTATTCTTTTCCCAAAAACAAAATTAATTTTCTTATGAAAAAACATCTGTTTTGAAGTTTTTGCATGGCAACGCCAACAAAAATATGATCAGGCAGCCATTAGCTCATTTTTGTTAGCAAAATAGAATCAAAAAGAATATTTTGAAATATGATATGAACGCGTGTTTTATATTGTCTAATGAAGACCAAATGTGGAAGGATTAATGTGTTATTTTATCTTAGATATCCCGAGAGAAGACAACCAGAAAAAAGAATTTTTCAAAAAAGACAGTAGTCTTGAAAACCAGCAAGTAAGATATGGTGAAACTGCAATTGGTTTATAAATATGAACAAAAATTATTGTTTTTGTTCAGGGATTTTATCTTTCAAGAAAACAACCATGTTAATTATATACGAAAAAATATGTGTTACTTTAAAACTAAGATGCTTATCAATAATAAAACCAAGATATTTAATATTTTCTACTACAGTTTTAGATTTCTAGAAAACAAATTATCACTACCTAACTATTATATTTAAATTACTTGATATGAATTCATTTTGAACTTTTTACTTCCTAATTTTTTTACTTCCTATAAGCAAAAATTTCGATTTTTGTAAAGAAAAATATTTAATTTTAGTAAATTTTTATTATATACCATTTATAGAGATGACTCTCAGCAAAAATTTTAAATTTATTGTGGAACGTTAAGTGAGTTAAATCCTTTGACAAATTTTAAAACACAGCAATGTGTCATTAATATAAATTAAAAATAACATCGGACCTAATGTACATACTTCCTTGTTGAACACCATTACTGTTAAACACTTCTGTGGAAATTTTGTTACTAATTTTGGTAACCTGCTTTCTATTCTTCAAATAATCTACAAACCAATCAAGGGCAATATTACTTATACCAATTTCCTTCAATTTGCTTACCAGTATACCCCTATCTATAGTTTCAAAGGCCCGTTGTAAATCAAGGAACATTCTATTGCATAATTATCATCCAAGAGATTCTTCATTCATAAAGAACATTCTGAATAGCCGTTTCACGATTCTTTCGAAAACCAGATTGATTTACCATCAGAATATTATTTGCAGTAATAAATTTCATTAATTGTTTATATACAATTTTTTCTAAAATTTTCTCCATTGTAACCAGCATATTAATGGGTCTGAACTGATCAGCTTTAATAGTACCTTTTATTTTTTTATTTTTAGATAAGTTCAGGAATCTGTCCAGTTTCTAAAGAAGTATTTATGATGTTCAGACGTTCTATATTACTGTAGATATTTTTTAAAAATTCAGGTGTTAGTTCATCTGGACTTTCTTTGTTGGGCAATGAAAATACAGTTTCCCTTAGCTCTATGTTATCAATTAAGCAAAATGAATCTGGAATTATTTATACTTGGTGTCGTTTCTGGTCCTATATTCGTTTTGTCAATACCATGTATTATATTATTAATACTTTCCATGAACATTCCAATACAACAGAATATGCAAATTTACTGATAAGAAGATCCCAAATTGTAATTTTAATTTACTTGGGTCAGGCGAATCTAATTTATATTATTCAGTTTTTAGTAGAGTTTTAGCAATGCACATTATTAGTGTCTGTTAGCAAGAACAACCTTAAATTTTGAATTTATAAAATAATAATAACAATAATTAGTCCTTATTTTTCCTTCCTGTTGTTCCTTTTTATAGTGGTCTTTTTTGTTTGCGCCTTTTAAGTCGTCCAGACAGACCCCTGGGCGTGAAGCGAGTGTCCCCGTCTTTGTTATGTTATCACTGTAATTATTATTATTGTATGGGCTTTTTAAATTTTATATTAGATATTAAGTACACAAGTATATATTACGCCCTTTCCTTCGTTATAGTTACCTCACTGATTGTTTTTTTTTTGTCTCTTTAACTCAGGGAAAATGCTCCGAAATTTTAAATGTTGTCGAAGTAAAGACTTTGTTAATTACTGCTGCATAGTGTGTTTCGATGTTTTTCATCCTAGTTGTTTTGAGCGTCTGCCTAAAGAAGTTGTGATTGGAGGGCATAGGATCTACTGTTCCCTAGAATGTCAGGAGCATGCTTTAGAGAAAGAAAATGAACGTCAGCGGTTTTTAACAGAAATTCTAAATTTAAAACAGGAATTAAAAGAGAGCATGCCTCTTAGGGCTATTTTATTTTTTACTTTATCTATTTGACCTTGCATGCGAATTCGTACCATTTGGAATGTTTATATTTTACTTGTCCGATGCGTACTTTCTAAAGAACAAAAAAATAAATATTCAAATTATCTGCAATTTCTTTTGAATTAATCAAAACGCTATTGTTGATTTCCAGTTTAGTAATAGTTTTTTTATTAGTTGCAGAAATTAATTGGCTTAATGTTTGCCACATTTGCTTAGCATTATTTTTTGATAAATCTATTTTGTTTTGATAATATTTTTTTCTTTCCTCTCTGATAACTGACACCACCTTATTTCTACATTGTTTGTAATTCAATCTATTATCTGCCGATTTAGTTATTTTTAATTTTTTATAACTATTGTCCCTATCGTCAATTGCTTTTTCAACTCTGTCATTATACCATTCTTTAAACTTTGGCTTTATTACTTTTTCCAGTCGTGGAGCTATATCATCTAATGCACCTTTAATATTATTATAAAATATATAATATTTAATATTTACATCCCTAACTCTATAGTCCCATTTTAGCTGTGATAATCTATTATTTAACACATCATAGTCTATCCTACCTCTTGTTTGAATAGTTAAATTATCCTTCCTAACCCTTTTTATCTGAATATTTATACTTACAATAAAATTATCACTTATTTGAGGGGGTTTCCAACACCTTATATTCCAAAAGATTAAATTTGTTAGTCAATACTAAATCAATTATGCTTCCACCCTGGTCATTAGGATGTGTTATTGTCTCAACCAGTTGGTGTAAACCTGTATCATTTACAATTTCTTTTAGTTTATTTGAGTATGTAGTTTGTGCCAACCAGTTAATGCTAAAATCACCCATTATTATAATAGGGTAACTACAATCAAGCAGACTTTCACACCACTGTTCAAAAAAATTCAAAAAATCAGAGGCACTGGCACTGGGAGAATGATACAAATTTCCCACTTCTATGCATAAGTTTTTACGGGCTTTATCAGTACCCAGACTTGTCTGGGTGGCTGCAATCATTTTATGGCCCTTTGTCTAACCGTCTAGCACAAAAACCAGAATATAATAAACTATTTCTGTAATATTGTAGGGTTGAACAATAAATGTATTATTATTTAACGGCGACTTCTTTCGCGGAGTTGGATTACTATATCTTTTAATTGAACGCGTAATATCTTCACTGCAATAGGCATTCCCTCTGAGAGCTTCGGTCAGTTTCGCTGTTTTGGATGTTAGAAAGTCTTAACCAAAAATCGAAATGGCTCTAAATACTAGTGAGTTAATAACCGATTTCTTTTGTACTGGACGGTGGTGGGAATCTGCATGTAAGTATCTATTTATATGCATCAGTTTTCTATACACAGAATGGCCTAATGGACAATTTCCCTACCTTTGAACAAAAATACATCTGGAAAAGGAATCGTTCTATTAGATTCAATTTCCATTGTGAATTTAATATTATGGTGTTGTTAATTAAGGTGGTCCAGAAGTATGAGGAAAATATCATCTACATATCCGAACCAGCTTTTTGGATTTAGAAGAGCAGATGTTAAAGCAAATGACAAGCAAATTAAGACTCATGTAAACCCTACTTTAAGCAGTATAAAATTCTTCCTCTTCCATGTATTCTAATTTTACACTCGGTATTATTCGTTAAAAACAATTTCCTAGATTTTCTCGTCATCTAGACCTACATAATTATGGTACAAGAAACTCCACAAACATTTATATACCCCCCTATTGGACTAGCACTTTCCAAAAAAGTCCTCACTGTTTTTGTGGGAATATGTACAACCAACTACCAGCTAGCCTAAGAGAAATAACTTCTTCCAAACAAATTTAAGAAAAGTACAAAGAGTTATCTTCTTGAAATAAGTTATTATAATGTTAGAAATTACTTTTCAATTTTGCAATAATTGTTTCCTGTTAGTTAGTCCGATATTAATATTTTTACACTTGACATTGTCACATGTATTTAGATTTTTTGGCATGAAGTGAAACAAGAAATAAATAAATAAAAATATTCTCAAAGGCCTCCATAAAGATATTCGCTACCACAGGTGATCGGGAAGATCTCATAGCTGCCCTGACCAAAATATCTTCGGGATCCAACTGGATTGCCTTAAGTTTTTTCATAAAAGAGTATTGTTTTCCAGTAAATGGATTAAGAAAAGATTAAGCATACAAATAGATACTTAAAACACAAGAAATCGGTTATTAACACACTACTATTGAGAAGCATTTCGATTTCTGATCGAGATTCTCTAACATCCGAATATTACCGAAGCTCTGAAAGGTAATGTCTATTGCACTGAAGATATTAGGCGTGCAATTGGAAGATATAGCAATCCAACTCCGCAAAAGAAGAATGACAAGGAGCCACCGTTAGGCAGTGTTGTTCTTCCCTAGATAGATGGTACTACAGACAAAATAGGATGATTACTTCGGCGGTCCAACATACGTACAGGGTGGTCCACTTAAGATGCTCCTATACTTTATCTCAATAAATAAGACACTGAGAAAAAAAAGTTAAATACAAAAAGTGTTTGATCCTGATTTAATTTTTTTTTATAATATTTTTATGTATACAGGGTGTTCCATTGTGCCAGGACAGTAACCAACTTTTTTCTTTTTAATGAAATGGTATGAATATTTTTAGAAATTATAATTCTACGCTTGTTTTTGAGTATTTTTTGTCATTACATAGCATACGAAATTCTGAGTAGTTTTTGAGAAAAATTAACTTTTCTATTTTTTTTCGGAAAAACAGGTTTTTGGAAAAATGTGATTTTTTCATACTTGAAGACTAAAATTGTGAATTTTGGTTATGGATCCATGGAGTGGTTAATATTTAATACTCTGACCTATCAAGAGCGAAAATCCATTATACAGGGTGGTCACAAATGACCATAAAAAAAAAATGTTTTTGTAACTAAAAAACTTAATTTTTTTGAATGGAACACCCTGTATTTAGCACTTTTATTGTGTTTAGGATTTAATTCTGCATCAATCCATATATATAGTTTATATTCCAAAAATTAGAAGTTATGACCAATTTTCTATAATAATTCAGGTATTTTTGTTAAAAATCTAACTAAACCTAAATAATAACCTATTCTAAGTTTTTTTTAACATTATAATTAAATTTAATATTAAATCAACAAGTAATGCAAGAAAGAAAGTAACTAATTACTTATTACAAAACATTTTCGACATAACCCCCGTCTTTGGCAATACAAGTAGTATAATATTACGGTTACGGTTTTAATTTTTGCAATAATAGCATTTCTAAACGCGTCTTAATTTTACAAGATGGACACCAATAAATACACAGTTTTTATTTGACATTTAGTTCCCTCTAACTCTTTTTAAAGGAAAAATGGCTTTATAAAGTGTCCAAGAGCATTTAAATCTTCATGAATGTTACATAAGAAATAATAAGAGTCTAGCATTAGCCCTGCGGGAGTATCGGTTGTTGTATCCTGCAAGACGGGTACCCACGAAACATATTTTTTTCACGAATTGTTCGTGATCTTGAACGTGGAGTGGTAATCAATAAACAAAAACCCAACAGAACAAAAACAATTAGAAATTCTCCTGTATTTTGAAGAAAACAACGAAAATTCGCAAAGAGATGCATCCCGAGATCTACCTGGAATTAGTAAGACTAGTGTTAACTAATAATAACTACCATCCGTTCAAATTTTTACCAGTTCAGGAATTATCCCAACAGGACTTTCAAACAAGGCTTTTTTATTGTTCTCTAAACCACCATTCTGAAACTGACATTTTTAAAAATATTTTATTTACCGATGTTTTCAATACGGCCGGTATGTTCAACCGAAAAAGTACTCATTACTAGTGTAACTCAAATGAACATCGTGTAAAAGAAATAAAAAACAGGGTCGGAGAAGTATTTATGTGTGGTGTGGTATTATCCGTGATCGAATAATAGGTCCAGTATTTTATGACTTTGTTCTGAATGGTGAGAGATATTTAAATTTGTTGGAGAACGAAATATTTCCGTTAATTGACAATCTGCCGAACGATATTAAAGAAGGACTTGTTTATCAACAAAACGTTTTCATTTTGGATTGGTCGGTACGGGACCATAGATTGGCCAGCGAGGAGTCCCGACTTAACACCCCTGGATTTTTTTTTGATGGGGCAACCTAAAAAACGAGGTGTATAAAAATAGGTGTAATACTGTTCAGGGTTTAAAAAGGAGAATTAGGCAAGAGATAGAAAGACTTAGTGCAACAGACGCGGTTAGAAATGCTATTGCGAGAATTGAAACCATGTATACTACTTGTATTGCCAAAGACGGGGGTTATGTCGAAAATGTTTTGGTTACTCTCTTTCTTGCATTACTTGTTGATTTAATGTTAAATTTAATTAAAATGTTTAAAAAAAACTTAGAATAGGATATTATTTAGGTTTAGTTAGATTTTTAACCAAAATACCCCAATTATTATAGAAAATTGGTCATAACTTCTAAACTACTAATTTTTGAAATATAAACTATATATATGGAATGATTGCAGAATTAAATCCTCAACGCAATAAAAGTGCTAAATACAGGGTGTTCCATTCAAAAAAATTAAGTTTTTTTAGTTACAAAAACATTTTTTTATGGTCATTTGTGACCACCCTGTATAATGGATTTTCGCTCTTGATAGGTCGGAGTATTAAATATTAACCACTCCCATAAATCCATAACCAAAATTCACAATTTTAGTCTTCAGGTGTGAAAAAATCACATTTTTCCAAAAACCTGTTATTCCGAAAAAAATTAGAAAAGTTAATTTTTCTCAAAAACTACTCAAAATTTCGTATGCTATGTAATGACAAAAAATACTCAAAATCAAGCGTAGAATTAGAATTTCTAAAAATATTCATACCATTTCATTAAAAAGAAAAAAGTTGGTTACTGTCCTGGCACAATGGAACACCCTGTATACATAAAAATATTATAAAAAAAAATTAAATTAGAGTCAAATACTTTTTGCATTTAACTTTTTTTTCTCAGTGTCTTATTTATTGAGATAAAGTATAGGAGCATCTTAAGTGGACCACCCTGCACAATCTTCAATACACATAAGAAGATCGGACAATGCTTGCGATCCGCCGAAAGATGTGGTACCTTTTTATATAGGAGTATATAAAATTCCTTTTCCTGTAGAGAATGGGAGAAGCAGAACGCTCAATATTAAAAGAAATTATTCAATCTGCTGTAGTTGCTGGTGTTCAGCTACAGCAGACTGAATAATTTCTTTGTTTTTAATACATCGTTCATGTTGACATATTATAAATGTAAAAAGTCTACATCACACGTGGAAACCGATCGATCTTAACACAGGGTCAGCCTGAATCTCTCAAGCCCATTCACTGTCAGATCTCGTGGAGTAAAGATTCCCGAAGATGCTTTGGGTAATCGAAGGCGAAACGTCAGATAGTAATTCCAATTTAAAACGGTCTAATCCCAAGAATCACGATTTCTTAATTGACCAAAACCGATCTACATTTTGAAAAGTTCTTTTAATTGCTTTGGACAATAAAGCCAACAGACAGTGGTTTGTAATATATGTACGTTCCCCCATTTCACTGTCCATGCTGTTTAGCAGTAGTAAAATAGTGATGAAACGATTATTGTTAACGATAAATCGGCAAAACATATATTTCAAATTTTTATTTAACCACAAAGGGTACCGTGAAATGCGAATGCACGTTTCAGAACTTGGGCAACGTTGATGTAATCAATAATGACTTGCCCTTATTAGGTGTACAGGACAAGTCGCGATCAATGCAACCGCGCCGCGGTACAATTGTTTCTGTATGCAGAGTGTTCATATTTGTTTATTTATTTATTTACAATTACTCGCCCTACAGGACAAAAAATCCCAAGTATAGAGCAACAAAAACACACGAATATGAAATAATCGCTAAAAATATAAAAATGTTAAATTCAGTACTTATAACGAAAAAAGAAAACTAACGTGAAATCATCATTTTGGTTATATTTTTCGCAAATGCTGTGAATTTGTAAATTCAAACGACTGTTAAGACGTAGTACATACAAGTTTGCTTTTCTAATAATAACGAACCATCAATTAAAATAAACTGCTTAAAAAATTAGTCGGCACAGGAAAACGCTTTAGCCGATTTTTAAAAATTAAAAGGATTTTGAAAGATCATTATTAGTTGAATCGATAGCCTGGAGTAGTCTTTGATAAAAATATTCTTTTTGTGTTATACAGGGTGTGAAAAAATATAATGCAAAAATAAAAAAATTATCTCTCTGCTGCTGTTTAGAAAAAAAGTTACAGGGTATTTTCAAAAAGTCTGCATGTTTTAAATTAAAAACATACAAATTTCTATGAGTTCTTACATTTAATATAAAAATTTCGCTTTTCTTTACACAGAAGTATAGCGGTTTTGAACTTTCTCAAAAAGTGTATATTTTTGAAATTACAAATTTCTTTGTGCTCTTTTTAGTAATGTGAAACTTTCGGAACTTTATTATCCCAGTTCCTCTGTACACAAAAGTAAGGTGGTTTCGTATTCTTTGATTTAGGAAAAAAGTTAAGTACAGGGTACAATATAAATGCCTACCTCATGTAACTTTTTTGCTTTACACAAGGCTTACGACACCGCTGTGTATAGAAAAGCTGGGATAATAAAGTCCCGAGAGTTTTATATTAAATGTAAGAACTCATAGAAACTTGTTTGTTTTTAATTTAAAAAACACATTTTTTCAAAATATCCCGTAGTTTTTTTCTAATAAAAAAATATAGAGAAACTGGGATAATATAGTACCTCAATTTTTATATAAATAAAAGAACCCCTAGGAAATTTAAATGTTTTAATTCCAAAAATACAAACGTTTGGAAAATACCGTGTAACTTTTTTTTCTAAACAAAAAAAAAATAAAAAACCGCCAAATACGGCCCGAGATATCGAACTAAGCTTCTAAATGTGATTACTACGAAAGTTCTAGAATAACTATTGCAAGAGGTGCAGGGAGTTAAAATTGTTCATTTTTACATTTTATTTTTGCACATCTTGTATAACACAAAAAATTATTTCTATCAAAGACCACTCTAGGCTATTGATTAAACAAACAATGGCCTTTCAGATTCTTGTTAATTTCTGAAAATCGGCTAAGGCGTTTCCGAGATACAGTCTCCTAAAATGACGAAAAAAATTGCTATGCTGGCAAATTTTTTCAGCAGTTTATTTAGTTGTTTTCTTAGGCACGTGTAGAAAATTTAGAAGCATGTTGCTGAGGTTAAAACAAGAAGAAATGTTCTTATAAACATGTGTTCGGAAGACCTTTGTTTTTGAGATACAGGGTGTTAAAATTTTAATTTTGTTTCAATTTTTTTCATCGACCCTGTACATTTCTAGAGGTATGTCTATGAGATAACTACAATATATTTTAGAACAAAGTGGTACTTTTTTCCATGTCTCGAAGCCTTTCACCTCTCCGAAATTTTCCCTCGTTTAGAAGTTATTTAGCAAAATGGACATTCATGCATATTTCTTAGATATGATTTACCAAACATTTTGTTAAATCATTTCTAAACGGTACAAAATATCGAAAAAACCTAAGGGAATTTGTTGTAAAAATGGCCAGTGACATCGCAGTAAAAATTTCGGGGGGGGAGGGGGTAAAAGGGATCGCGACCTGTGAAAAACTACCAACTTGTAGATTTTTCAAAAATGTATTATAGCTATTTCGTAGACATTGTTCACAGTACACTGTATGCCAAATTTGGCACACAGTGTACATGTCTCTAGAAATGTAGAAGATCGATGAAAAAACTTTGAAATTTTAACACTCTGTATCCCAAAAACAAAGCCCTTGCATAATAATTATATTCTGACTTAATTTTAATTACCACAATAGTAATTTGGAGGAGTTGTTTTAGGTTGGATGATGATCAATAAAACGCTCCAAGAAAATCTATTATTGTAATTAGTAGTAGACGTTTCCACTTCTATGAAGTCATCTTCAGGACTCTAAAAGTTAAGAACTGAAATGTTATATCTTGTTTCACAATTATACGTATATATGCTAAAAACCTATAGCTTGTGCAAGACAAGTGCAATTTTTTTAAATTTAAGCTAAATTTAAACGGCTATAACTCGTAAACAAAATGGTATGTTTACAAAGGGTTTTTTACGTGATGTAGGCTTATGCTTTGTTAACATTTTTCTGGTATGCGTTTTTTAAGGGTTGCTTTGGTCTGGTACATACGAGGGATAAGACAAAAGTAGTTTTTTTTACATGAACTCTGCCAAAAGCGAAAATTTGAAATTATTTTGATTTTATATATATATACTTAATAAATGGGTTCTTAGGATAAAACTAATTTCTCTAAATTTTGATATTTGATTTGTGTCTTTTTTAATTATTTTTTTTTATAATACGGATTTTTTTTAACATTTTTCTCTCTAAATTAAACATTCTTATTAAAAAGACTATTCTTTTAATCGTTTTGGCTTATCCAAGGACGTTTTGAAAAAAAGTAAATAAAATTTTGTCTTTCCGAATGTTAATTTTACTTCTGGGGGGTACTAATTAATTTTTTTATACCATTATATATCTTTCTTATTTTGATTATATTTTAAACTACTGTATAAAGGTATTAATAATTATATATATTTTTTGGGCACTCGGTATACGAAGACTTACTAATAAATAAGAAATATACTCAGTTAGGTATAACTTTAATGAAAAAGTGCCTAGAATTGGTAATTTACATGAAAGTAGCTTTTATTTTTATGTTACAAAAAACTAACTTTAATCAAAAATACTAAGAAAAAGTAAAAATACCCTTTACGGAAAGTCTAATTTAAGAAAATAAGAAAGATATATTACAGTCTGAAAAAATTAATTAGTACGCCCCCATAGTAAAATTAACATTCGGAAAGGCAAAATTGTATTTATTTTTTTAAAAAGTCCTTGGAGAAGCCAAAACGATCAAAAGAATTGACTTTTTAATAAAAGTTTTTAATTTAGAGAATAATGTTGAAAAATTAAAAAAAAAGAAACAAATTAGATATCAAAATTTTCAGAAATTATTTTTTTGTCCTAAGAAACCATTTACAAAGTACATACATATAAAATCAAAACAATTTCAGATTTGCAAATTCTCGCTCGTGACAAAGTTCGTGTGAAAAAAAACTACTTTTGTCTTATCCCTCGTATATACCAGACCAAAGCAACCCTTAAAACGCCAATACCAAAAAAAATATTAACAAAACATAAGACTACAAAATGTAAAAAACCGTTTGTAAACAAACCATTTTGTTATAGCCATTTAAATGTAGGTTAAATTTTAAAAAATTGCACTTCAATTGCATAATACCGCACATTTAAAATTGACGGTACATATTAAAACAGATTAAGCATATAAAAGAAGAACACACAATATACTTGGCACAACCCAGCTAAAACACAAATATTAAATACGGATAAAATAAATTTTGATTGAAATCATTACCATACTTACATACAATGTGATTTTCCGTGTTAAATATAAAAATCAAATAACAAAACTGCACATTAACAATGATGTTAATCTATTATTAATTTATTTTATCCCTATTTAAGTGTTATTGTATTTTAACTGTGTTGTGCCACGTATATTGTGCGTTTTTCTCTTATATGCTTAATGTGTTTTAACATGTACAGTCAATTTTAAATGTAGTAAGATTCGCTATAGGTTTTTAGCTTATATACGTATAATTGTAAAACAAATTCTTTATTTCTCTTTTCTAAAGAAAACTGCCCTTTAAAATAAGAAAAATATAAAATATCAGTCCTGAAGATGACCTGATAGAGGTCGAAACGTTGCCTAATTACAACAAACGATTTTCTATGTGTCTTTTGTTGACCATCATTCAACCTAAAACGCCTCCCCAAAAATAATAATTATACTTAATTGCAATTGTTGCATATAACAATAAACGTTTCAACACTGCACAATAGATATTGAAAAAAAACTCTAATATTCCATTTAAATCATAATTTACATGTCAATACGTCTTGTTATTATTAGATTAAGTTTAGGCACCTCAGTGAATGTATATATAAATATCACTGTCTTCAAATTGATAAAAAAATACATGTCTAAGGTAGGTTTTGTTTCATCTTAATGAACTAGGTATTTTATCTATATTTTCATCAGTTATAGATAATGTAAATGAAAATACTATGTAAAAAGATTAAATTCAGATTATACCGGGGTCAAAACTGTCTCAAGCATGGTACTTTGACTGTACTGAAAGAAATATCAATAAACCATATTTCGTTGGAATCGGTATGAAAAAATGTTTCACACCGTAATATACAGGGCGTTACATAAAAAAGGAACAAAACCTGATGTTGATTTCCGAAAAACAAAACAACAGTATATCTGCAAATTACACTGAATATTAAATTGAAACATATTTTTGTATTTAATATTTTTTATATCTATACGATAATTAATTGGGGGTCAATTTATAACCAAAATATAATATAATAAAATTATAAACAAAAATAATATAAAAATATGAGTGGAATTTACAATTAAGTCCATTTTAAAAGAAAGCAATCTGTCGCATTTCCAGTTAACCTAGAAGTAAAACGTTTATGATATTGGTAAATAGTGTATCTTAATCATTTTCTAGAAAGTTATCAAAGATCTTTATAATTTATAATGTTTTATAATAATTTCTGCAAAATTCAAAATTTGAGAAAATATTCAGGGCATTCTATTAAAAAAAAAAGCCCATGAAAATATGCCCAAATTTCAAATAAGATGTGTTATTATTTACAAATAAAAAGACCAACTGTATAATAGCTTCGTTGGCACCCGGTTTTGTAAGAGTAAATATCTAAATCTATAAACACAGAAAAAAGTAAAAATTTAAAAAGTCTTAAGAAAATAATGGCAAATAAAATACAGGGTGGGGCATTTAACTGGAATAAAAACATGAAAACTATTCATAATTTGGAAAAACTGTTTTACAATTATGACGTCACACACGTACTGTCATTTTAAGCCACTTAAGTCCTCTCTCGGCCAAACTGTTTTTTCACAAAAAAACTCTGTATATATATACCGGGTGACGATGAAACTACTACCCAGGGCGCCGTTTGAAAACGGCTAGAGATAAAAATATGGAATTTGGTGTGTTGATAGGGTTGAATATTGTGAACATTTGTAACATAAATACAATTGAATATCTTTTCCGATTTCCCCGGGAATCAGCGCGACTTCGTTATTTTAAATGGAACACCCTGTATATTTTATGTCTTTTGAACTCTCTTAACAATTCTAAACAACTTTTGTGTAACATGACCTATGTCTAAAATGTATAGTTTTCCAAATAAAGCCACTTTACGTTATGGTACAGGGTCTGATCAAAAATTGAAAAATCGATCTGCGAAAAACACATTTTTTTAAAACATTTTGTCGGATGAAGGGTTGCATAAAGAGTAAATAACCGTGATGGTTTTTATAATGGCCTACTCCGTTTTTCCATAAAGGACAAATAAGTGGGAATTATGGCAAATTTTTAAGTGGCTTTATTTGGCAAACTATACATTTTAGACATAGGTTATGTCATACAAAATTTGTTTAGAATTGTTAAGAGAGTTCAAAAAATATAAAATATACAGGGTGTTCCATTTAAAAAACGATATTCAATTGTTTTTATGTTATAAATGTTCACAATATTCAACACCAAATTCCATATTTTTATCTCTAGCCGTTGTCAAATGGCGCCCTGGGTAGTAGTTTCATTGTCACCCGTTATATATATACAAGGTGGGCCAAAAAAAAAATCCACATTTTAAAAATTTAAATAATTTTTTTATTTGTTAAAAATGTTTAATAAAATCTGGGGCACATATTCTTAAATATATAGGTTATAAAAAAGCATATATAAAATTAATGAGGTTCAATTGCCTTTTTCTCCAGGGTGACCGGAAAATGTTTGTACTACTTTTCGAGCTATATATGGGATATTTTCCTTCCCATAAGGCTCTTATTGAATCTTTCTTTTCGCAGAAACTATAATATTTTAAACTTTGCTTACCTTAAAGTTGCTAATAACTTTTAATTGTTTCCAAGGCCATCTTGTATTAAAAAACATCATTATCCCAAGTTTGTGACATGTAGAATACAAGTATGATATCAGTAATGTGCAATAAATTAAATATTAATTGAAATATTAAAAAAAAGTAAAATAGCAGTTTTGTTGCTAAGGTATAAGGCCTAAAGATATTACGTACGCTTTTCCTCAAAGTTTGAAAAGTATTTGTAGCGGGCGTTTTTAAAAAAATGCATCTTTCACATCACCCTGTACAATACAAAAATTGAGTTTCATTCTATAATTTATAAATATATCTCAAAATTTGTATTAAATAATAATAATAAAAAATTATTAAAAATTTAAAAATGTGGACATTATTTTTGGCCCACCCTGTATATATATATATATATATATATATATATATATATATATATATATATATATATAGATTGTGAGAGTAGTTTTCAAGTTACCGAATTTATTTCAGTTAAATGTTCCTCGCTGCAATATTTATTTCACGCTCAATATTCTGTAACAATAAAATGTATAAATTAGCAGAATAAAAAAAAGTTTTTATTCATTTCAGCAAAAATCACTGATGAGTTATACCTCAAACCTTAGACAAAATTCAGAAATAAAATTCATATGTCTAAATGTATCACTTTCATTAGATTAATCTTAGGCACCTCGGATGATGGTATATTTAAAAATATCACTGTTTTTAGTTGATAAACATTATACAATAACATCAAAAATGATTATAGTCCGTTTGAAATTAACGCGGATTGACTTAAACATTTTTTTTTGGTTTGCTGAAGACGGGGCTAGACTTTCCACCGAAACGTCTAAAAAAAAATAGATATTTTTCAGTATCGCCTCGGGTACCTTCATAGTGGACCCAGAACTAAAGGCTGCATATTAAAATCTTAAGCTAAATAGATAAATTTTTTTAAATATTTTAATTTTGTATTATAATTGTGACAAAAAAATTTGACATATTGCGCCCCTATACAGGGTGCAAACACTTCGAATGTTAGGTAGTTTGATAAAACGTTTACCTTTTTAAAAGTCAATCCGCAATAATTTGAAAGCACTATACCCTATATTTCATACCCAAATACTGCAAAAATCAGAGCCTCCAAAATGCACTAATATAAATGTGCATCTGTATTATTCACCATAAATACCCATTTCTCTATAAAGTAACCTAACCTTACTTCTGTGTCAATCTCCCCACTATTTTAATAGGCAAAGTGCTTTGCCGTTAATTATAGTATTTGGTTGTTGAATTGCTTCATACTCTTGTCTTCTATTTATGCAGAAATCACAGAACTTTTTCTTTGTAGAAAAATGCTGCAGTAATCACTCACTATCTTGTCCATCCCTAAAAACAATTACTGTCGCTAATACTATGATTATACATATACAGGATACTTTGTTTTTTATGTATCTACTCAGAATTTACAATATATAAGGTATAATATAAAATTATATATATACAGGGTGATTCGTGAGGAAATGTCAATACTTCAGGTAGATATTCAGGACGAAAAAATTAACATAAAAGTCTATATAAATAAGTGTCCGCAAGGCCTTAGTTCTCGAGATACAGGGTGTTAAAGTTTTTATTTAATTTTCCTATTTTTTAAATAACATCTATGATAATGTAAATAATGGAGTGAAAATTGATAAACGGGGTTTTTTGATATGACAAATTCGAATCTAATATTAGTATTGCTCTTACTTGTAGGGGGCGCCACCTACATGTCTTTCTACTTCTTCGAACAATCACAACTTTTTGGTACAGTCTTGTATTACATTTTTGAGCAAAACAAATTATTTCCTTGCCATTTCTACGTCAAAAAGGTATACCTGTTAAAAGTGGATACGAGCAACCGTTTTCGAGATATTTGGATTTAAAACAATTTCGGCGCATGTAATTTTTTATCGCAAAATTTTAAAAGTTTCTTATTTTGTTCAAATTTAAAGGCATCTTGGCACAAAAGCTTTGAAATAAAAGACTAACACATTTTTTTGAGGTGTGTATTCAATGCCTCAGACATAAACTAAACAAAAGGTATTTAATTTTTATTAAAATTGTTATTATTAAGTTGTTTTTAATAAAATCTAGGTTACGTTTTATAATTTTCAAAAATTCCACCATTTGCTTGTAAGCACAGGTCAGCTCTATGGTGTATAGCTCGGGTTGCTCTGTGGATACATTCGGGCGCATTTCTTAGTGTTTGTGCTGCGTTTGTTATCCGATCCAATAATGCTTCTCTTGTATTTACTTTAGTGGAATATACCAGTGATTTGAACCATCCCCAAAGACAATAATCCAAAGGATTAAGGTCTGGCGATCTAGGTGGCCAATTAAACGGACCTCCCCGACCAATCCATCGGTTTGGAAAGTTTTGGTTTAAAAAATCTCTTACAAGTAAACTGTAGTGTGCAGGGGCTCCATCATGCTGCAAATACATGTTTTGTCTTACATTAAGGGGAACATCTTCTAATAGATTTCGCAAGTGATTTCTCAAGAAAGTTTAAATATTTTTCTCCTGTAAGACTACCGTCGATTATAAATGGACCAATTAAATGACCATTTAACATTCCACACCACACATTAATGCTAAATTTATGTTGGAAATTATGTTTTACTGTAGCGTGAGGATTTTCATAGGACCACCGGTGTTCATTGTGAAGATTATTTATACCATCACGCGTGAACTGTGCTTCATCAGTGAACAAAACATACCTATACAACCTTCGATCTTCATTAATCCAGTTACAGAATTGCATTCTCAACTCAAAATCACCCTCCTGCTAATGTTGAACCCAATGTAAATGAAATGGGTATAAACAATTAATGTGAAGATTTCTCCAAGCAGACGATTGTGTAATTTGATAAGTATCTGCAATCCGCCTAGTGCTTATGCTTGGATCATTTTCGACGGCATTGAGTATAGCCTCTTCTACTTCAACGTTGGGTCCCGATTCCCTTTCAGACACAATTTTCGCACTTGGAAACATCCCAGATTCTCCAGCAGTAGTGAAAACTTGTTGAAAAACTCTTCTATCAGGCACCCTTCTATCTGGAAAACGACGCTGGTACTCCGCGACTGCTTGAATTGCGACCCCATTGCAAAAGCTATAGACGAATATCATATCTGCATATTCACGATACGAGAATATCACAGGCATAATGACGTATTTAGATCTTAAATGATTATTGTCAGATAATAAAAGTTATGAACAGAAATTGACAGTGACAAAATTTGATCTTATTATTAACTGACATTACTATTGCTAAGTAACAGGAAAAACGATGGGAACACCAACCAGCAGTTGTTCTGTCAGGCAAGGCACACTTCTATTTTTTTACAATACATGCATACTTTATGTGAATTTGATAAAAAAAATCACATGCGCCGAAACTGTTTTAAATCCAAATATCTCGAAAACGGTTGCTCGTATCCACTTTTAAGAGGTATACCTTTTTGACGTAGAAATGGCAAGGGAATAATTTGTTTTGCTCAAAAATGTAATACAAGACTGTACCAAAAAGTTGTGATTGTTCGAAGAAGTAGAAAGACATGTAGGTGGCGCCCACTACAAGTAAGAGCAATACTAATATTAGATTCGAATTTGTCATACCAAAAAACCCCCGTATTTCAATTTTCACTCCATTATTTACATTATCATAGATTTTATTTAAAAAATAGGAAAATTAAATAAAAACTTTAACACCCTGTATCTCGAGAACTAAGGCCTTGCGGACACTTATTTATATAGACTTGAGTGGTAACCGCGCTACACGTGTTTCAGTTTTATTAGACTTCATGAGCAGAGCAGTTTAACCAAGTTAAAAGATATAAAAGATATAGGAAAGTTGTTGAAAATCCTGAAAAACAAACAAACAAACAAACAAACGTGGATGTGAATCCACGTTTGTTTGTTTGAAGATATATTATATATATATATATATACCATAGATTTGTAAATTATATATATAAAAAGCCTAAACTTTTATATATATATATATATATATATATATATATATATATATATATATATATATATATATATATATATATATATATATATATATATATATATATATATATATATATATATATATATATATACTGTAACTGTAACTTTATTTTGTAGGTCTTCTTCAGTACATATTACATTACTAAATTTACTTGGCAGACAACTCTCATGAATCGCTTGCACAAACATTGTTATTTGTCAAAATTCTAAATGAAAAAGTAAGTGTGACTAGATAGTTCGAAATTATAAATGTTAAACATTAACATAACCCTACATTTACAACTAGGGGTTCGCGTGAATCAGTCTCGGTCTCGGAAAATATTTACGGTCTAGGTCTCGGTATCGGTCTCGAAAGTCTCGAAAACAAAATTTTAAAAATAATAATTGTTCGCCGAGATGTTATTTAGACAAAAGTAAATGGAAGCCTACGTTCGAATTAAAAATTAAAAATTTAATGTAAAAAAACCCAATGTTGAACATTTCAGTAAAGCAGAAAAAATGTAAGTATATTTATATAAAAAATTATTCCAAAAATCTATAATTCGAAATAATCTTGCCAACAGATGGAATCAGTAAATGAAGATATACGGACAATAGTAGGTGTATCAAAATAAATATCACTTATCCCTTGTTCTTTGAACATCAACAGAAAGGCCACACATCACTAGAGTTACTTAAACAACCATCCACAGAACAATAATTATTTGACATTTCGAAAGATATACAAATGGAATAAGATATATTAAACACAAAATAAGGACACACTGTATAATGCTGCCGAACTCATGCAAGCAACAACATGGGCATTCTAGGGACAGACGTTATAATTCAATAGGTAGAAAACGATGAATGGCCAAGTAAAGCACCCTTAGGTATTCTGTAAACTTTGCTATTTTGAACCAAACTTTTATTACTTTGATGCGTATTTACTTTCTTAACCAGGATCGTTCTTAGGGGTCTGCACGTTGTGCTTGCACAAAGGCGGCTATGGTTCATAATACTACTTGTGAATCAACTATTTTTGTTCTTTGGTAAATTAAAAGTGGAGTAGATTTTAAAAGTATTTAATTTATTTATTAAACAAATATCTACTTGTTCAATTTTTTGCCTGAAAGATCAATCTATAGCCTTTTTTGAGGAAATGTAAATATTATATTGTGTCTGCTGAATCACCAATAATATCAAGTTCCTCAAGCGATGATAACTATGACATCGATTATACATCACTATTTGAAAAAAAAAGTGATTCCGAAAATTGGAGAAAAGAAATAATAGAATATTTGCAATTAAAGCGCGCTCCAAAGGGTACAGATATTTTAGAATGGTGGAAAGCACACGATAAACAATTTCCAAATTTAGCGAAAATGGCAAAAAATCTTTTGTCTATACAGGCGACCTCTGTAGCAGTAGAGCGTTTATTTTCACAAGCAGGGTTAATTAATACAAAGCTAAGAAGCATGTTAAATGAAACTTCAAAGAAATGCTTATTATGTATTCATTCATGGTATAAAAGTAACTTGAAAAATGAATTTATAAAATATTAGTTTAAATTTTCTGTAATATTTTTAGGTTTATTATATAGGTTGAAATAAAATCTAAAAATATGCTTATAATGTATGTTTAGAAATTTAAATTTTTACTTTGTTATTAGAACAGTTCATTATTTTTTAAGCCTAATAGTTGAATTGAACTTTATTGATCACCTATTGAAAATAGGTGATCAATAAAGTCTACTTTGTGTTTTGTTTGTTGAAAATCTTGTCCGTATGTATATATATTATTTTTATTATACACATATAGTTAAAAATTTTATATCGTCCAATATTTTCAAATATAAACAAAATCAATACAAAAATATTGTTCTATAAAACACGTACCTTCTTGAATTAGCAAGCCATCGATGCGATTAAAGAAGAAAATGTTATGAAAAATTTTCAGTGATTTTTTTTAACAATTTTTTGTTTATTTGCACTGTTCAACTTTAAACAGGCGTTTAAACCTTTTATTTTTTTATGGTAGAATCTTGAACTAAATTAGTGTCGGGCCGAGGTGGTCTTTTTTTTGAATAATGTTCAAAATGATGTTATAAGTTCCCTATTAGTAACAGCTGCAACAAGATTTTAAAAAAATATTGATATTTCTATGTTAGAAGGTAATGTCAAGCAGAAGTATAACTATAAAATGATTTCTAAAAGATCTTACCCGATATGATGATGAGGAGTAGCCTGGGGAGATGGAGGAGTTGGGGTCGTGCTGGGTCCCGTGTCGCTAGAATTCGATCCGCCTGAAGATTGATTTTGAGAAGGCCACTGTCCCTGTTCAGTTTGTAGCCTGTAAAAAAAAAATCAAAATCAAAATCAATTTATTAATGTATAAATTATAAAAAATTTTACATACGTCAAATCACAGTTACAGGTAAGAAATACATTGTATATAAAGAACATTTTGACATTCGTGAAGAAATACGATATACAGCACATTCAGGATATTCCTCAAGATACAGTTAATCACATACACTTAGAACATTAAGTAAACAGTTACCAAACATTTAATTTAAAATTCATATAAAATATTGTCATTATATAAAAATAAAAACACCAGTATTATAATTCCTATTAACTGTCACTAAAACAGATGAGAACAAAATTAAGTGGCAATACCTTTGCTGAGCTTGCTGCCTTGCTCTAAACTCTGCTGCTTTCAATTGTTCCAAGTGAAACTGTTGCCTCTCCGAGATCAGTTGCTGCCTTTGATACTCAAGCCCCTCGCGTTCCCTTTCCATAGTTGTTTCTAGTTCTTCAAAATGCCTAAGTTTGATTTCCAGTTTTTTCATCTGAGTCTCCACCAATAAGGCGACGAGAGATTTAATTTTCCTTTCTTCAACTGCCGCCAAGTGTTTGGCTTTGACGGCTGCAGCTGCCAATGCTGCAGCAGCTGCACTCTGCATTTCACTATCTTTCACTTTTGCTTCTCCTGAAGGGCTCGGCATATTGCTATCTTCTGTCTCTGGTTTCACCTAGAAAACTTATACTAATGGAAAAAAGTACATAAACTTGATATGCATTACAGTATATTAAAGTACTACCACCAAAAGATAACAATAACCAAAATAATAATAACAATTGTTTTAGAAAGTGCGTTAAGATGTCAAAAAGGGCTAAATCACCTAGAAAAGTCGACGAGAGTAGTTTAATTAAGAAACTTAAAAGGCAACTAGGTGAAATGCAGAAAAACAAATAAATAAAATTCAGTGATTCATCTTATTTTTCCTGTTGTTCAGGTAGGTTTTTCTTACAATTACAAACGTAATAAACACAGTAGCTTATTTTCAGGCAAACCCGCAAAGTTCAATACCATCTGCAGAAAACGATTTGGGAATTTCTTCTTCATCTGTCCAAAGAATCTTGAGCGGACATCATATGCACCCTTATTCCTTCCAAAACGTGCAAGCCTTGAGACCTGGTGATGACGTCCCACGAGTAGAATTTTGCGAATTCATGTTTTTGAAAATTCAAGAGGACCCTCAATTCCTTTCAAAAATATTTTGGACCGATGAAGCGAAATTTTCTAAAGAAGGAATAACAAACAGAAGGAACGAACATTTCTGGGCAGCAGAAAATCCGCACGCTTTACGCGAAACGCGTTCTCAAGAGAGGTTTAGCTTCAATGTTTGCGGTATAGTATTAAATTATCAGCTGCGGTACTGTATTTATGAAGACAATTTAAACAGTGATAAGTATTTGGAAATTCTACGAGGGACGGTTTCTGAATTTATAGAAGAAATTAATATTGGTGAGCTGCAAAATTATTGGTATCAATTAGATGGGGCACCAGCACATAATTCCGCTGCAGTTTATCTCCAATTATCTCGAATTTTTGAAGATCGCTGAATTGGTCCCAATGGCCCTTGGAGATGGCCCCCGCGATCGCCTGATTTAACACCCCTAGACTTTTATTTATGGGGATTTATCAAAGGTAAAGTCTATGCTTCCCCAGTAAATTTATTTATTTATTTATTTATTTATTTCTTTATTCCATACAAGATCTTACAATATAAGACATACAGTTCGTCATAAAAATAAAATAAAAGTTAACATAAATCTAGACTAAACTACAAATACACTCATTCAATAGGTAATATACAGGGTGGCCCAACGAAAAGGTCCCACCCTTATTTATGACTTTCCTGGTATATTTTGGGAAAAACGCTTGGACACGTCAATTTTGATTTTTAGGGGGACGTCTTTTCATGTATGATTGTATAATACAGGGTGTTCCAAAAATAAGATATCGCATTACACTTGACATTTTTAAATGGAAACCCCCAATTTTTTTTCTATTTTTGGATTCTCCAGGAAGTTTTTAGTAACTTTTGTATAATAGAGTTTATACCTATCTTCAACCATTTTGAAGTTTTTTTAATTTTTTTTATAAAATTCGCCTCATTTAATTTAGTACTGATAATACGGAAAAAAATAATAATCACCGATACCAGCAAGAAATTTAGCATCCGTCAATGTCATCGTAAATCATAGAACAACTTTATCTTTGATTTGAAATCGTTAAGTTGCCTAGTTCTATTATAATATTTTGCAATGATTTATTCAATTCAAGAAAGGGTCGAAATAACGAAACTGTATTATCAAAACGGAAGCATTGCAAGAGCTACCGCCCGGTTGTTTAATGCGTTACATCCAGACAAAAATATTAACCATAAGTATGTGGCTAAATTAATAAGAAAATTTGAAGCAACTGGATCTGTATCTAATATTCGCCGGAATCAGGAAAATCGTCCAAGTAGAAATGAAGCCAGAGAAATAGCAGTTTTGGGACACGTGGCTCTTGACAACACCCAAAGTACTCGTGGTCTGGCTACTTCTTCAGGATTTACACGCTCAACAGTGCAAAGAATTTTGAAATCCTATAAATTTCACCCGTACAAAACTAAACTTGTCCATGAGCTTAATGAAGACGATTATGATAGAAGGTTGGAGTTTTGCGAATTAATGACACAACGTTTGAACAATAACCCAAATTTGTTATTTAACATTTGTTTTTCGGATGAATGTACCTTCTATTTACATGGTGCTGTAAATAGACATAATTGTCGATATTGGAGCGACTCGAATCCACATTTGTTTCGAGAGGTACATTCGCAATACCCACAAAAAATTAATGTCTGGGCCGGCATTTTCGGAAATCATATTGTAGGACCTTTCTTTATTCCTGGAAACTTGACGGGGGAGTTGTACTTGGACATGTTGGAAAATACAATAGAGCCACGAATAACCGAAATAATAGAAAATGAGGTTAATTATAATGAAAATTTTCTTCATTTCCAACAAGATGGTGCACCACCGCACTATGTAGCTCCAGTACGACAGTTTTTGGACACCCATTTCCCAAATCAGTGGATCGGACGGCGCGGCCCCATTGAGTGGCCACCAAGGTCTCCGGACTTGAGTCCTTTAGATTACTTTCTTTGGGGACATATAAAAAGTAAGGTTTTTAGTACGAAGCCAGACTCCATCCAAGATCTTCGGGAGCGGATCACGGCGGAATGCAGACAAATAACTCCAGAAATGTGTGAAAATGTTAGGAATAGATTTGAGCAAAATATTTATTATTGCATGGAGGTAAACGGACACCACTTTCAACATTTATTACCACATTGACTTTTTGACACATTGTAGCTAAGTAACTAATTTTTGTTTAAATTTTAATGTGAATGTAAAACTGTAAATGGTTTAGTGTTCCTGATTCCGGCGAATATTAGATACAGATCTAGTTGCTTCAAATTTTCTTATTAATTTAGCCACATACTTATGGTTAATATTTTTGACTGAATGTAACGTATTAAACAACCGGGCAGTAGCCCTTGCAATGTTTCCGTTTTGATAATAAAGTTTCGTTATTTTGACCCTTTCTTGAATTTAATTTATCAATACTTGATATTATTCAATTATTCAAATAACTTCAAAATGGTTGAAGATAGGTATAAACTCTATTATACAAAAGTTACTAAAAACTTCCTGGAGAATCCAAAAATAGAAAAAAAATTGGGGTTTCCATTTAAAAATGTCAAGTGTAATGCGATATCTTATTTTTGGAACACCCTGTATTATACAATCATACATGAAAAGACGTCCCCCTAAAAATCAAAATTGACGTGTCCAAGCGTTTTTCCCAAAATATACCAGGAAAGTCATAAATAAGGGTGGGACCTTTTCGTTGGGCCACCCTGTATAAATTAAGACAATGTAGAATTAATCTCGCACACACCCAAGCATACATACATAAAAAGCAGATACAATTAGCAATAATTTCTAAGATGAAAGAAAAATATTAAGAATAATGCCCTCAATATGCTTACGAAGAGAAACTACAGCAGAAATATTCATTCAGACTGTAAAATGAATGTTGCAATAATAAATTTTTCAATTTATTTTTAAATGTTGTTTTATTTTTTATTTGTCTTAATTCTATAGACCAACAAGATTTACTGGACAGGATACGAACAGTTTTTGCCGAATTAGAAAACGGACAAATTCAACGGGCTACAGCAACTGTACAAAGAAGAATTGAAATGTGTCTTCAAATGAACGGACAGCATATAGAACATTAGTTATAATTCAATTTTATTATTTTATTTATTTATTGTTGATTGCTAGATTGCTATAATTTTTAAGTTCACTAGTTTAGAATAGTCTTGAACTTAGTAGATATGGTTAAAAATAATGTAAACAATTTATTACATTTTTTATAACTTTAACTTTTCCGAAACGAAAAAATTTCGTTTCAATCCTCTTCAATTTTCTCTTGTTCATTGGCTATAAATGAGGGTGTTTTTCATTAAAAACATGGCACGTTCTCTCCAATATTTCGTAACATTCTCCGCGAATATAAAATAATTTGAGAATATCAGCTTTTGAATGTTATTTTATTTTAATTTAAAAGTTTCAAATTAGCTGTCATGTTGAATAGAAAAGCACAACAATTGTTTTTCCATGGCTTACTACGGGAAGGTGTAAGCATTTAGCAAATACATATGATAGTTTAATAAAAACCGAAAAATGGTTACGAATAGGTATAGGGAACCTTAATACAGTTCCATAGAAAATTAAATTCTACATTTGATAGTGCATAAAGTTATATTTAAAAAAACGGACTTTAACGGCTTTGAAAATGTGAGTGTTTGCCGCTGAATTTAGGACACCCTGTATAAAAATAGACAAATTCAATAAAAAAAATAGAAACCTAAGATTATTTACCGATCGTCTGCAAAATATGAAGATTATTTATTTATTTATTTATTTGCAAATTTTACGGGTACATCCCATTTTATTACAAAAGTACTATGTATCTATGTTTACTTAGAAACTATTTGAGACCTATTTAAACAGAAAGTCCGCATTATGTGGCGATGAGCAAATCACATCACAGTGACATATTCAAAATATGTAAGGCTTTTCTTTTTACATAATTCAAGCCAGATGAAAAAAAGTCAAGCTCTTCATGCTGATTCGCAAATCTCATTGCCCTTGTAATAGGTGAATGGAAACCAAAATTGGTATTATGGTGTTCAATATAAAAAAGTTCATTTCTTCTAAGTGATCTATATGGTTCATGCAAGTTAATCAGCCGTAGAAGAGCCGGACATCTCACCCGTCCGTTTAAGAGGTTAATCAAAAGGCTCACATCGTTAACAGTTCTTCTGTTGGTTAATTTATCTAACTTAAGGATACTACGGATGTGTTCATAATTATGATCAACAATGATAATATTTAATTTATAGGCACATAGCCTGAGAAATCTGTTTTGAACTTTTTCTATACTATACTTATAAACTTCATAATTTGGCGACCATATCACAGAGGCATATTCTAGTACAGATCTTACTAGAGTACAATAAATTAGTCTTAATGAATTAACAGATAAATCTCCGCTGGTTCTCTGGATAAAACCTATCAATTTGCTGGATTTAGCAGTCACTGAATTAATATAGTCACTGAATGAGAGACGATAATCAAAAATCACTCCAAGGTCTTTCACTGTGTTAACTCTATCCAGAGGCGCACCAGCAATATTATAATATGTATTGAATTTTAATTGTCCTTTAAAAAAGCTAATGTAACTACATTTACCAGTGTTAAGAGCTAGTCCGTTTACTCTCGACCACTCCACAAATCGGTCCAGGTCCGACTGTAAGGCATCCGAATCGACAGTGGATTCAATCACTTTAAATATTTTAAGATCGTCAGCGAACATCAAAAAATCAGAAAGCAGTATAGAATTATAAACGTCATTAACAAAAAGGTTAAACAATAAGAGAGAGCAGTGTGTGCCTTGAAGCACCCCCGAGACGGCTGCGATTGGGTTAGACCTGAAGCCACCAACTCTGACCCTGTACGTCCGCCCTTGCAAATAACTCCCGATCCATTGAACAAGATGTTTACCGAAACCCAAAGCTGAAATCTTAGCCAATAGTAGCTTGTGATTAACTCTGTCGAACGCCTTGGAGAAATCCGTGTAGATAGAATCTACCTGAACATTCCTCTCCAAGGCGCTCAGCAGACGCGACTGATAGACAGCCAAATTGGTGACCGTAGATTTGCCCAACACAAAACCATGTTGGTAATTTGAGATTAATTCTCTACATAACCACGAAAGCTGCCCATACACGAGTGCATCAAATAACTTAGGAATACTAGATTGGATACAGACACTACGATAATTCTTAATAGATTCCTTATCACCGGTTTTGTGGATTGGGACCAGAAAACCCTCTTTAAATGCATCCGGGAATTGACCAAACTTTAATGAAACATTAAAAAGCATACTGAGAGCCTGAGACAAGGTGCAGATGCAACGTTTCAGCAGATAGTTCGGAATCCCATCCGTTCCCGAAGATAATTTATCAGGCAATCCATTGATCTGCTCAAAAATCTCAGATACTGAAAACAATCGATAGTTTATGTTAACATGAGGATTTGATATATAATCGGGTACAGGAGTGTTCTGGTTAGCAAAAACAGTTGAGAAATATGCTGCAAAAGCATTAGCTATGTCTACACCCCCTGATATCCTCACATCATCCAAAAACATTGTAGATGGCAAACTAAATGATGAACGATTTTGATTTACAAATGACCAGAAATTGCGCGGATTGGTATTTATGTCAGCATCAACTCTCGCAAGATGTTGGGCATAACATAGAGTAGTGAGGTTTTTACATGTTGTTCTTAACTCGGAGAAGTGTAAATAATGGTGGTATAAGCCTGATTCTTTATATAATTTATGTACCCTCTTTTTATCAACAATGCATTTTTTTAACTCTGTAGAGTACCACTTTGGAAAATTGCTTGAAACAAATCGTCTGCGCGGTACAAACAATTGGATCCCCTGATTAACAATGTCGTAAAAGGTGTTTGTCGCGGCATTGGCATCAGAAGAGTGATTTATCACACCATCCCAATCCACCGATGCAAAGAAACCATTTAAACCTATAAAATCAGCTTGCCTAAAGTCCCAGTACTCTTCATCCTGCTTCAATATATTATTACAAGGAACAATTTCTATTACAAATTCATAGGCAGAATGATAAAGACTATCTGGGAGTACAACATCTACTGATGTACGCACATCTAAAGATTCAAAACTGCTAAAAATGAAATCAAGGTATACATTACGTTTGTTAGGTATGGTGACATTTTGGAATAAATTAAAGAAGCCAAATGATTCACTTACGTGGACAGCCGAAGAGCCCACTGGACAATTAACTAGAGTCCCTAAGTTATCGTTATACCATGTGGCTTCTGGTAGATTGTAATCTCCGAAAACGAGCAGCTTAGTGTCTGGATATTCCTGACGCAACGACTCCACAGTTGTGCAGTGTGTTACGTATTTACCAACATCACACTGGGAGGTATATACAAGCCTCCAATAATGATGTCCTTAAACCTACATTTAACTAATACAAAAATTTGCTCAACTGAGGGGTTATTATGAATTAAGTTCGAATTTAAATTTGCACAAACTGCAATTAGGACACCACCACCACGTTTTTTCTCACTAGATTCCGCTGATCTGTCTCTTCGGTAGATATTATATCCGTCAATCTCCATCTCCGAATCACCAACATCGCCATCCAACCATGACTCCACAATTATTATGATCTCGTATCCAGAATTCAGAACTGCTGTTTTAAAAGTATTTAATTTAGTCTTCATGCCTCCCACATTTTGACAGTATATATTCAATGGAATGTACCTTGCATGTCAGTTTATGGCACCACCCACTAAAATATTGCTATCATTACTGTTGTTATTTATTGTGACAATGCACGGAATCCCCCGTTTGAACCTTACAGCTAGATTCTGTTCTCCATTTTCCTTTCTTCTATCCATTTCTTTATATAAATTCTTTACTTGATCTCGCTGAAGTTGAGTAAGATCGTTCTTTAGCTTTATGTTACAGCCGTTAAGTTTGTGTTTATTTCTTAAGCAGTTTTTAGTTAATTCTGTGTTAGCAAAGGTTATTTTTAAAGGCCTCGGTTTATCTGATATGCGCCCAATCCTTGATGCTCTAAAATCCACATCTGTATTTAAATCCATTTTTCCAAGTACACTCACAAAGCGGGTTTTATCATGGTCAATCCTTTCTGCAGAAAGCTGTGATGTGCTCTCTTGAATGTTATATGCAATAACGTTTTTAGCTCTTAACTGCCTTTCATAGGTTTCATGTATAATGATGATTATATCTTCAAAACTTACAAAAATATGAGATTTTAAAATTTGGTACCCCGAAGGCTCATTTCTGGTTCAAGGTCAAGTATCTTAAGAACGTTTGAACCTAGGTATAAGACATGCTACATAAAATAGCATTAAAATTCTCCGTAGAATCCAAAAATATCATAAAATACAGGGTGTTCCATTTAAAATATGCAAGTTGATACCAACTTCCGGTTAAACCGGAAGTGACAGGAAGAAGTACCCCTTGACCTTACCTTAATCCCAAAATTTGAAATTTTTATCTAAAAGGCATCATCAAAAACTTTTAATGAACGGGTTGCGTGAATAACCCTATATATATATGTATATAGTATATAGTATTACATATACCAAATGGCACAGATTGCTTCATATTAAATTTAAAAATAGATGTTGAAGACGCATTCTTTTTTAGTAGCAAGAAAAAAAACAATCAAATGGGGTTTAGTTATAATACCATAATGATGAAAATTTTGCTTCGTGGTGAAAAAATGGTAGCTATAAAAAAATAATAAATCTTTAGTTTTAAAAAGAAATAAAAAATATACATTAAGGGAATTTGCCACGTTAATAGGTAAACTTGTAGCTGCATGTACAGCTACAACGTATAGTTTTGTACATATCAAACCTTTTGAAACAATAAAACATATTTTTCTAAAAGATAATTGTCTAACTTATCAAAAAAAAAAATAGTATTTCATTATTACCGAAGACTGGCGGTACAAATATTGTATTAGGTCAGGATACAAAACCAAACAAATTTTCTGTTAAATATTCTCGGATACCTCAACGACGGGTTGGGGAGATTTTTGTGGGGAAAAAAATTATTTCTTTGATTAGTAATAGTACAATCGGTGTCCCCAAAATTATATAATATAACACATCACTATGATATTCATAAAACTATGTTTGACAAGTATACAGGCATGGTCAGAAACGAAAAGTTAAATAAGTTACAATCACGGTTGAAAGATCAGCAGCTTATGTCTACACGTCCAAAGCAAGAAAATGAATCTGTCCTTCAAACGAGCTACGTACTGTCGTAGTTGATCGCGAAACACTCAAAACTATTTGTTGAAGGTGAATTTATAAAAGAGTGCCTTGTAAAGGCCGCGGAAATTGTAAGTCCCGGGAGCGTGAACGCATTTCAAAATATATCCTTGTCCCGGAATACTGTCGCTGAAAGAGTTACTGAGTTGGCTGCCAATATAAGTGATCAGATAAAAACAAAATCAGACTTTTTCATTCATGCTATTGTCTGTGACGAAAGTACGGATGTGTGTGGTGTGGCGCAACTCGCTGTTTTTCTTCGTGCAGTTGATACAGATATCAATGTGTATGAAGAATTACTGGAATTACTACCATTGCATGATACAACAACTGGGAAGCATATTTTCAACGCTGTTTATGGACTTCTGCAAAAGTACAATTTAGACACAACTGTGTTCTGTTGCAACAGACGGAGCTCCCTCAATCACTGGAGTAAAAAATGGCTTCGTTAAAATATTACACACAAAGATCAGAGAAACGGTCAGTGACTAACCAGATTTTCATCATATTCATTGTATAATCCACCAAGAAGTTTTATGCTCAAAAGTGATCAAGTTGGAAAGTGTTTTAAAATCAGTGAAAAAAATTATAAACTTCATAAGTTCATGAGTACACTGGTTTACCATATTATGCAGAGGTGCGATGGCTTTCGTGTTCTATGGTACTTGACCGGTTTTGGAAACTCAAAGAAGAAATACGCGTTTTCATGGAAACAAAAGGAGAAGATGTCAGCTTATTATGTGATGTACCTTTTTCACAAGATCTTTCACTTATGGTAGATATAACAAAACACTTGTCGGACTTAAATACGAAATTGCAAGGACCACGTCAAGTTATTACAGATATGCATGATCACATAATAATAATAATAATAATAATAATAATCTTAATTGTCTAACAGATACATCCATTTATAAGACAATTGAGCATGAAATGGGAGACATAATATAATAATAATAATAACAATATCACTTAGATAAGCTAATATGTATACAATTAATGTAATTTGAACTAAAAAAGAAAAAAGAGCAATAGATTTCTACCAATAAAATTAAAGGTAAATTATAAAGGTCTTCATTCAAGGCACAAGAATCTATTCTTTAAGAGTGTTGTAAGCATAGCGAGTGTATGATAGTGTAAATCAATATCATTACAAGTACCGTTGAAGATATTCATAGCCTGATATAATGGCGTTTTCATGAGAAAATTGGTTGATGGGGTCGACAAATAGAAAACAGAGAATACTCTAGTGGACCTAGCAGGAACGTGAAAGAGGACTTGCTGCAACAGCATCTTCATCATCAAACTTCCTCTGGACACTCTCTAATTGGCTGACATATTTAGTATAAATTGGATTCCATATAATTGCACCATATTCAAGTCTCGATAGCCCATAGCTAGAATATAAGGTTTTAAGTGTTGAGATGTTCTCGAAACCAGTGGAATTGCAAATTATAAAACCCAGCGTCTTTAAGGCAGAATTGCAAATTCCATCAACGTGGTCAGCAAAAGAGAGATTAAGATCGAATACAATTCCAAGGTCCTTGAAAGTGTCACAACGCCGAATATTGTTGGTATCTATGTTATATTGAAAGTCGATACTATGGACTTTATTAGTGTATGTCATCACGAAGCACTTTTCCGCATTTAATGGTAGCTTGTTCGTTACACACCAGCGTAGAATAGATTTTATATCCTGCTGCAAGGAAACACAAGCATTTATATCATTTATAACGCGAAAAAACTTCAAATCGTCGGCAAATAACAGAACATTACTGTCGATGTTGTCGCTGATGTCTTTAATAAAAAGTAGAACAATAAGTGGGGCCAGGTTGCTCCCTTGCGGTGCCCCACTTGTGGCTGTAAATTTAGATGATTTATGTCCACGGATTTCAACATATTGTGAACGGTTGCTTAAGTAGGACTCAAAAAAAGGAACAAGATCTCTGCTGAACCCCAATTTGTCTAGTTTGTGTAAAAGTATGGAATGGTCAACCTTGTCAAAGGCTTTCGAAAAGTCATTGTAAACCACATCCACTTGCATCCGGTTTTCCAGGGCATTGCCGACAAACTGCGTAAAGCATGCCAAATTGCTTATTGTACTACGTTTACTAACAAATCCATGTTGATTGAGAGATATCAATCCCCTAACCTGTGTGAAAATACAATCATATATTGACATATGAAAGCTTTCAAGTGTAAGATGATATTGTGCGAAAAACAGTTAGCAGAGGATAATCTGTCACATTTTCTGACTTGTAAGGCATATCAGGAAAGCACAAGTGTCCCAATATCATACAAAATATATTCAGAGAAAATGAGAAGCCTTCTGGCAGAATTTGAGAAGCGTTTTCAGGATTTTAAGACCCAAGAAAACAATTTTTCTCTATTTACTGGTCTTTTTACTATCGATATTGATAAAGTTCCCCCTCACTTGCAAATGGAAGTAATTGAGATTCAGTGTCAGACCCATTTAAAACTAAAATGTGATAGTGTTGGTACATTCGAATTTTATAAGTACCTGCCTGTTCAATACCAGAAAATGAGAAAATTTGTCTGTAAAATTCTGTCAATGTTTGGAAGTACCTATAAGTCTGAACAACTATTTTCTTTGATGAAAAGAAACAAATCTCCCGCAAGATCGCGATTGGCGGACGCACACTTGGACGCAGTTTTAAAAGTTATTTCTGCCGATAATTTCGCGCCACAAATAGACAACTTAATTAAAGACAAAAGATGTCAAATATCTGGCAAAAGAATTTAATGTTTGTAGTTTTTTTGTAATGTCCTTTTTATTGGAAATTTAATTGTGCTATAATAGTACTTTTTCTCAAGATTTTCAGTAGTTTGTCTTCTTTAAGATAAGGTTTTGCGGCCCACCTAGCCGATGATCTTCATGCTTTTGGCCCACCAGTGACTTTGAGACTGAACTATTGAAGGTAATAAATAATATCAAAAGTAAATCCTCGTGTAGCACTGATGGCCTATCAATTAGAATATTCCTGAACTTGCCACTCCCAGTCATAGAGGTCCTTACAACATTAATAAATGAGTCCTTTATAAAAGGTGTATTCCCTGATTGCCTTAAAACAGCTATAATTATTCCACCTCATAAAGGCGGCGAAAAAACTAACTCTTGCAATTATCGCCCAATTGCACTACTACCAGTGCTATCAAAAATCATCGAAAGGCTACTGAAGAATCGTCTTATGCCATTTCTCCTGAAACATCAGATAATATCCCCGGAGCAGTTCGGATTTCTACCCAACAAGTGCACCAGCGACGCCATGTTCACGTTGCTTAGAGGCGTCTACTTATCTCTCAATAACAACCACCCAACTGCCTCAGTTTTTTGTGACTATGCGAAAGCCTTTGATTGTGTTAGTCATGAAATTCTGATAAACAAACTAAATTTTTATGGAATTCGTGGTACTTCTTTAAATTGGTTCAATTCTTATCTTGGGAAAAGGCAACAACTTGTAAGGGCTAATGGTTCCGATTCTGATTGTAAGTTGATTACAAGTGGAGTCCCTCAAGGTTCAGTCTTGGGACCTATTCTTTTTTTGTTATACATTAATGATATCACGAACCTTAAAATTAATGGAAGAATTCCCCTTTTTGCTGACGACACAAGCATAACTTGGAGTGATTTTGATATAACGTCTTTACTCTCTAGTATCTCCAAAGACTTGGTTATAATTAAGGCTTGGTCTGATTCCAATATGCTTTGTTTTAATGTCGATAAAACGGTGGCGTTAAGGGAACTTTACAACCACTTCAGGTACATAACGGCAATATTGAATACGTAGATTCGGTTAAATTCCTGGGTTTAAATATAAATAACAACCTAAAATGGTCTAATCATATTGAAACCTTAACTAAAAAACTTTCTACCGCCTGCTTCGCCATTCGATCAGTTTCAAAAGAACTAGACGTTACTTCTGCCAGACTTACTTATTTCTCTTTATTTGAATCCCACCTCCGCTATGGCCTTCCCTTTTGGGGCTGCTGTACCACCGAGCAATTTCGTAGTATTTTTATGCTTCAAAAGAGAGCCATTCGTTATTTGTTTGGTCTAAATAATAGAGCTCACTGCCAATACTATTTCAAAAAACATGAAATATTAACACTTCCTGCATTATTTATTTTGGAAACGGTATGTTTGCTGAGAAAACATATAAACACCCTCCCAGAAAGGCCACAACATGTATACCCTACCAGAAACTCTAGGCATGATATACACTGCGCATCTTTTGAAGTGGATAATTCAAATTATTTCAAAAATAAAAAACTCGTCGCCTTATTATTACTAGATTATTTATTTATAAGTAATGTAAACACCTGCAGAAAGTAAACAAAATCGTGCTAAGGACAAATCTGTTCCAACAGTAATAAAAAGTTATATATAAAATTAAGACGAAATTCTTTAAAAACTTAATCAAAATTAATTAAAACACAACGTAAATCGCTACAACTAGCCAATCAGTACTTGGTAGGTCCTCCCCTTGCTCTAAGTACTGACTGCACCCTCCTTGGCATACTCAGAATTAATGAACGAATAAACTGTTGATCCATAGCTTGCCATTCTTCTGTCAAAGCATTAGCAAGCTCCTCCAAATTTTGTGGCTGATGATCTCGAGCATGAATTTGTCGTTGGAGATGGTCCCAAACGTATTCAATCGGATTACAATCGGGTGAACGCGGTGGCCATTGCATACGAGTGATACCATGGTGTTCCAGAGCCACATTTATCATTCTTGCACGGTGGGGCCGGGCATTATCGTCCACAAAGATAAATTGAGGTCCAAATTGACGGGAAAATGGAACAATAATGGGCTGTATAACCAAGTCATGATAGCGCTGAGCATTCATAGTAGCCCGATTTAGGATTATCAACTCGGTGCGTGACTCTAAAGAAATTCCACCCCAAACCATTATAGAGCCACAGCCAAAGGCAACAGTGGGAGCCATATTTTGTTCACGATATCTCATACCACGTTCACGCCACGTTAATATACGGCTGTCCGAATGATATAATGTGTATCTGGACTCATCTGTAAACAAACAGTTCTTCCAATCCGCCACAGTCCAAAGACTATGCTCGTTAGCCCACGCTCTGCGGGCAACACGATGTTCCCTGTTTAACTGGGGGTGCCGAGCACGTCGTCTTGCGCTAAGACCAGCTTCATGCAGTCTTCTTCTTATCGTAGACAGACTTACACGGACTCCAGTGACTGCACGAATCCTGGATGCAGAGAAGGTTCGATTTCGTCTGGCAGTGGTAGTCACAAAACGGTCCTGCCTTCTGCTTGTAACTCGTTGTCGGCCACCACCATGTCGTATATTACCACTACCAGTTTGCTGATAACGATTCCAAGCTCGACTGATCACACTTTGTGAGACATGATACATTTGGGCTACTTGTTGTTGTGTAAGATTCCCATGTTGCAAAATCGCAACAATAGCAGCAAAATCTTCCGAAGAAAGTCTTCCTTGAGGCATTTTTCGATGTCACTTTAACAACTGAATTGTTACTAATAAGAAATAAACGATAAAATGATTTCAGGTATCTCAAACCAACCAAAAAAAAAACTTCAGTAAAAATACCAATATTGAGATATTGTACACAGATGGAATGTTGTTTATTTTTATTACTGATCAAACGATAAACCTAAATTACAAACAGTGCGGAGGTGCCAAATGTTCAAAGATTATTATTACCTTGAAGAAAAAAATTAAAACATATTTAAAAATATTTTATACTGATAAATTTAAATTATCTACTTCAAAAGACGCGCAGTGTATATCTTCCCATTCCTTCCTCAGAATTAATAAAAAAATCAATTATTTACAACGCCATAAAACTTTACAACAATCTGCCAGTACATTTAAAATCTATCCCTATGCTTGCACAATTTCGAAAAAACACCAAAACATACCTCATTGAGAGACCATTTTACAGCGTTAATGATTTTTCAGTGAGTAAGTCTCTTTAAATTGTCACTAAACTCGCTTGTTTACTTAAATCTTTTGTGAGTCATGTCTCTCTAACTCGTAGCATAGAATTTTGAAAATCATCATATAGAGAAAAGAACTGTCGAACATTCACTTAAAACTTAATTATTTTTGTTAGGTATTGGATTAAAAACAAAATTTAATTCTTTTTTGTATACTACATTCTACACTAGTTCATTATACCTTCTGTTTAACATCACAATTATTTGTATAACTATAATAACATAGAGTTTAAGGTCGCATAGTTGCAATTTTGATTTCAATGTCATCAAAATTATTCACCTCGTACATGTGTGTTTGTTTACTTTTATAAGGTTCTTAGGATTCATTAACTGTTTTACGGCAATGTTATGTTATATTCTAACGTGTGTTTTACGATTTGGTAAATTGTTAATTTATATTTTTAAAAAACATTGACTTATCGAAATTCTTTTCGATTAATGTTTTGATATGTCTTATTTTAGGTATATTTTGCTTTGTCCATAAAATTGTAAAATTTTTCTGCGGCAATAAAGCATACTTTTGTTTGTTTGTTTGATATGGCTGCTCTAGAGTAAATTCACATAGTAGCTTGGCTATTTTACAGCCAGAGAATGCAACAACAAACGTGGTTTATGAAGAGGTACTCAAATGAGGCGATTTAAGTGCATCTCTTTCATTATAGTCATATAGGCGAACGAAGTCGCGGGTACCCGCAAGTTATTATAATAAAATAGGTGTTGATGTCACCTAGGAGAAGAAAGTAAACTCACTGGGTCTGGTTTTTCCTCCTTGGGCTCACTGGATGTTTCGTCTTCCTTTTCTTTCTTTGTTTCTTCCTCTTTTTCTGGAGCTGTCCCAGCGATTCCTGTCAAAGCTAAATTAGCGGCTGGATCGTATTTACCAGATGCTGATGACGCTTCCACATTCTTCAAATGGGCATCCATTACTGATGCTGGCACTAAAACAAGAACGATAAAACATCACTTAACGCTAAATAAAAAATCGGTAAATTTCCTTTACCCGGAACTTCCCTCGTTATAAATGTTTCCTTTTATTAGGAATAGTGAACTGTGACCCAATTTAGTAACAAATTTAATTTTTCTGAAAATTTTAAAATCAATTAAATACATTTTTTTAAAGATTTCAATTGGCCGACATTTTCTTTCACATTTTTGAATTTCTACCACGACTTTATGAGTTTATCTTTATATTACACTTAATGCTTGCACAAAAATCTGTATATTTAAAATATTAAGCCAGATTTTTCAGCAAGTTCGTGAGAGAGATGTACTGTAACAATTTACATGATTTTTTTTTAATGATCGGCAGGTTACCGAGATTTTTTAACTATCTTATAACATCACCATTTTCATTTGCTATCTTGGATTCATACCAAAATGTTACCAGTTCATTCCTATATAAAAATGATCCTATCTAATACTCGATTTTAGGGGTTCGCGAGACCGAGACCGAGACTGAATCAGTCTCGGTCTCGGAAAATGTTTACGGTATCGGTCTCGATGCTTCGAGACCGAGACCGAGACCTACTTAGTCTCGGTGGTCTCGAAAACAAAATTTTAAAAATAATAATTGTTCGCTGAGATGTTATTTAGACAAAAGTACATGGAAGCCTACAATCGAAACCCAGAGTTTTTCCAATCTTAAAAATTTAATGTAAAAAAACCAGTAAAGTAGAAAAAATGTAGTTATATTTATATAAAAAATTATTCCAAAAATCTATAATTAGAAATGATGTTGCCAACAGATGGAATCAGCAAATGAAGATATACGGACAATAGTAGGTGTATATAAAATAAATATCACATATCTTTTGTTCTTTGGATATCAACAGAAAGGCCACACATCACTAGAGTTACTTAAACAACCATCCACAGAACAATAATTATTTGACATTTCGACAGATATACAAATGGAATAAGATATATTAAACACAAAATAAGGACACACTGTATAATGCTGCCGAACTCATGCAAGCAACAACATGGGCATTCTAGGGACAGACGTTATAATTCAATAGGTAGAAAACGATCGATGGCCAAGTAAGCACCCTTAGGTATTCTGTAAACTTTGCTATTTTGAACCAAACTTTTATTTTTCACCAGGACCGTTCTAGGGGTCTGCACGTTGTGCTTGCACAAAGGCGGCTATGGTTCATAATACTACTTGTGAATCAACTATTTTTGTTCTTTGGTAAATTAAAAGTGGAGTAGATTTTAAAAGTATTTAATTTATTTATTAAACAAATATCTACTTGTTCAATTTTTCGCATAAATAGCCTTTTTTGAAAAAATGTACCTGCTTAATCACCAATAATATCAAGTTCCTCAAGCTATGATAACTATGACATCAATTATACATCACTATTTGAAAAAAAAAATGATTCCGAAAATTGGAGAAAAGAAATAATAGAATATTTGCAATTAAAGCGCGCTCCAAAGGGTACAAATATTTTAGAATGGGGGAAAGCACATGATAAACAATTTCCAAATTTAGCCAAAATGGCATAAGATCTTTTGTCTATACAGGAGACCTCTGTAGCAGTAGAGCGTTTATATTTTCACAAGCAGGGTTAATTAATACAAAACTAAGAAGCATGTTAAATGAAACTTCAAACAAATGCTTATTATGTATTCATTCATGGTATAAAAGGAACTTGAAAAATGAAATTATAAAATATTAGTTTAAACTTTCTGTAATATTTTTAGGTTTATTATATAGGTTGAAATAAAATCTAAAAATATGCTTATAATGTACGTTTAGAAATTTAAATTTTTACTTTGTTATTAGAACAGTTCTTTATTTTTTAAGCGTAATAGTTGAATTAGCTGTATTGATCATCTAATTAAAATGCTAAGCCAAATTTTACTTTGTGTTTTGTTTGTTGAAAATCTTGTCCGTATGTATATGTATTATTTTTATTAAACACATAGTTAAAAATTTTATATCGTCCATTATTTTCAAATACAAACAAATTCAATACAAAAATATTGTTCTATAAAACACATGCCTTCTTTAATTAGCAAGCCATCGAAGCGATTAAAGAAGAAAATGTTAAGAAACATTTTCACAGAATTGTGCCACATCGTTTCGTTCCCGAGATACAGGGTGAAATAGAGATTTTGCGCTTTTGGGGGTGGTATCATATTTCGGACACCCTATCAGATAGAGAAAAGGTAAAAACTGCTATGGATAGATATTTTTACGTAGAATCCAGTGTTGTAGTCGCACAAATTTTTAGACAAACCGTTTTTGAGATATAGCCCAAACTTAGTATTTCTTAAATGGGACACCCTGTATTTTTTTTTCCAAAAAATTCGCCTTTTTTTTCTGTTTAAAATGATGTATCACACTATGCACTTTTGACGTAAACTAAACCTTATAAACGCTATATTAAAAGAAAAACGTAAGTTGGCCATGGAAATATGGGTAGATATTAAAAGTGTCCAGAAGCAAAATTAAACAACATAAAAAATTAATAGCCATTTTTTTACTATGAAATAAATAAACTTAATAATCTTGATAAACTTAATCACAATACTAAACAAATTCTACATAACTAAAAAAACTGTTCAAAATGGCCGCCCCCCTCACGAACACATAATTGGTACACAGTGCGAATTCTTCTTAGAGCGTTCATTATTATTATAGGTCTATCTTCCAATGATCTAAATGCCTGAATGGTTGCATTTTGCAGCTGCTCCATCGTATTGACTGGATTCAGGTAAATTTTGTTTTTTAAGTAAGACCAAACGAAAAAATCTAATATTGAGAGGTCTGGCGACCTAGCAGGCCACCTTACTGGTCCATTTGTACCAATCCAGCCTTATAATTTGCGCATTGTGGGCAGGACCGTCCTGCTGAAAGTAAATATTGTGCAGATTTGCTAGCGGCAAGTTATCCAATAAATCCGGTAGTATTTGATTTAAAATTGCTAGATATCTATATGCTGTTAAATTATTATTGTAAATATGGAATGTAATCTTTGTTCCCAATATAAAGCAAGCGACGCTAAACCCAAACCTTCCTTGCTGCTGGCGTTCTCTTGTTAAAAATTGGTTTTCCGTATACCAGTGCCTATTATTATGCCTGTTAAAAATACCACTACAACTTATATAGGCTTCGTCGGACCATATAACCTTGCTACCGAAGTCAGGGTCATTTTGGGTTTTTTGAAGATACCAGTTACAAAAATTTAGACGCCTTTCTGCATCTCCAGGATGCACTTGTTGTACTACATTTACTTTATAAGGCTTATATTTATCTTTTCTTAATATCCTTTGCGTTTGTGATTTTGACACCCCCACTGTTTCCTGAATATGCCTACATGAATTCGCGTGATTGGCCTGAATACTTGCTAATACAACAATCTCATTGTTCTCGTGATTTCGTTTATTATATGTTTTAGCCCTGTGCTTTGAAAATGATCCATCATTAATTAAATTTAATTTAATTCGGCGAAAAATTGCCTTGTGTGGCTGAGGCCTTTGTGGATATCTACGATATAAAAAAAGCTTTTGGAAATAGTCCATAACTCAAAGTGGAATTGAAAAAAAAATTTTGAAAGGAGGTTTATAATAATTTAAGCGCTTGGTGCTTACCTGCTAAAATATAAATCAGATGCTTGATCACTGTTTTCATGACATTCAATAAAACAAACCATCATACCATACTTATGACTATTTTCAAAATTATTCATTTCTTCTTAATATCTATTAATTTACCTGTTAGAATTATTGGTAACTCGTATGATAAGAGGATAAACACGGCAATATTTGATATATTTAAGAAACAAATAGTTTTGATTTTTGTTTCCATGCCATATTTCCACGGCCAACTTACGTTTTTCTTTTAATATTGCGTTTATAAGGCTTAGTTTACGTCAAAAGTGCATAGTGTGATACATCATTTTAAAGAGAAAAAAAGGCAAATTTTTTGGAACCAAAAAATACAGGGTGTCCCATTTAAAAAATACTAAGTTTGAGATATATCTCAAAAACGGTTTGTCTAAAAAAAAATTCGACTACAGCACTGGACTCTACGTAAAAATATCTATCCATAGCAGTTATTACCTTTTCTTTATCTGACAGGGTGTCCGAAATATGATACCACCCCCAAAAGCGCAAAATTTCTATTTCACTCTGTATCTCGCGAACGAAACAATATGGCACAATTCTGTTTGCGGCATTCAAAGTTTCTCGAAAAATTGACACAGAGTCGCGAAAACCGCAAAGTTCTATCTCTGCTGGTTACCGAGAAACCCTGTGATTACAAGCAATCTGGGACACAGTGTACAATGCTAGTATAATATAATTGATTATAGAAAAATTATTTTTTCCGTCAATTAATTTGCCCCCAAACATATATTTTTTGAATTATTTTGACAAAACAAATAATTTACGAACATTAGTTATTTTGCTACTTTACTTTGAGATCGAGACGGAGAGTCACGATAGGTAAGTCTCGGTATCGGTCTCGGTCTCGAACACCAAGTCTCGGTCTCGAAACACTTTTTCAAGTTTCAGACCGAGACTAGTCTCGTGGTCTAGCGAACCCCTTCTCGATTTTTATGCGAAATTTGATATAATTTGGATAATCAGTTTTTTAGTAATAATTTTTTAACGTTTCACTAAGTAATATTACCATGTCAGCCCCATACAATCCTTAATTAATTAGCATAGGATATATTATGTAGCTTGAACACACTTTTTTATACATTTTTTGTTTTGTTTAGCATAGGATATGTTATGCGGCTATAATTCTAATTTTATAACTGTCATAGGCCATACCATTTGAAATGTTGAATTCTGTAGTGTATGTTTGAGAATAAATAAATTTGACCAAAATAAGAAGACAATCTGGTAAGGAGTTTTTAAGATTGCCCAACTGACAGACCGACAGAAAACATTTTATTTGCCCGCCATTTTGTTCCGCCACATTGAATTCGTACAATTTTACCAGTTCATCCCCTATAATATAATTTCTTACTGCATAATATTAAGTAGTTTTTTCAGGTCGGATTTTTAAATATTTTATTAAGCCTCCATTTTGTTTCGCCATCTTGGATTCGTATCAAAGTTCACCCGGTGAATTTTCTCATAATACTCGATTTTCATGCAAAATATGAGGTAAATTGGATAAATAGTTTTTTAGTAGTAATCTTTTTTAACACTATTAGACCGCCATTTTATTTCGCCATATTGGATTTTCACCAAAATGTTACCAGGTCATCCCCATATGACCCTTAATAGAGGAATTTAGGATTCAGTGACCAGGAAATGCACAGCCGCTGAATCCATAACGCTCAAGCTTTGACGATAGTGTTCCGTGGTCCAAGCAGTCAAACGCTTTTGAATTCTCCTTAGTAAGTAATTTAAAGACATTTACATACTTTGTTTATATAAACCTCCTAACTCAAATGTTCAAGATTTTTTGATAAGGTTGGAGGCACTCTTGGTTCAACTTCCACTTTGTAAATTAATAGTAACAGGGGATTTCAATATCAATTTTGCAGACTGTCACAGAGGCGGATATCCAGGTGAAGTAGGTGAAGTGCTACTTTACCAGGAAAAATAAACAAGCAAACATCTAACTATATTTATTATATATCTATTAAAATTTTAGTTTTTACATTCATTTATTCACCTAATTGGCAAAAAATAAACTGTACATCTCGAATAAATGTTTTACTTGACCGTTGGCGGCATGTCTTATTAAAACTTTCAATCGAACTTTATTATAACAACTATAACAGTGGCGCAAACCGCTTCGACTTTGCTGGAGGTGCTATGTTTAGTTTACGATTTTCCTATTACGTTGCCATGACAACGCGCACTCGATGATGTCGAACGCATAGAAGAATAATGTTAACCAGCGCCATACAACGCTCTCGTTGAATTGCTAACGCAGTACAGGGTGTCCGGATTTGGTTGCAAAAGTGTTTTTTAAATGGGACACCCTTTATATTTGTCCAGAAATGGATTTGTCCTTTTAAAAGCTTCTCAAAAATATATAATAGTATGGGTCTATTTTAATAAACAACAACAAAAATCCTAATTTTTATAATTATCATCCCAAATTTTGCAGTAGGCCATGCAAAACAATGCTGCCTTTTATTTAAAGTCGTTAACAATATCTACATCCTAACAATAAATCAAAATAAATATGTAATTAAATCTATTTATCAAAATATGTATTGATAATTTCGCATCAAAAAAGGACCACCTACCTAGATTTATGTAACACAAGAACAAAGCAGTAATAAATTATTATGTAACAAGCCTTTCAGCAAAAATCAACTGTCGTATAAGAACTACACTAACCAAGGATATCAAAAGAACTGTTCAAACTGATTTCCATTTTGTTCTATGCATGCTTCGCACAATTTTCGTATTCGTTTTAGGGAATTAGGCAAAATAACGGGACGATTTTGTAAATAGAGAAAATTTTCTCTTATTGCATTTCCTAAATCTTGGACATTATCATAGTGGTCTTTGTAAATTCTATTTTCCAGATATCCCCATAGAAAGAAATCTAAAATCAACAAATCTGGGGACCTAGGGGGCCATCCTATAGGTCCGTTTGTTCCGATCCATTGATTGGTAAAATTATTGTCCAGAAATAATCTCGTCATTCCAGAATTGTGTGCAGGAGCACCGTCCTGTTGAAACATCGTCAAGTAATTCAGGTATAGCTGCCTCTAAAATTTCTATATAGCGATTGGCTGTTAGATTTTCCTCAAATATCTGAAATTTTCTATGTGTTCCTAATATGGAGCAGGACACATTTAGACCAAACCTGCCCTGCTGTCTGGAAATATTTGGTGTTGATTTTCCTGGGACCAGAATCTACTATTGTGCCTATTGAGTATACCAGAATTACTGAAATGTGCTTCTTCTGACCATATAACCTTCCTTTCAAAATCTCTAACCATATCGCATCTTTCTCGAAACCAATTGCAGAAGACTACCCGACGCTCTGCATCCCCTGGCTGTAAGTGCTGCACGAATCTAAATTTGTATGGGTGGTATTTGAGCTTTTTTAGAATTTCTTGAACTCTAGTTTTTGGAATCCCTATGGCCCTACAAGAGTTTGTAGGGTAAGCTTCTGCATTAGCCAAAACCGTAGTTTCCTCAGCCTCCCGATTTTCTTTATTATATGTTTTCGTACGAGGTTTGATAAATGATCCGTGATTAAGTAAATTCTTTTTTATCTTCTTTTTATATTTTATAAAAAGTGGATATATTAGGTTGCCTCCTTTCTGGATATCTAAATAAAAATTAAGCAATAGTATTTCAACATACCTAAAAATTAACTATTTACCTGTTAAAATACATCTCAGAAGCCGTTTCAACATTTTCATTACTTAATATAAAACAAGCTAACATATCGTACTTTTCATAATGTTTGAAAGTTTGGTTTTCTTCCATAATAATACAAATATATTTTTACACAATAAATAAATACAAAAAACTAGCGCAATATTTTATATACGCGTACAAAATTGGGAAATGTCATTTGCTTCCAAGAAAACAAAAGAAAACGGCATCGTTTTGCATGGCCTACTGCAAAATTTGGGATGAAAATTATAAAAATTAGGATTTTTGTTGTTATTTATTAAAATAGACCCATACTATTATATATTTTTGAGAAGCTTTTAAAAGCACAAATCAATTTCTGGACAAATATACAGGGTGTCCCATTTAAAAAAACACAACTTTGGGTCATATCTAAAAAATAACAACTCAAATGAAAAATATGACTACGCCAATGGATCCAGCGTAAAAAACTGCATAAGCAGCATATTTTCCATTTGCGTTAAGTTAAAGGATAACCGAGATACGAGGGGGTCCCAAAATGCAAAATTTTCTATTTCGCCCTGTATCTCATAAACGAAGAAGGCTATGAAAATTTTGTTTACGGCTTCATGACTTTCACAAAAAAATTAGCTTAGGATCGTGACAACCGCAAGGTTCTATCTTTAAAAATAAGCGAGATACCCTGCTTTTGCAACCAAATCCGGACACCCTGTACATATTTTTAAGGTTGTTTTCAATTTGTGTCCTATAGTAATTAAATTTTTGTATTGTTAATAATTTATTTAAATGATTTCTATAATGCTTATATTCAATTTCCAATGCTGGTGAGAATTTTTTTAAGAGATTTTTCTTTAATTTGTCTCGATGTTTTATTGAGTTTATTAATCCTTCTGTTATCCAATATTTAATTTTTTTATTAGGTCTATTTTTTGATTTACATATAGTTATGGTTGCTTTTTTTATATTTATAAATATATTAATAAATATGTTGGCCTCATCTGAGTCATATATTCAGTTCTGGGTTGCAATTTTCTCTTTATATATATATATATATATCTGTTTGTTATATATATATATATTATTGGTATATATATATGCAATCTAAATGATTTAAAAATTAGATTTTGCCTTCTTAGTTTTTGCCTTCTGAATATGTGGTCTATGCATGAGGACGTATTGTTAGTTATTCTAGTGGGAGAGTTAATATAGGAAAGAAAACCCTGTGGCCCCATTACAGACAAATATTCATTAACTATGTTACTTTCCCTATCAGCAATGTTTATGTTACTATCCTGTGTAAATTTCAATAGAGTGACAGATATTTTGTTCAAAATAGGTTTGGAGATCCTCAATAAATAGATGTTCTATGATAGGTGGGGGTTTGTATACAGCTGTGATGCCCAAAGTAAGGTCTTGGAAGGTTAAGACTATTCTACTGATATTTGCTTTTGATAAGTTTAATTTTATATGCTTCACCTCAGCATTGATTTCTGACTTAATAAATGAGATTACCCCATCGTTTCTGTTGTAATCTCCCTCGTTGTAGTATGTTTCATAACCTGGGATCTGAAAAGTCACATCAGACAACTGAAAACATTCGCTTAAAACAATAATATCACATTATATATGTTTTATTTGTATATTTTTTGAGCTTTTCAATATATAGTTTACTTTTTTTAACATAGTGTAAGTTATTCCATATGGTATTATAGAACATTTCTATTTTTAAGGTTGCTTTGTCAATGAGACATGTTTTTCTGATGACAATAAAGCTTATTTTGTTTTGACAGAAACACGGTGGCATGTGTTCCCTTTCCCTTTTGAAAACCAACCCGATTTTGGAAAATTAGGTTGAAAAACGCTATGTAGTTCCAAACTCTCTGCTTTACAATTTTTTCAATTAATTTTGAGAGCGTGGATAATAAAGAACGAACTAAGCTTGATTTTGCTAGGGGCCTGCACTGTGCTCTTTTAAAGATAAGACTCAGAATGTCACATTTTATTAAGAAAACACCATCCTTCGCATTAATGACTTTGTAATAAATAAATGTTATTGCAGTAGTAAAGTTTTTGTCTATTATCAGGGGAGCAGGGCGCGAACATTACATAATACCAAAAAGTGGAGTTTGGAAACCATTGCATTAAACCAATTGGTTACATATCTACTTAATAATGTAATCAAATTAAACTGCATAGAGTAAAAAAAAGTTCAAGTTTAAGAGGACAATTAATGTAGATATTGAAATGAATTCAGTACCTTCATCTTTGATGCTTGCAAATTCATTCATAGCAGACTTGGCAGCAGCTGCTGCTACTCTGGGATCAACAATTGAAGCTAAAAAGGCCACAGTCGACATAATTGGATTTCCGGCTTTGCTGAATGGGATGGGTTGATAAGCCAAGGGACCCAGGGCTCCGCCAGCTTCTGGGTCTTCCAAGTATGGATCCTCAATAGGCAGCCTAAGAAAATGTAAAATACACTCGTCTTGCGTTCTTGAACCTACGTGTTCACAGACTTTGTTCCAATCGTCTTTGTACATTTCCAGACCTGCAAACAATTGAAAATAAATGTGATGGTAGCTTAAGAAACCACCCATTGTACCATAAAAGTGAAGAAAGGGGAATGGCTGCAAATATTTTAACATGCAAAGGTACGGGTCACTTTAAGCAAAAAATTCTAATATTTAAATAATTTCTAAATATTTTTTGCATTTCATTATACTAGACTAATTAATGATTATGATTATTTCAATAATTAAGGTTTTTGTTTACTTATTTATTACTCTACAGAGATATCTCTCCAAATTGTACAAATTATTTCCTAAAGGCTACAATAAAACTAATAAAATGATCTATTAATAAGTAATCACACATTTATAATTTAAAATTTAAAAACTAAAACATTGCCTTTAAATGATTGTAGAGGTTTATGATAAATGTCATGATTACAAAAATTATTGTTGTAATTTTTCATTAATCGTCCAGTAAAACTTTGAAAGCCATAGTTAGTTCTGTAGGGTGTTTCCTGGAATAAGTGCCTGTTTCTTGTTTGTCTCGGGGGGATTTGGAAATTAATGTTAGAAAACAACTCTGCACAATGAATATTACCATTGACAACTTTACTGTTGTATTCCAAAATACTTCTAACAAGCGAATTGTACAAGCATTTTGTAGTACCAATATCATCCATATGGTTGCATATTCTGCGAAGAAAACCCAACATTCGGTAGCCCTTCAATTTCATTCAACATTGATAATATGTTCATTAAATGTCACTTCTAGGTCAAAGGTTATACCTAAGTCATTAATTTTTCAACTCGCTGTGCAAATTGTCCTTTGAAAACATATTTGTACATAAAAGGTCTTTCGATGCTAAAAGCTTATTACTCTACATTTGCCTGCATTGAAATTGAGGTGGTTATTTTTGCACTAACAACCGGCTCATTCAAAAAATTCAAGATAGCGGCTAGTGAGGACGAGTCGTCAGACGTCGAGAATAAAAAATGCAAATACTGTAAAAGTAAAGTCGATAAAATTGGTGTAAAGTGCCTAAAATGTCTAGTGTTGTATCATCAATCATGTGCACTAAGGATTACTGGAATACAAGTGGCTAGTGGCAGTAAAAATCATATTTATTGTCCGCCATGTGCTAAAAAAATCCGCGAGGAAGACGTAAACAAAGCTGTAAGTGAAGTTGTGGCGAAAAAGGGGGAAGAAATTGCTACTCTTCGGCAAAAAATCTCCGATCTGGAAAGGAAACCCCTAGAATATAATTTTACTAAGTTATACAAAAAAATGGAACAAATGGAAAAATCGATTTTGGAGAAATTATGCACCGTAAATGTCAAAAATACGACAGATGTAACCGAAAATGAAATTGAGCTACAAAAGAAAAACGAGGCCATAAAAGAAAATGTCTGCATACAGGATCAAAAAATAGGGTATATCGAAAATAAATATAACGGAAAATCAGTCAATATCGGAAAAAACGCTAAAAAGTTCGTTCGCAATCATGTGCATACATCTCCGACGAACGGATACTTAGCACAAGAAGACAAGCCAAGTACATCCGTGGAAAAAAGGAACAGATTGGAGCAACTCAGAGCAACTCCGGTGGTTGACAACTGTAACACAGGAAAATAACCTAAAGAGTAGTTCAAATGCACAGGTAAACTTTGACACTTCAGAGAGAATTGACGAAAAGCAAATTACTCAGAAATCTGTTTTATCAGGCAGTGTGAATGAAGAACAGATAGACACAGGAGAATGGACGAAAGTCGTAAAAAAAAGTATAGACAGGAGGAAGTACCCTGAGCAATGTAGTCCTGCACCAATACATGGTCAAAATGATAACTTCAAAATGACAGTGGCAAACCAAAAAGCCTATGTCTTTCTATCCGGTTTAGATGCGAAAACTACTGAAGGAGAACTGGAAACCTATATCCAAGATAATCTAAAAATCACCTGCAAAGTACTCAAGATGAAAACACGAAAAGATAAATTTAAAAGCAGCTTCAAATTAGAAGTACCAGCAGATGCAAAACAAACTATTATGTCACCTGATCTATGGGGTAAAGGAGTGGTTGTAAACCATTTTCTTCATCTCCGACGCCGCCCACACAGGGAAAATCCAATGGTGAAAAGTGGTTAAATGTATTCCATCAAAATGTATGTTCAATGAGGAATAAAATTTGAGAAATTGAAATATTTTTACTGAAATCCCAGCAACAATATGATGTCCTCTGCTTTTCAGAGCATTTTATGACGCAGGAAGAAATAGAATCATTGGCAATAAGGGGGTATGTATTGGCTTCAAGCTTTTCAAGAAAGCAGCACATACATGGTGGAGTGGCAATTCTGGTGAAACAGAACATTGAATACTCTACAAGAGAAGACCTGGTAAAACTCTCAGTAGAAATGGAATGTGAAATTGCCGCAGTCGAATTAAGGTATGCTAATCTTATCATCGTCGCTGTGTACAGACCTCCTCGTGGAGATTTTAATATGTTTCTAGAGACCCTTAACAAAATTCTGTATGTTTTAACTGTTAGTTTTAAGTATGTGGTTGTAATAGGAGACTTCAATATACATTTTGAAGTAAACAATAGTAGGAACCAAGATTTTATTGATCTAGTGAACTCATTTGGATTTACACAACAAATTTTTAGTAATACAAGAAAAAATGCATGTTTGTATAACGTCTTTGTAAACTTTCAAGATATTTTATGTTTCAAAACTTCAATTATAGATGCGGTATTTTCTGATCAATCGGCAGTTGTAATTAATATATCTGATTTAAATAAGGCAAACCATAGCTCGCAGACTGTAAATTTTCATCAACCTATCACTGCGGAAGGGAGAAATCGTCTTTATAACATTTTAAACAATACCGATTGGTCCTTTGTAAAATCCGAGGTTAGTGCCAATCTGAAGTGTAATACTTTTATGAGTATACTTTGTGATAATTTTAATTTGTGTTTTAAAGTAAAAAAAGTTATGCAGATTTCTGACAAACATATAAGGTGGTACAACCCTATGCTAGGCGAAATGAGGGAGCGTCTCAGGTTTTTAAATGATTTTTTTAACATTACTGGTATCCCTGAGATTGCTGATTTGAGAAATCAATATCGGCTGCAATAAAGAAATTCCATAAGTGGATTTAAGCAACAGGCAAATTCTGATTTCATTCAGGGGTCTGACAACAAAGCTAGGGCTGCTTGGCAAGTGTTAAATAACTATAGAGGTATAACTAAAGATCAAACATCTCATGAAATTGATGCAGACACTTTTAACCATTTTTTGCAAATATTACCGAGACGGTTCTACAGGATCTGTCTCAGGGGGATTTAGAACCTGATAGATACATGCTCGATTTAGACATAATACCACCCACCAGTGGCTTTTCCTTCAGAGAAGTTACTTTCATTGAAGTAAGGGATGCAATAAATAATTTAAAATCAAAAAATAGTCCAGATATTTTTGGATATAATACAGTTCTTTTAAAAAATCTAAAAAACATACTAATAATACCAGTCACATGTATAATAAACTCTTGCATATGTGAAGGTATATATCCTGACACATTCAAAAGAGCAAAAGTTATCCCTGTTCATAAGAAAGGTGATTTAAATGATGTAAACAACTACAGGCCCATTATCCTGGTACCAGTGCTGTCTAAGGTTTTTGAATACCTGTTAAAGAATGAACTATACACATATTTTGAGACAAACCATCTGTTTATAAAAAACCAATTCGGCTTTATAAAATCCAGGTCAACAGCTAGGGCCATTCACTCTGTGCTTGAGTATGTAGTCGAGGGCTTTGAAGAGAATCAATACATAGCTCCAAGGCCTTCGACTGCATATGTCACGATTTCCTTTTGCGTAAGCTAAAATACTATGGTTTTGATAAGCTGAGTATTCATTTAATGGGTAGTTATCTCAAAGGTAGAACCCAGCAGACCTTTTCTGGAGGAAAGTCTTCAGGGTCACTTTCTGTTGAACATGGGGTGCCACAGGGGTCAATTCTGGGGCCCCTGCTCTTTTTAATTTACATCAATGACATTGAAACCTCTACAGACGATAAACTGGTACTATTTGCAGATGACACCACAGCCATTTCAAATAACAAAAATCTGGATCTTCTAATTACCCAGATGAAACAATCAATTATAAACTTAGAAAAATGGTTTAATACAAACAAATTATCATTAAATATAAACAAGACAGAAAAGATCCTCTTCAGCCTAAAAAATATAAATCAGGAACATATAAAACATATAAAACAAGTTCAGTGAGATTTCTTAGGATACATCTCGATAATACCTTGGTTTTTGATACCCATGTTGATCAAGTAGCAAAAAAAATTACAAAATCTATATTTCTTTTAAGAAATCTTAGGGAGAGTGTTGACAAAACAGTACTCCTTATGGCTTTTCATGCACTGTTTCAATCACATTGTAATTATGCAATTCTTGCCTAAGGTCACTCGGCTCAGGCAAGTAGAATTTTTAAACTCCAGAGAAGAGCCATACGAGTGGTGGATGGGCTGCATTATAGAGCAGAAGTCAGACAAACCTTTATTAAACTAAGTATACTTACCTTTCCATCTATGTATATCTTGAGTTGCTTGTTGTATGTTAGGAGAAATTTAAATAACTATAGTCTCTGTTGTGAAAATCATACCCATGACACTAGGTTTAAGGATAACATAAGTATAGATTTCTTGAGATTGAGGAAGTCCTGCATTGCTAGTACTGAATATGGGCCAAAATTCTTTAACAAACTCCCTGATCATATTAGATATTTGGATGAGAAACAGTTTGTGAGCTTGGTTAAAAAGTATCTATTAAAACAAGCCTTCTACATTATTGAAGAGTTCTTGAATAATAATATCACTATGTAAGGTTCCTTTCTTTTAAGTAGTTCTAAAATGTCGACTATCACTGTAATGTTTGTAAATGTTAATTTTTATTCTATATTTTGTATTTTATTCTAAATTGTGTATTTTATTCAATATTTTGTACCCATTCAATATTTTGTATTTTACTATGACGTGTGTAAAAACTATGTTTATGAGCATGAATAAATCAGTATTTCAGTATTTCATTTAATTTATATTGAACAATCTCACAGTCTTCCTTCCTGCATCAAAAACCAAAAATCTTATGGCCTTGATCATTTATCTTCTAATATACTAATGCATCTGCCCAATAGTGCCATTGGTGCACTGGTAGCAGCCATTAATAATTCTTTGGAAACTGGAGTTTTTCCATCCCACTTGAAAACAGCTCCTGTAGTTCCTTTACATAAGGGTGGTGATGCTGATCTTGAGTCAAATTTTAGGCCTATTTCCATGTTTTCAACACTTTCAAAATCAATATAAAAGATTGTTTTCAAGAGATTTACTTTGTTTCTGGATAAATATAAAATAGTAAATAAAAATCAGTTCAGGTTTCAGAATTAAAAATCAACTAGCGATGCAATATTTTCCTTTCTAGAAAAACTATATTTGAAAATTAATGAGAAGTCTGCAGCAGCCGCAGTGTTCTGTGACTTATCAAAGGCATTTGATTGTGTGAGTCTACTGTTGCAAAAACTGGAACAGTATGGTTGCAGAAACAATGTTTTAAATTGGTTTGAGTCGTATTTAAGTGGTCGTAAGCAGGTGGTTAGAATAGCGGGAGGAATCTCGGGTCAAATGACCATTGATAGTGGAGTCCCTCAGGGATCTGTATTGGGCCCGTTGCTTTTTCTTGTGTATTTTAATGACATTACTAAGCTTAATGTTAGAAGTTCATTGACTCTTTTTGCTGACAATACTTCTATTTTTTGGCATGACAATGACACACTTAGACTGCACAAACTATTTCGGAAGATATTAGGATTATCAAGGAATGATGCAACTCAAATTTCTTTCTTTTAACGTGTCAAAAAATAATATTCTACATTTTAATCGTTCACTAGGTAATTATTTGGGGGATCAACTTATAGAGAACAGATCATGCACTAAATTTCTAGGTATATTTGTAGATCAAAATTTAAAATTTGAAAGTTATATTGCACATTTAACTGAGAAGCTTTTAAAAGGTTGCTATGCAGTACAACTAACTTCTAAAGAACTGGGTTTATCCTAGATCAGTTTATTCTCCAGATCAGTTTATTTTGCACTGATCGATATTTTTAATCAGTCCAATGTATGCGCAATGCCAGTCCTAGAGATGGCACATTTCAGAAACCAGTTTGTTTTGGGGAGGAAAATTTTACCAGATGATTTCAACTTGGTACTTGATTTTTGTGCAAAATTTCAGATAAACTAGATAAGCAGTTTTTTAGTAATCATTTTCTTAACATTCCACCAGTCCGCCATTTTGTTTCGCCATCTTGGATTCGTAAGAAAATTTTACTAGATGATTTCTATATATTACTTGATTGTTGTGCAAAATTTCAGGTAAATTGGATAATTAGATCTTTTAGTAATATTCTTTTTTTAATTTCACTAGGCCGCCATTTTTCTGTGTTCAGAATGTTTCAATGTTCTGAATGCTAATAATGTGGTCTTAGATTTAGTACTCTCTAGCGTGAATTGCAATGTAAATAGAGAAATAATCTCTCTGGTTTAAGTGGATAGTCATCATCCGCCTTTGAACATCTCAATAAATGTCAAATAAAAATTTAAAAACTTTCCTGTCAATATAGCTCAGACTAAACTTAATTTTAGAAAAGCCAACTTTCCACTTCTCTACGATATGGTTCTCAATGCCAACTGGCCAGACCTATACTCTTCAAATGATGTTGATGAGGCATGCCATATACTTTACAGGGGTTTGCATAATGTATTTGATTTGTGTGTGCCCAGGTCAGTCATTCGTAAGAGAACATTTCCTGTTTGGTTCACAGCTGAAATCATTAAATGTATAAAGCATAAACATAATTATTTAAAAAACTCAAAAAATCACAGTCAGTATATCAATGTGACCAGTTTAATGAGCTACGAGGAAGAATCAAGAGATTGATAGACGAGGCATACAAAAACTACACATCTAAAGTAGAGGACTCTATCAAAGGCGATCCAACCGCCTTTTGGTCGTATATTAGAGCAATATACTGAGATTCTTAAGCTTGAAGATCTTCAATTTTCAGAGCCCGATGAAATAGCAAACGCCTTTGCTGGCTTTTTCGGCAGTGTGTATAGCACACAGACAAATTTTACTCCCTTTAACGATACTCTTTCCTCAAACTTAAATATCACCCTGGATCAACTCTCTGAGCAGGTTGTACTTGCTGCTCTGAAGAAATTAAAGGACAGACCTACCTGTGGGCCTGACAACATTCCCAGTTTCTTGGTAATGGATTGTGCTCATGCATTGCTGGCACCTCTCTCTTATATCTTCAACTTGTGTCTGAAATTAAACACATTTCCGGATGTTTGGAAGAAAGCTAAAATCATTCCAGTTTTTTAAAAGAGGTGATGTTAATGTAATATCGAACTACGGATAAGTCTCTTTGCTTCCAGTATTTGCTAAGGTCTTCGAAATGTCAATATATGATTGTATTTTCACACAGGTTAGGGGATTGATATCTCTTAATCAACATGGATCTGTTAGTAAACGTAGTACAATAAGCAAATTGGCATGCTTTACGCAGTTTGTCGACAGTGCCCTGGAAAACTGGATGCAAGTGGATGTGGTTTAAAATGACTTCGAAAGCCTTTGACAAGGTTGACTATTCTATACTTTTACATAAACTAGACAAATTGGGGTTCAGCAGAGATCTTGTTTCTTTTTTTGAGTCCTACTTAAGCAACCGTTCGCAATATGTTGAAATCCGTGGACATAAATCATCTAAATTTACAGCCACAAGTGGGGCACCGCAAGGGAGCAACCTGGCCCCACTTATTGTTCTACTTTTTATTAACGACATCAGCGACAACATCGGCAGTAATGTTCTGTTATTTGCCGACGATTTGAAGTTTTTTCGCGTTATAAATGATATGAATGCTTGTGTTTCCTTGCAGCAGGATATAAAATCTATTCAACGCTGGTGTGTAATGGACAAGCTACCATTAAATGCGGAAACAATACTCAACAATATTCGGCGTTGTGACACTTTCAAGGACCTTGGAATTGTATTCGATCCTAAGCACTCTTTTGCTGACCACATTGATGGAATTTGCAATTCTGCCTTAAAGACGCTGGGTTTTATAATTCGCAATTCCACTGGTTTCGAGAACATCTCAACAATTAAAACCTTATACTCTAGCTATGTGCTCTGGAGACTTGAATATGGTACAATTATGTGGAATCCAATTTATACTAAATATGTCAGCCAATTAGAGAATGTCTAGAGGAAGTTTGCTAAGTTTTTAATGTTCAGGCGGGATAAAGTGTATCCTGCTAAAGGCTGACCAAGCAATTTCAGCTGCCGTTATTAACGTGCCATAGATGCTATCATATGGTTACATTTCTTATAAAGTTATGTAAGTACTACGTTGACTGCCCGATGCTGTTGCAGCAAGTCCTCTTTCACGTTCCTGCTAGGTCCACTAGAGTATTCTTTGTTTTCCATTTACTGACCCCATCAACCAATTTTCTCATTATATCAGGCTATGACTATCTTCAACGGTACTTGTAATGATTGATTTACACTATCATACACTCGCTAAGCTTACAACACTCTTAAAGAATAGATTCTTGTGCCTTGAATGAAGACCTTTATAATTTACCTTTAATTTTATTGGTAGAAATCTATTGCTCTTTTTTCTTTTTTAGTTCAAATTACATTAATTGTATACATATTAGCTTATCTAAGTGATATTGTTATTATTATTATATTATGTCTCCTATTTCATGCTCAATTGTCTTATAAATGGATGTATCTGTTAGACAATAAAGATTATTATTATTATTATTTTGTTCCGCCAACTTTGATTTTTACCACAACGTTACCATTGCACCCCCCTTACAGAATTGAGAAAAATAAAAGGGAAACATTTTCGTTATGATAAATTATCTTGAAAATTATTCATAGATAAAACTATAAAACTGCGAATACTGGCAAATAATTTGCAACAGGTACTTAAAATAATAATAAAAAAAAACAAGTTAAAATAAACTGAATAAATAGAGCAATATTATAATTATAAAAAAATTTACTCTAAAATTAACCAATCCGTCAAAACTAAAAATGTAATTTAAAAATAATTTACTAATATCAATAGCAATCCTTTAACCTCCTGTTGGAATTTATTGTAAATAAAAAACAACAGCAAACATACCGTAGCAGATACTTAAAGATAGTTAAAACAAGAGAAATAAAGTTAAATAATCTTAAATTTAGATATTGTTATTAAAACATACCTTCAAGTAAAAGGAGAGTTTCTTGCTCAGTCCAATCACGCGTTAAAGATGCAGCAGTTTTATTCCTTAGCACAGCAGGTTTTTTTGAATATTGATCTAATTTCAACCCAAAAGTGGTCAAAGGTTCAACACCCTCTGGTTTTTTGATTTCTTGTGGTTTATCCAAATCCAGCAAAGTTTTAGCCGCACTTGGTTGGGGCGTTTTAGGAGGGTTCACAGGCTGTAGTCCTGAAGGAGTATCAGATAATATGTGAAAGTGTGAAGTTGGTGGAGGACCCAGCGCGGAAGGACGTGAATCTGTGTCAACTTGATAGTTTATTAAACCCCACTGCTCCAAGAACGCATGCACCCTCATTATAGCACAAACATCTCCAGCTAAATTTCTTCGACATGCTGTGCTTGTTATATATTCTGTCGGGTTTAACCTGTAGGTGTCTATCATTAAGTTCCTAAAAAACACAATAGTTAAAAGATAAAAATAGTATTTAGTACTATTTTTGAAAACAGCAGCGAACTTGTCCGAGATTTTCGGACGAGAAATCCGAAAAATATGCCCCACCTCGAAAAATTAACCATAGCGACCTGCCTCTTGAATCATCGGGGGTTTCTAAAAGAGTGCCCCAACGAAATCGCGTAATTACCAAAAGAAGCGCCCATTTATCCTGCCGTTACCGAGCTAGAGCACTTTAAAGGTCAAAAAATATAAATTTCCAAAATGTTCAATCAAAAAAAAGTAACGAAACAAGAAATAAAAATGTGTCAATGTTTTTTGTTTAAAGTTTAAAATTGAAGATTTTGGCATTGAATGACAATTAGTTCTATATATGTTAGAAAAATTAAAAATTTTAGAAAGCTCAAATCCACCACCAGTAAATTGGCGTAAAATTTCCTATTTATCTTTGGTCTATGGCTAAAGACCCAAATTAGTTGTTATTATCTAGTTAAACTCACTGTTAACTATACAAGTGAGCTTGTATACTAACCTGTAAGCAAGATAAATTTCAGGAGTCTTCGATTTATTCTTTCCATTAAAAAATTCAGGCATTGCCCGCTTTTCAATTTCATGAATGGAATTATAATCAAACCATGCCGAATATGATGGGATTATAATATGATGTGTTTGCTCAGTAACATTATCCTCTTGTCCATCATCTTGGGTATTAGGCTCACTAGCAGGTTTTTCAGGCTGTGAACTTTCATCCATTTTCTCTTCAGGTTCCTCTAACTCAGTTATTGAACCCCCTTTTAATGGCTGCAGTTCATGATCTTTCTTCGTCACTGGTTGTCCATTGGGAGATGGAGTTACTTCCACCACGTTGGGCTCAGGAGTAGGGTCCTCCATATCTTTTGTCAAATCTTCGGACTCATCTTCTTTGCTACTTTTCTTTCCAATCTGGGAGTTTCTGCCACTTTTTCGTTTTGCAGGAGGAATAGACTTGGATGAGGATGATGGAGAAGGGGATCTCTTTTTTCTCTTTTTTTTATTTCTATCTTCCGATGAGGGATTCATAAGATCTTCAACCGACATTAATCTTGGATGCACCTTTTTCCTACCCGTTTCATCTACTTCATAATCTTCTTCAGACATCCACTCATTATACTGGTCCGTGTCAAAAATCCACGAATATGTAACTCGCCAAGGTTCTGATTTTGGACTTGGACTATCCACTGACATATTATCAAGCCCAACAGACTCTAGATTCACCCAAGTATCAAAAGAATCTGGAAAGTAATACCAATGCATTAATACCATTTTATCTCTTCTTATTACAGGCCTTCCATACTCCTCTACTGTTGAATCAGCAGGGTTATACAATATATGCGTAGCATTTTCTTCTGTATCCATGACTTGGCCATTTCGTTTTCTTGTTATGTCTTTTATTTTCTGCATAACAGCTTTATCCACATTTTCGTCAATGTAAATAGCAGGAATGGCATATAATTTGTTCTGAATTAAGGCTTTCTCCATGGTTTGAAACATCTCATACACTTTTTCTGCCTTTGATGTGTTCTAAAATAATTAGCAAAACAGGATTTTTTTAAACAAAATACCACAACACTAAGGGATCATGCTATTAACTTACTTTTCCTGTTGATGGTATCTCAAAACGACGCCACCCATGATCGGTTTTAAATTTATATGCCGCAGATAACATGTGACACAAGCCTCCTCCTGGTTTGAAGTCCATAAAATATTTCACCTTAAAATATATAATTAATAAATGTTTATTCTCTAGAGACCTACTTTCAAGTCAAAGTCAAAGCCAAAAATCGCTTTATTTGTTATAAAGAGTAAATTCTTGTGAAAAGGGTCTTAACAAAAAAAAAAGTAAGTGGTAAAATTAGGACAAATTAAATATCTAAATATAAAAAATATATACAAAGCAAGAGAAAAATACATTCTTACATATACATACCCACGCTCACATAACATACATACCAGGGGCGTTCAGTCCATGAAAGCAAGGGAAGCAGTGCTTCCCCAAAAAAATTACAAAACATCTTCTAAAATGTAATTTTTGAAATAGGAAACCATTAATTTTGTTTATATTAAAAATGCTAAAATATTATCTTAATTATCAAGCCCATAATAAATACGGCCTTGACTCCGACTGAGCAATAGAATCAAATATAACCTATGGGGGCCGCCAGCTTCTCTGCAGCCAAGTCCTGTATGCTTGATTTCCTGTGAATCGAGCCAGAGGTTTTTGAACTTTCCACTTTGTGCATTTCAGTCGCTTGCTTTAAGTGGGGGCGGAAGCTATCGTTGGAGTAGGTCCTTTGTTTGAACGGCTATGCGTGTGTTGTGTGATACATATGTCGGTATGTCGACTGTCGGTAATAACGTTGAAAATGTTGGAGAATTTAGTAAGAATAGTGTGTATGAATGTGTGGTGTATGTCTTAATAATTAAGGGATTTTCAACATTAAACTTCGGTGATAAGCTTCAAATAATTACCAAAGGAAGGGCAAAACCGTCTATGAAAAATTTAACCACAAAAATGAAAAACTGTATTTGACATTTTTATCCGGAACAACAATACGAACAATTTAAATAGCTAACAGGGTGTGAAAATATAAGTAAATTATTTTGTTGGGCATGTTTGCTTTCTGAAAATGAAAAAGGTCTCTGGAATAAAACTAGTTTTTCCAATTTAAACAATCCATAAAGCTGTAAAAAGACACATTATGTCCAAAGCGCATTTGCAAACCGTCATAAAAGAAAAAGTCTTCGCCAAAACCAGAATTGAACATGCCCCTAATAAACAGTTGGAAATTAGTCACCGCCAACACAAAGAACTAGTCGACAAAAATAGACATATATTAAGAAGACTTACTGATGTTATTCGTTTTCTCGGACAGCACGAATTGGGATTTAGAGGTCATGACGAAACAAGGGTTTCTTCAAATATAGGAAATTTTTAAGATTTACTTAGTTTAATGGCTAAATATGATGATTGCTTAAAAAATCATTTAGAGCAGTCTAGCGTTTTTCGCGGAACGTCAAATCGAATCCAGAATGATTTAATTTCTGCTGTTGTAACCATTATTCTAAAAAGAATTAAGCAGGAGAATGGCGAGGCGCAGTTCATTGCTATTGTTCTGGACGAAACAACTGATATCACTAATTTTAGCCAATTATCTATGGTAATACGATACGTTAAAATAGACGGAAGTATTCAAGAGCGATTTTTAGGTTTTAAGAATGTGTCCGAAAATCTTACAGCAGATGCATTATATACCGCAGTTTATAACGTTACTAAAGAAATTAATGGAGAGAAAAAATTAAGTTGCTCAAAGCTATGATGGAGCTGCAGTGATGGCAGGACAATTAGGAGGTCTGCAAGCTAAAGTTCGAGAAACTTTCTCAAGTGCTGTGTTTGTCCATTGTTTTGCTCATAAATTTAATTGAGTTTTATCCCAGTCCATCAATCACATTAAAGAGTGTAAAGTATTTTTCGTTACATTAAGTGGCATGGCTGCTCAAATGGTCAACAAAACGTACACAAGCTTTGGACTCCATTGTCCACAAAAGATTGCCCAAAGTAGCTCCTACTATCAAATCAAATCAAATCAAATCAAATCAAAATGTACTTTATTGTCAAGAATATAAATGATTCTATTGACAAAGCATGTTAATTCTAGCAAATAAAATCTAAAATAACAATAAAGAAAGAGAAAAAAAAAACAAAAAACAACAAAAAAAAAACAAATAAAATAACACCAACCCAGCATGAGTTAGAACCCATGTTGAAATAAACAAATCATTGCATTCATGGGTGTCAAAAAATTATAAAAATACAAAAAATTTAAAAAAACAGTCAAGGTAAACACACAATAAATAAAAACATAAAAAGACACATTAAAACATCTACATAGGTTCAATATATGAAAGTTAATAAGTTATATAATTAAAATTAGACATTTTAATAATGTAGGAAAATCAGCAGTCAAACCAACCCAAACAAAAAAAAAACAATTGACATCTTTTAAATTAGCCTATCTGCATAAAACTCACCCAGGTTATAATAGACTTTTTTTAGAAGTACGTTCTTTAAGGTTCTTCTGAAAATCCTAAGTGAGCCGGCATTTCTAATGTGAATTGGCAGATGGTTGAATATTTTTTTACCCTCGCAGATAAAAGACCTTTTTGTAAATTCCCTAGTTGGTATAGGAAGGGGAAGATGAGAGGCTTGTCTAGTATCGGGTCTAGATGACGGGATTTGAACGTTATTTATGTTTTTAAATACCAGGGTAGAAATTTCAAGTATGAATAGAGAGGTGAGTGTGAGAATTCTCAGCGATTGAAAATGAGGTCTGCACGACTCCCTTTGGATGGCCTTAGCGATGAAACGAACGGCCTTCTTCTGCAGTAAAAAAACGATATTTAAAAGAAACTGGCTACTGGCGCCCCAAAACGGAATGCCGTACCTAAGATGTGATTCGAATAATGCAAAGTAGACTGATCGCGCCAGCGCCGGACCGAGCTCACTCCTAGCAATCTTAATTGCAAAACAAGCAGACGATAGTCTCCCACTCAACCTTAGTATGTGGTCTTCAAAGCGAAGATCACCGTCTATAAAAACTCCCAAAAATTTATTCACGTTTTCCTCCTTAAGAGGGTCTCCATCCAGATTTAAGCCCTGCATGTCACACCGAAATCCCACCACGTTTGTTTTTGTAACATTAAAGGAAAGTCGGTTTGAGTCGCACCATTGTTTAATATTGTTAATGTCAGATAAAATATTATTTCTTAGTTTCATATAGTCCCTGTGATGCCATACAATGGACGTATCGTCCGCAAAAAGCGTAAAATCGCCGGAAATCTGAACACGCACAAGATCGTTAATATACAATAAGAATAGGACAGGTCCAAGGACTGATCCCTGAGGAACGCCACAGTTGATGTGGCAGGGTGATGATTGCACACCAGAAACAACAACAGACTGACTGCGATCGGAAAGGTAAGACTGGAACCAGGCAAGAGCATTACCTCTAAATCCGTAAAGCTCAACCTTTGACAGCAGTATTCTATGATCCACGCAGTCAAAGGCTTTTGATAGATCACAGAAAACCGCCGCCGCAAACTCTCCCCGATTCAGACATAGGTACACTGTCTCCAGGAAATCAAAGATGGCATCATGAGTTCCCTTAGAGCTCTGAAATCCATATTGCTTTGGAGTAATTAAGTTGAAGGATTCCAAGTAATTCCATACTCTCTTTTTAACAACTTTTTCAAAGACTTTGGAAAGAGAGGAGAGTAAGCTAATGGGGCGAAAGTTTGACGGTTCAGTTAGTTCACCCCCCTTATGCAGTGGAATGACCATAGCGGATTTCATAAAGGATGGGAACATTCCTCGGGCCCATGAATTGTTCATAGCTGCCGCTAGAGTCTCCAACGCGCAATCTGGTAAACCCAGAAGCACCCCGGCAGATATTTCATCTTCTCCAGATGACTTTTTGTTTTTGATATCACGCAAGGCAGCTTTGACCTCGTCCACGTCAGTCTCAAAAAAGGAGAATGACCCAGGCATAGAAAAACCGTCAAAGTAAGACAGTGGATCCACAGACGAGGGCAAGTTCTGAGTAAGTTTACCTGCAATACTGCAGTAATAATTATTAAACACATTAGGTTCAATGTCAAATTCACGATCTCTACTACTAGATTTGTTGCGCAGGTCATTAATGATAGCCCAACTATCCCTCAGCCGATTTTTAGCAGCCTGAAGTCTGTCGTTGTAGTGCAGTTCCTTGGCCATTCTGACGACCTTGCGGTAAATTTTACTATATAAATTGCAATATGATACAAATTTTGCGTCCTTGAAAAATTTTTTCAGGTAATTGAGTGACCGTAAATTTTTAGACGATACCCGTAAGCCTTTTGTAAGCCAGGATTTATGTGTGTTATTTTTATATTTTAGCAAACGCTTAGGAAAAGCTCGATTAAAGATGTCCAACAAAGTAACATGAAAGGCAGCAAATGGATCAGGAGAACGGGCCATACCAAGCCAATTCACATTAAGAGCCAATTTATGAAAATTTTCAAAACCGGCTTTGTTAAAAACTTGACCGTGTCTATATTTTGATTTAACCCTGGGTCTACCAACACTTAAACTGCAACTAACAGCCTCGTGATCAGAAAGACCTGCATTTACTACACAACATGATAATACATCTAAATTAGAACACAAGTAATCAATGGTGGTCGCCGAGGTTTTGGTCAAGCGAGTTGGAGTGTTAATATGCATTACTAAACCATGTGATGACAGTAAGTTAGAAAGTAGAATAGTGTTTACTGAATTTTTGTCCTGAAAGTTAATGTTGAAATCCCCGGATACAACCAGCTTATAGCCAGATGGGATTTGAGACAAAATAATATCAAGTTTTGACAAGAACTCAACAATTTGATTAGAAGGGGGACGATAAATACAGAGAATATAAAGTTTGAGTTGCTTAGAAAAACAAGCAGAAAATTCAAAATAATTTTCTTCCAAGAGATTGTTATATTTGTCAACACAAGCTAAACTGTCAATAAAATAAGATGTTTTTTTACACAAAATCAGGGTACCACCATGCAATGAAGTATCCCTACAGTAAATAGATACTGGGACATAGTTCGGTACACAGAAACATTCATTGGGCTTCAACCAATGCTCTGTGATAAGAACCAAATCCGGAAAATTATTAAACTCTAGAAATGCAAACAAGTCATCACATTTGTTTCTTAAAGATTGGACATTGAGTAAAATCATAGAAAAGTCAGAATTATCATTAAATACTTTACTAACATTAGTTACTCTACCATTTACCATACCCTCCCTAACTTGAGAGGGTCCAGTGTTAAAAAAAATTTTTCCTTAACCACATTGGTATCCTCGACACCGTTTTGATTTAGACTAGAGCTTAAAGTCACTAGCTTCAAATTACTATCACTATTTAAATTTTTATTATGGAAGACAGTCAAATATTTTTTTATAACAAAAGAAAGTTTGCTTAGGCCAGAATTATTTAGATAATGTGAGTTTCTGAAAAAATGTTTTGGAAAAAAATTTTTAGATAGATTCACTAAATATACATTATCACTAAATTTTCTTAAATCAGAAACATAACTATCAAGGTTATTGTTTAATTTTAATGCTTCATCAAATATATTAGACATAGCATACTTAAAAGGGAATGAACAAAAAACCAAATTTGTGTAAAAGCACTTGTTTGCTAATAGAGTTAAATCATTTAAAGACACTTGAAATTTGCTAGGCTGAATCAAAACTATTACAAAATCATTTTGTGTAAAGTCTTTAATGTAGCAATCACACCCTAGAGCAATACTCCTCAATGAGGCATTAGGTTTTGTCACCAACTGCAATTTGCACTCACCCAATTGTTGTTTTAACGGCTTATATAAGAACTTTCCGTACCCGTCGGTGAGAACCAATACTTTCTTCCCAGGCAGGACAGCTTCAGTTGCCCGCTGTTTAGAGAATGTGCCACTCTCAGTTTGAGTGCATTTATCTGTATGAGGCTGCGGTCTTTCAAGGGTTTTTATGACACATTTAAGATCTTCAATTTCAGCAGTTAAGTATTTATTATCAGCAGTTAAGGTGTCTAAAGAGGTTAACATATTGTCCTTTAACTCTTTAAAATATTTTGCTTCGTTTTTGGCGTGGTCCAAATCTAATTTATTTTTCTCCAAAATACTTTCCAACGCCCTACTCTTACCACTTAGTTCTACGAGTCTTTTATTTAAATCGGCGATTGTCTTTTTCTGAGAGGTAATTTGTTTCTCATATTCTGATTCAACTTCGCACACGCTGGATTGAAAATCGACCGAAAGTCTTTTTTTTCTTTGTATATAGGAATCCTTCAGCTTAAGATCTACATGTAGCCTTTCTATTTCCTTTTTTAAGTTTTTCAACCTGTCTTCCTCAACACATCCTTCTGCTTCACACTCCTCTGAACAATATACTTTGTGACGTCCTAAAATTGTATATTTCCTTCGACCCAAGCAACTGGGGTGAAAAACTCCAAAACATGTGACACAGATAAAATTGCTAAACACTTTATTTTGGCAGCATTTAAAATTATTATTAGCTTCCATACCCCAAATTATTGCAAATCTAGAAATTCAATTTAACACCTTAAAGGTAGCTAAATTATCTCTGAATACGGTCCTGTTTAATTTGTTTATGGTCAAGTTCACTCAAAAGTACAACAAAAGTAAAAAAGAAATTGAACCATTCATGAATACAATTTCATGAAAGGATTTCACTATCAACAGTTCATTCACACCCAAAGTCAGCAAAAAATAGGTGATTCCCAACACAGTAAATAAATATTGAAAACTATTTCAAGAGATAAGAGCCAAAAAATATATCAGTTTATTTGTTCAGTTTTTTTCTTTTTTCAAGTCACATTTGGCAGTTGTTTATAGGTTTTTCAGCTTTTCCTCCGCTAATGCACATTCTACGTGGAAATGGAACTTGAAACACAATACTACACTATTTGGCAATTAAAATGACACCAAACACGTATATATTACTGAATTAAAAATACACGAAAAACGACAAAATGCATGGAGCGATTTTTAATAAGGTGATTTGCTTGATGCTAACAATACATCAATACTAGGTGGAATTATAATGGAAGACCTGTGTTAACAGTATCTGAAAATTGTGAATCACTGATTAAACTATTTGAGAATATAATAGAAAATAATGAAACATGGGACTCAGAAGTAATAAATAGTTCGAGGGGTTTTTTGGAATGTTTGAAACGAGATCTTAATTTTAATTATTTGTTGAACATATGTTCACAAATATTTCCATTCTCGGACAATGTTTTTAATATATTACAAATCAAAACAAATGATATTGCTTTTTGGATGTGGTGATTTTAAGTCCATTTTAAGCCAAAAACGAGATGACTCTGACCTATTTTGGGAGAAAACGATGACGTTAAATGTAGAGCCACAAGCCCAGCGTCTTCGAACAGACAAGGTGGGAGATGTTCAAACATTATACAGACGCCTCTTTTATGAAATAATCGATCAAATTCAGCAACAAACAAACTATAGATTTAACGGTTTAAATGATTTTAAATTCCTCGAGAACTGCAATTTTGATGCATTTAAAGAAAAAACTTTTCCAAAAGATGCGTTTAAATCTCTTCTTCATTATGGCCAGTTCTTCGACCGAATGTTACCGCGATCTGAAATAAAATTGATTTACGAAACTGATGACATTAGCGCAAAAAATAACCCTAAGGAACTAATGCAATTTTTAAAAGACAAGGAGCTGGAAGATTCCTACACCGAAATGTCGAAATCGTGTGAGTTAGTATTGACAATACCTGCCACAAGCTGATCAGTAGAAGGCAATTTTTCAACACTAAAACGTATAAAAAATTTCGTGAGAAATTCAACGGGGCAGGAGAGACTTTCGCATACATCGCTGTTTTCCATTGAAAATAAACTTCTCCAAAATATGTCGGAGCATCGAAGTTTTTATGATGACGTCATTGGCGAATTTGCAAAAAATGATCGAAGAATCGAATTATTACAAATAGGTAAGTTTCTAAAAGTTGCTTCCCTTTCTTAATTTTTCCTTCTTACAGTGCCACTATTTCCTACAGAATTTTTACTTTTAAATTGATCCTTATCTTTATAAACAAAGCAACAAATACTATATAAATAAACAGAATATACAGTCATTACTCTTAACCTATGGAAAAGTGGTGCACAGCTGTCAAGATCACCTGTATTACAAATTGTTCTTATTACTCTTTTCTGCAGCACAAATACTCAAGATGCAGAAGAGTGGACATATGCATAATAAAATAAAATTAGAGAATGTTCACTAACTACATCCCTCAAATTTTTTTACATAGAACTTCTCCGTGATAGTGGTAATTTAATATTTCATCGAGACTGAGGCCAAGAAATTTTAAAGTTTGAACTTTATTTGTTTTTTCTTTAATTTGTATTAAAGGTTGCTGATCAGTAGTTATTATTATTATTATTATTATTATTATCGTTATTATACAGTAGGCGGTTGTAACCGATTAACTGCCATTATTATGTCCATGCACTTTAAATTTAACTATCCACACTTTATAGTTGTGATTACACCCCAGTACCAACATAATTGTCCAGTCTGTTCTTAAAAGCATTTATACTGGGAGCAGTTACGACATCCTCAGGGAGCTCATTCCACTGTTGGACTGTGCGATTAGTAAGAAAGTATTTCCTCGAGAGTTTACGACTCAGCTCTGCTGTCAACTTTAGAGAATGTCCTCGGAGATGTTGATTGGTGTTTCTGTGAAAGAAATTTATGTCACATTTGTAGTGCCTATGTAGAATTTTAAAGGTTTCTATTAGGCATCCTCTATTTCTCCTCTCCTCCAGTGTGCTAAGCTTGAGGTCTTTAAGCCTGTCATCATAAGACAACCCTCTCAACAGAGGTGGGATTCTTGTCGCTCTTCTTTGGACCCTCTCTAGAGCATCGATATCCGTTTTTGAAATACGGACTCCACACAACAACGGCATACTTCAACAATGGTCTTACATATGTCTTGTAGACTTTGAGAAATAGTTCCGGTGTCATGTTGCGGAAACATCTACAAATTAGATAGATTGTGCAGTTTGCCCTTTTCACAATGTTGTTTATGTGATGCTCCCACTTCAGATCATGTGAAATGCAAACACCGAGGTCCACCTGTTCAGTGACTTTCTTTAGTAAGTTATTATTAGTTATGTTAGAAATTTATCTCGTAGAGATCATGTCAGTGGTCCCATATTGGATATTTATTCTCAAAATATGGGTCAACGACGCTTCATACACATGGCATGCCTGGTACATAAAATATTGAAGTTGGGAGAACCCACTTACCTCTCAGAAATGATAGAGCAGCGCGGTGAAACCCACCAAATTAATGTGAGAAATAGACATGCTATTTCAGTGCCCAGACACAAGACTCAGTTCTATAAAAACTGTTTTCGGTATTTGTCAGGTCATGTCTACAATTTAATTCCAGACTACATGAAAAGCTTTAGCCCAACATATTTTAAAAATAAAATTAAGGACTATATCTTAAATACTCTTTTGCAGTTGTAGCTCTTCTGTAGTTTTTTTTTTCTTCTTGTGATTCGTTTATTTAACTGTGATGAACCTTCCTATAGTGTATAGATTTCTTTAATTTGTATTTAATATATTTATATACATATGTATCTAATGGTGATTATTAAAATACGTTTTTACGGTAATTTTCACCTGTTGTATGTAAATTCATTTATATGCAATAAATATATTTTTATTTTATTTTTTTATTTTATTATCAATGTGATAATCAAGAAGCGGGTTGTTATATCCAATGTGAAGCACTGCACACTTGCTAATATTTAGCTCGAGCAGCCAATCCGTCGTCCACCTCTCCAACTCAGCAAGATCCTCCACCAAACTACCGTGATGACTTGTGGGATCACCATATATTTTAGTGTCATCTGCGTACATACTAGTCATACAAGACATGTTTGTTGCTAGGTCAGATACATATATTATAAAAAGGAGAGGACCCAGCACAGTTCCCTGCGGAACACCACTAATAACTGCATGCCTTCCAGAGAGCCTGCCATTTATTCTGACTTGGTAATACCTATCTGACAGATAATCCCTAATCTAGGAGAGCTATGGACCTCGGATGCCAAAATGGTTAAGCTTACATAGAAGTCTATTTAAGGGAACGGTGTCAAATGATTTAGCAAAATCGAGGTAAATCACGTCCATTGGGAAGTGATCCTCTAGTGCCTTGGTCCATAGTTCCAAATTAGACAACAGATTGGATATTACTGACTTTCCCTTAAGAAAACCATGTTGGTTAAGCACAAGTCCCTCATGGTACATCTGAAGGAATTCTGTGATTTCATTAGCAATGATCTTCTCCATACACTTGCCCGGTATTGATGTTAAACTAATGGGTCTGTTTTCAGCCAGATGCTTGTCTCCTTTTTTATATATGGGGATTACCACAGCACCCTTCCAAATCTCGGGTACCCTGCCACGATTGAAAGACTCAGTCATCGAATCAGCAAGGATGCTGCATAAAGTTGCTCGGCAGTTTTTAAGCAGAACGGGAGACACATTATCAGGTCCAGGACTGGCAGAGCTTTTAAGGTCGTTCAATACCTTTTCCACTTTTTCTGGAGTAAAAACAATGGACTCAATTGATGGTATAGAGTAACTGGTCGCTGGAAGTTGTGGAATATTTGAGGTGTCCTCATGAATAAACACTTTGTCAAACTGTATAGCGAAAACCTCAGCTACCTGGAGTGGCTCGGACACAAGTTGGCCGCCCTCCTTTAAAACTAAGTTCTGAACTCTGGAGACAAGGCAGCTCTTTATGTACTGGTAAAATCTTCTTGGACCTTGCTCTAGGAGACTACTCTCATATGTATTTCTAGCCCTTCTCAATACTATAGAGACTTCGTTTTTTGAAGCTTTGTACAGTTCGTAGTTACACGCCCTGTTAGTGTTTCGATACCTACGCCAAAGTCGTCTTTTTCGGTTTATCAGTTTAATGTGTGTCTTTGAGATCCATGGTTTGTTATATGTCTTCTTAGGATGCTGCAAGGGGATGTATGTATCTGAGATCTCAGTTAAGAGGCTTTCGCAGTTTTAAAAATGTGAGATACTGCTATCAGGCACCCACTGTGATATGAAGTTATTTATTGTGATATAATCGGCCTTCCAATAGCTTTTGCGTAGTTGTCACATGATCACTTTTACCAATTGGAGGAGCAACCTCCACCCCTGTCATAAGTCTCTCATCAGACACCAAACATATATCAAGAAGGGATGGGTCAGTACCCTCTCTAAACCGCGTGTTAAAATTTACCAACTGGTAGACCACCGATTTTTGGTAAGCCCAAAGAAACTCTTCAGCAGAGGGATTATGTTTTGTCACTTGACCCAGGGTCCAGTCTATCTCAGGATAGTTTAGATCCCCAAAAACTATTGATGTAATATTAGTATCACTTAATTCAACAAGCATCTCCAGAATTTTATTGTTTTCATCCACTGAGCAATTGGGTGGTCGGTATATGCATCCCAGTAATAGATGGACTTCTCCAACCTTGACATTCAACCATATAGTGTCTATATGGGTGGAACCAACTAGCATCACCCGTTTATTACAAACAACCTGGTGACCATGAATCTCGCTCTTGACATAAACACATACTCCTCCACCCCGCCGTACAACACCCTGCTCATTTGTAGTTGACCAGTCCTCTCTAAACAAAACATAGCCGGGAATAGACATCAGAGCGTCCGGTATGTTGGTAATTAACCATGTTTCAGTAATAAGAATGAAGTCCGGCTTCCTGTCTTGGATTTCCAATAAAAATTCATCAAATTTGGCACTTATTGAGCAAAGCAATAATTAATACTTAAAATGATAAAAGAGATAAGTAAAAGTTGAAACTATTTAAAAACTATAGCCTGTGAAGAGTCAATGTTTCTCCAGCCAGTTAATGAACTTGAGGTACACACATATCTAAACTCAATCTCAAATAAGCACTCTGGTGGTATTGATGATATTCCTTGCTCGCTGTTGATAAATGTGTCAGAGCATATATCTCCAGTCCTTACCTACCTAATAAATGAATCCTTTAAAGAAGGTATATTTCCCACTCAACTAAAAACATCTATTATTCGACCTATACACAAAAAGGGTAATATTAATAGAATAGATAACTATAGACCAATCTCACTTTTGACTGCATTCTCTAAGATATATGAAAAAGCATTTTATGACAGACTCAGTAACTTCTTGAATAAAAATAGGATTATACCTAGTACTCAGTTTGGATTTCGAAGGGGCTGCTCAACGGCTGATGCTATTGTTTCCCTTGTTGGGGAACTCGTTCGGGCGTTGGATCAGGGTTGTGCCACCATGAGTGTTTTCTTTGATTTCTCTCGCGCCTTTGACTTGGTCAATCACTCTGTTTTATTATGTAAATTAGAACGTTATGGAGTGAGGGGTACTCCACTCAAATGGATTGAGACATACTTGTTTGACAGGAAACAAAAAGTCATACTGCTGGTGAATGGCCAGAAGTATCAATCTGAATTAGCAGACGTTCCTACAGGTGTTCCACAGGGAAGTGTGCTGGGACCCTTATTATTCCTCGTCTATATTGCTGATATTACTCAGTCAGCTTTGTTGGGCCCTAATATTATATATGCAGATGACATAACTTCTGTCATAACAGGTGTTTCTTTGGCTGAGATAAGGAGATTAGCGGAGGTCAGCATTGAGCAAATGCTTGATTATTGCAGATTGAACAATCTTGTCCTCAATTTACAAAAAACACTCTTAATGCTGTTCAGTACCCGTGCAAATGACACAGTCTAAATCTAAATATATGTGGTAATGATATGGGCAATGTTAACACTGCTAAGTTCCTAGGCGTCATCATGGATTGTAACTTAAATTGGTCAGGTCATGTCGACTATATTCTTAAAAAACTTGCCACCCATTTGTTTGTCATTTGGAAACTAAGAGCAGTAGTTGATAGAAGCATACTAATGTCTTATTACTATGCCTACGTCTATTCCTTGTTAAATTATGCTATAGTAGCTTGGGGAAATTGCTTGAGAGTGAATGAGGTATTAGTTGCACAAAAGAGGATTATTCGAACAATCCTTTTCAAGGGATCAAGGGAATCTTGTCGACCACTCTTCTCAAATCTTCAACTGTTGACAGTTGTATCAATTTATATACTTCAATGTGCCCTGTACATTCGTAAGAATCTTAACTCTTTTACTCTGGTTGATGACATGCCTCACTGCTATCCACTCAGAAATGGCTCCGACTTAAGGCTACCGGCTGTTCGACTGACTGCAACTGCTAAAAGTTCCCTTGTAATGCCCTTAAAAATATATAATCACTTGCCGGTTGAACTCAGACGAACTATAAATTTAAAATCTTTTAAAAGAAAACTATTTGACTTGCTTTGTAGGGATCCCATTTACAGTTTGAATGAGTTTTTCTCTAGAAACTTTGTATGATCTTGAAATATTCTGACTTGTATTTTGTATTTGTATTTTAACTTTTACACTATTTTATTTCACTTTTAACTTGATTAGGTATGTTGTAGTATTGTTCTTAACCTATTATATTATTATATGTATTTTACTTTGACAATCTTCGACGAAACACATGTCACACTGTGATCTGTTTGTGAATAAAGGAATTTGAATTTGAATTTAAAATCATACTTTTTTATAAAAAAACTCAAACTCAAATATACTTTATTGTTAAAAGAACATACAATCATTGCCAACAAAGTAAACTCTATAAAAATAAAAATACTAAAGAATAATAAGTGGAAAAATACTACATATACAAAAAGTTATATAGCTGTAATAAAATCGATAATTAAATATATAATATAACAAAAGAGATATAAAGATTTTAAATACAGAACCTAAAATACACGAGTAATAAAAACAAACAGAATATATTGTATGCCCACAAAATAGCATTGCAAAATTCTTGCAAGTTATAATATGCTTTTGCCTCCAAGCTACATTTTACATTTTTCTTAAATAATTTAAGAGATTCTATATTTCTAAATATTTGTGGGAGGTGGCTGTAGATTTTTTTACTTTCATATAAAATTGAACCTTTTATTAAGGTTGTTGTGGGGATAGGCAGTGGAATCAAATTCTGTCTAGTATTAAAGGCCCTTTCAGTTGTTAAATTTCTGTGTTTTTATGTATAAATTCAAAGTTATTATCCATGTGTATTCCTAAAAATTATATCTGTATCTGATAGGAAAGGTTATCAAAGTTAAACTTAAATGTTAAAATATTAGTTTTTGATACATAAAAACTAAGGTGCTTCGCATCTCACCATTTCTTAATTAAGATCAGATCTCTTGAAATACTTTCTTTTCATAGTTGTCTATTTTTATTTCACCAGATGATGGTTGTGTATTCCGCATATAATGTAAAAGTTCCATATATGTTAAGGTTATTTAAGTCCTTAATATATAATAGGAATAAAATGGGACACAAGGTCCTTGTGGCACCCCAAAAGATATTATTTGAGTAATTCATATTCCCATTCACCTGTTATTGAAGATAGAAGAGAAAGGTTAAAAATTGTGTGGGATATTTAGCAGGTTGCAATTTTGGTAACATAAAATATTTAACCAAAGGTAGTCTTTTGTCCAAAAAGCATTATTATCTCCCAGTACCTCTACACTTTAATAATGAAAAATCCAAGTATATTATTTATTTAATTAATTCATAAACTCAGGTAAAAATAAAAATGATTTTACAAAATTTCAGTTTTTTCTAAATATCTTTGAAATTGTTTCAAATTTCTTACTGCATTTTATTAGGCTCTGAACTGCACAATTTTCCATCAACTTAACCTCATATCCATTATGATTTCCGAGATGCATGCAATCGAGTTTGTACCACCCTGTCTACCCAATATTTACTCAGTAAAAATAAAAATGGTTTTTGTCTTGTATCTAAGAGACTCGAGCTCGGCCAGTATTGTATTGAAAGTACAATCCAAAACAATTTAAACTCAACATAAAACACAAGATTTTTTTAAAGAAATACTTACCGGTATTCGGGTCATCACTGGTTTTTGTGCCTTCTTTCCCAAAAACTCTTCTTGAAATTGCAAAAATTGTACTATAGTTTGTGATATACTTTTATTTGTGACAGGGTCATTATTATTAATGTACTAAAAAGCAAAAAAGGTTAGAAATGCTACTCACATTTTTTTTTGGTACTAATTATATCTGTATAAAAAAAACTCACGGTACCCCTTGAGCCAGTAACAGCCCTATATGGAACTTCATAATGTTATTCCCTAAATTACCAATAGCAAATAAGAAATTATTATTTACCTTCTTTGCATTTTTTTGCAGCCAGTTTTTCACACCTTCTAATGCATTTAGAGTTTCCGAACTTTCAAAAAATTTGATGTTTGGACCACCGTCCATTTTAGGCCCTATAGACATCATTTTTGCAATATCTTGTAAGAGTAATGGTACAAAATAAAATTCCCACCGTTTTACAACCCGGCAATCATTCTTTGACTATTTACATTTCGTATAGTTGACAGTGACAAGTGACAGTTGTTATTAATAGAAAGCGTACTTTTAATTTATACCCGATGACGTCACATACAGTAGTTGATTTTCAGTTCGTGTTCGCACAATGCAAATAAATTATACAATACGGATTAGCGGGATCGAGACTAGAGGAGTCTAGATTAGGTAAATATTTATTTTTTTACACTAGTTTTGACGGTTTCTGGTATACATCTGAACGCGTATCCAAAGACAAATTTATACGGTCACTATGTTTTTGAGATATAAATCCTCAAAGTCTATAGACATCCTAACCCCAATTTTCTTTCTTATGTAAACTAACTGGTTCTATCAGTCTTCCGGTTCGTCTCGTCGAATGCAGACCTCTGTGTTGTTAACATAAGTGGTGCCACGTGTTCGGTTTTGCTGCTTTATTTCGGGGGGAAACGGGAGACTCAACCGCTCAGGTGGAAACTTACGACCCCGCTAGAAAGGGAGCATACGCTGTGAACGTGTGAGGCCTAGTTGTTCCTGCATTCTATCCCGTTCGTCTGCCGCAGTTCTACATAGAATATTAGCGTAACGGCCGCTACGTGGCGGGAGTGGGAGGGGTAAGGGGATAGCTTGAAAGAAAGGGTCATCTCGTGATATCAGTAGTACTCTCAAGGGGCACCTAGTGGAAGCCTAGATGCATTTCAAAATTTAAAGAGGAATTATTAAAGTATTTGAAAGATTCGGGGTATTCGGGAGCCTAGAGCTCGCCATCCGGATATCCTACCGATAACGCCTCCAAACTGGACCAAGGTGCAGGGTCGACTTCGAGGGTCGCCGATTTAACGACTCTGAGCCCCGGACGGAGGGCAATCTGGCGACTGCCTCGTAGCAAAGCCAATAAGTCCTGTTATGTAACAGGCTAAACAGGAATGAAGAAGAAGAACTGGTTCTATATGAAACTAATATAAACAATTATAAAAAGACGTAAAATTGGGGTACACTAAAAAAACACGAGTCGTTAAATAGTTAGTTATTCCAGCAGAATTTTTATTAAAAAATTCTTGTTTTAATATAAACCTGATATTTTGTAGGCGTGCTACCGCGCGCTTATTTTACAGCAAGACTAGCTATTTCTTACCTAACCTATCCACATTTTGTTAAGAAAAAAACTAAAAAAGCCGTCGCCCAAGACGGTATTGCAGCGCAGGACCTTTGCATTATTAATCCAAAACTGGGCTAATCGGTGACTCACTAAAAACTTCAAGGAGTTTTGTTTATACTTTGTCGAAATAAACTTATATATTAGAGTGGGCCACAGCCATCCATACGTCATTCTTTTTGGACTAGTAACTAGTAAGTAATCAAGGCCTGTAAACTCTGTAAGTAATAACTTTTTCTACATGTTGCTACCTTAATGTCAACAAAAACCATCAAGATACAACTTTAAAGAGGCAGTCTTTCGAGCCGCCTCATCGAATCGCTGTGAATGTGTGGGGCCTAGTTTTTCCTGCATTCTATCCTGTTCGTCCGCCCAGTTCTACACAGAATATTAACGAAATGGCCGCTATGTGGCGGGAGTGGGAGGGGTAAGGGGTTAGCTTGAAAGAAAAGGTCATCTCGTGATACCAGAAATACTCTCGAGGGGTATCTAATGGAAGCCACGATTCATTAGACGCATTTCATAAAGAAGGAAAATGTATAAAGATATTTGGAATATACGGGGTGTACCGGGAGCTTAGAGCTCGCCATTCAGACATCCCATAAAAAACGTCTCCAAAAACTGGAATAAGGTGTAAATCATCTTGGGTCGCTTCAGCTCTGACTAAGCCCCAGAGGAAGAGCAATCTGGCAAGATGTGAAGTGCAATACCAAAAACATAAGTTGCAATTGGAACTTTAGAGAGATTAATTGACACTAAATAATTAGGGGCAGTTTTAACAAAATATCCATATTTAATTTGTATTACAGTTCCTGTCAGCAACTGTAATTTGTAATAATTAATATATTTTTTTCTTTAAAGTTGTCACCCGATGGTTATTCATGATGTCAAGATGGCAACATAACGGAAAAATTACTAATCCAAAAAGTGTGAAGTATTGTAAAATTAAGTAATTACCAAAGGTTTTTATGATCTCGTTGCTTCTTAACACACTTTCCTGGTAGCAGGAGCGCCGACTTAATGAAGGCAATAGGCCCGTGCCTCACATAACACATTTAACTGCAGAGCAACTGTGTTAAAACTGCCAGATGACACTGTATCCTGTCAAACATAGCAAACGCATTTAAAAAGCAATATTACATATTTATAAATAATTCAATTAAATTACATCTAAAAAATATTTTTAAATTAACCAGAAGCATTTTTATACCAAGTTTGCAGTATGTACATTTTTTACGCAACATGCACACATTTGGATCGTAAAACCTGCTGCCCACTAGAGAGTAGAGATGCGGAGCTCAGCAAATGTTCAAAATTTTTTGAGACAATTCAAAACTTCCAAACAGGTACTTGAACTTCCGGAAAAGTAAAAAAGTTGTCACATTTGACTAATTTTTGACATTAAAATGACATTTTGCTCTAAAAATGTACAATTCGTTAAACCGGCTACTCGATGCCGACGTTGCCAGAGTTATTTTTCTTGTACAACAGAATAGTATTTGATTCTTAGACAAGGAAAGACTTTCCTTGTCTAAGATTTGATTGTTAAAGTCTAAAGTGTAAAAAATTGAGCCAATTCTGTATATAGCTAACTAATAGCATTTTATTGTTAAGGACTTCATGAATGCGTAAACCAATTACCTTCAAAGCAAATACCGAAAAAATAAGCACCAACGCAAAAAATTACAACTTTTAGGAAATGTGATATATTTGGAAATTCGGGAAATAAAATTAAAAACTTAATAAATATTTAAAAACAGTATAATTACATAAACTTTGACAAATACTCATTTTATTTATACTTTGAAATATGTAAAGTTGCCACCAGTTTGTATTTACTCCGAATTGTCCGCTTACATCCAAATCTCGTTTGAATACCTGTCGCTATTTCATTTTCCTTCCTTATTTTTGGCAAATTATGAAACAATCATTGTCTGTAAAAGAAATGAACATAAGCAATGCAGAAATGGTGTATGTTTATTGTAATATAAGCAATAATTCATATTTGTCAGTCGAATATTATATGAAGTTAATAAAAAACTAATTAGATATTGCAAAAAAAGGCTATACGCATAATTTTAATTTTTTAAAGGCTCATATACTAAATAAAATACACAGAAATATTTCATAAAATATTACAGAGAAAGTAGATACAGTCATGCAAACACAGATTGTCAAATTAAATTGTATATCATATTTATTTAGTTATAAATATTATTCTTTGCTACATAAAACAAAAACTACATTACCAGTAGGTTTACATGCACTAAAAATAACTGTCAAGCAACTTCAAAAACATTCATAGTTTAGTTTGGTGTTCATAATTTGCTAGAAATGTTTCAAAATTTTCATCAATATTGCGGAGGGCCGGACAATAAATAGAATTACGCCATGATTTCAATATGGGGTTTAATTACCCTTTCGGGGTTAAATTTACTGAGACTACTGCAGTTTTTTTCAATATTTTGTGTAGACCTCATATCTGCAAATAAATATAACTAACCAGGTAAAAAATGTATTAAAAAGAAACCAATTGTCCTGTATCTCCACTGTACATGTCATAAGTTATAGTCATTTAAATTTAGGTTAAATTTTAAAAAATTGCACTTCAGTTGCACAATAGTGTATATATACAGGGTGTCCTAAAAGGTCCTACCTATAATTTAGGAATACATAGATTTGACTAAAATATCGCGATTCAGCTATACTTGGCTTAGTCCAAAAGTTAATATTAAGAAAGATTTTTAAAATAATATCCCTGGTTTGTGAAATATTAAAGTGAAAATTGGTGATAACGGATTTTTTATAGCCAGAAATAATAATACGCCTTCAATTTTGATGTTACTTGTAGATAGCCCTATTTTTTTATTTAATATGTTCTAACTTTTTTTAATACAAAATTAGGAAGTTTTGAATAGAAAAAATATTTTCTATTACCTTTTCTACACAAAAAAGCTTTTTCGAGATATTTGCTGTTTCATTACTTGAAACAGCCTCTGGTGAGTACACACCATTTAGTATATTCGAGTTTTATCATTTTTATAAAGTAGGCTTTTATCAAACAAAAATCAATTGAAATTAACCCATCTGTCTCAAAGAAACCGTTCAGAAATAAAGCTAATATATTTCTGAACGGTTTATTAAGATTTATGAAAATGATAAAACTTCTAATATGCTAAATGATGAATACGGCTGCATCATTAAGTAAAAAAGCAGCAAATGTCTTGTAAATGGTGAACTTTAGATAGATTTATAATGTATAGCTTTTTTTGGAGAAGACAGCAGAACCTATTTTTTTCTATACAAAGTTCCATAATTTTGAATATAAAAAAGTTCCATTTTTAAGAGCGAAAAGTAGCGCTCGTAGCGCCCTCTACAAGTTACATCAAAATTGAAGGCGTATTATTATTACTGGCTATAAAAAATCCGTTCTCACCAATTTTCACTTTAATATCTAGAAAACCAGGGATATTATTTAAAAAAATGGAAAATCAAATTTTAAATTAATCACCCTGTATCTTTCTTAATATTAACTTTTGGACTAAGGCAAGTATGGCTAAATCGCGATATTTTAATCAAATCTATGTATTTCTAAATTATTGCTAGGACCTTTTGGGACACCCTGTTTTTAATTTTTTCTGACTATGGAAAGACAATGTAAAATAAATTTCACATTTCCACAGCCACTTTTTGTCTTCTACAAAACTCAGATTGTAATCGTCAAATTATTTTTTTAAAATACGGACCTGGATTTTTTATTGCAAATTTTAATATATATATAATATATATATATATATATATATATATATATATATATATATATATATATATATATATATATATGGGAAACTTTTTTATTAGTAATTTTACAGAAAAAAGTTACTTTTTATAAAAAGTTCTGCTTTCTGCCAAAATAATATTAAAATATTCAAACTTGAGATTGCATATACAGGGTGGTCAAAAATTCCAAAAAATCGAAATTGACTCAAGAGAAAAGTACCTTTAATTTTTATTTTATAGCAAAATGTAATACAAAATCTTACTTAGAATAAAAAAACACATCTAGTACTAGATTCGTTGCTTCCTATCTGTAATCACTTTTTAAGGAATGTAAAACTTTGGCTTCTTACTGGCAAGTCCAGTTTCTTACTTTTGTTCCTACCTACATACCAGCAAAATTTCCTTATTTATCGATTGTTGATAATGGCATTGTCACTGCCATTGTCAACCACAATATTGTATTACTTTATTGAAACATCAGTTTGAATAATATAGTAAAAAGAAATGCCGCTGAAATTAAACAAAGAAGATAAAATTGAAATAATTTTAATTGTCGGAGAAAATTATAAAACATTTCGAGAAGCTGCAGACATTTTTAACAACAGACACCCCGATAAAATTATACGTTTCACAACAGTGGAGAATATTCTAACTAAATTCAAGACTTTTGGAAATGTAGAAAATAACTTCACTAATTTTAATTCTAATAAACATTACATGTAAATAACTTAATTAACAATAAAAACTAACTGTTCCGTCACTGCACATTTGCCTCAACATATCCACCATCTCTTTCCATACAGGTAACCGTTCTTACAGAAAATTCTTTTAAAACATGTCTAATCATGGCAGGCGTTATGGCCTATATCTCTTCCCTAATTGACTATTTAAATTATGTCGAAAAAAACTGGTCCAATTACTCTATCTTTGTAAAAAAATATAAATTCCGCACCACACATTTGTTTTGAATGAATACTGATCACGAGTTTGTATAACAAAATTAGGATTAACGTCACTCCACCAACGACAGTTTTGCGAACTTACAGTTCCATTGGAAGTAAACGTTGCTTCATCGGTAAAAATAATGCGTCTTGCCATAAAAGGATCATCTTCTAGCTCCCCTTGTATCAGACAGCAAAACTCGAACCATCGCTCAAAGTCTCCTGGTCTCAAGGTATGTATAAATTTTGGTTTGTAAGGTCGAAAACTGTTTTCTTTCAATATTTTTGAAACTGTATCTTTACCTATGTTATTTGGCCATGTTGCTGACCTTTTGCGTAGGGACTTTTTAGGGTCTTCTATCACAGAGAGCATTACTTGATTTGTAGTTTCGTCATTCGCAACCCTTGAGCTCCGTTTCTTGTTAAATTTATTTTCTGCATTTCCAAAAGTCTTGAATTTAGTTAGAATATTCCTCACTGTTGTGAAATGTATAATTTTATCGGGGTGTCTGTTGTTAAAAATGTCTGCAGCTTCTCGAAATGTTTTATAATTTTCTCCGACAATTAAAATTATTTCAGTTTTATCTTCTTTGCTTAATTTCAACGGCATTTCTTTTTACTATAATATTCAAACTGATGTTTCAGTAAAGTAAAACAATATTGTGGTTGACAATGGCAGGACAATGCCATTATCAGCAAACGATAAATAAGGAAATTTTGCTGGTATGTAGGTAGGAACAAAACTACGAAACTGGACTTGCCAGTAAGAAGCCAAAGTTTTACATTCCTTAAGAAGTGATTTCAGATAGGAAGCAACGAATCTAGTTCTAGATGTGTTTTTTTTATTCTAAGTAAGATTTTGTATTACATTTTGCTATAAAATAAAAATTAAAGGTACTTTTCTCTTGAGTCAATTTCGAATTTTTGGAATTTTTGACCACCCTGTATGTGCAATCTCAAGTTTGAATATTTTAATATTATTTTGGCAGAAGGCAGAACTTTTTATAAAGAGTAAGTTTTTTCCGTAAAACTACTAATAAAAAAGTTTCCCATATGTAAAGAACTTAAGTAGACACACTGTATATATATATATATATATATATATATATATATATATATATATATATATATATATATATATATATATATATATATATATATAAGTATATATATATATATATATATATATATATATATATATATATATATTTATATATATATTTTTAACCATCATTAATCCCTGCAGTGTTTTTGCCCAAAAGTAAGGCAATAGCTGACCGATATAATCACGACGACGTTTTCTTTTTTTGGGCAGTTCTTATTTTTATTATTACTGGTACGACTACATATGTGTATATCCTTACTGGTTCTTCATTTGCGGCAATTTTACAGTCAGTTTAGCATCGACATCGCGTACTTCCACTTCTTTAGTTCCAACACTGGGTTCGTTACAAAACGATCTTGCCCTTATTACTCGTGTTGTGTTTATTGAAATGCGTATGATCGTTGGCGAAAATGTACGAAGGGTAAGTAGTACCTTGGCCCTAGATGTACATACATTTCGACCTTTTATGATTTTTGTTATTTTAGTATTTGTTAGTTAAGTTAATAAATTCTAAAATATAGATATTACCGAGTTTTTGAATTTTGATAGTATTCAAAAAGGTGCACATTTTTATTTTTGTTGTTTCATTGCGAAAAATGTCATATTTAACAAAGCAAAATATTTCATAGCATTAAGTTGTTTATGAATTATCTTAAAAAACAAACCCGATTGTAAATATCCCTTAACATTAAAACGATAATTATTTATTAGGTTGTTTTTTTAACAGCAGATCTTGTGCAAATATTTCACTATAAAGGTATTTAGTACAGATGGACTTAATTCTCGGTAGACGAAACCGGTCTAAAAAGTATTTTGCAGAATATGTAACACCATTTTCTCTTTTAAAATTATTTAAAAAAGAGCGGCACCTAATCTGCATAGTTTATATTAACTATGTTGGGCCATATAAGTTGCTTCTTAGCAAAAAATAACCATATAATTAATTAGATTGTAAAGTACAGTTACATATTTAAATCTTTTTAGTTATAAAAATAGTAAGCTGGGTATTCCAGAATGGATGTGTAATTTCTTATACACACATGGAAAAAGTCTACGGATATTGAAAATTTTAGGTAAGTTTGAAACTTTAAAAACTTCTTTAAAAATGATATGATCTTCACGAGTCATGAGGCATCCAAAAGGTTGTTGTATTGTCTTTCAAAGATAGTTGTTCAAAGTAAATTAGGTGCTATTATACAGGGTCCTTTAAAACACGTTTGAATTATTTAAAAAAAAGTTGAATGAACGCATTTTACGTAGAATTACGAAAATAATTTTCAATTCCATTTTTAGCTAAAACAAGTCTTCTGTTCCAAATAAACATTAATGGGAAAATGTTGATATCTCTTTTTATTAAAGAAACAGAAGCAATTTTATAGAAATAGAAATAAAGCCTATAAGGGTACTTTTTTTTATGATTTATGCGATCGTATGTTTACATCACTATTTCTTTATGTCAATTTTGAAAAACGTTGAATTGTCGGTATGTGCAGCCCAAGTAGCGCATGCAATCATATATGGGCTAAAATCATGTGATATTGATATTTTTCATTTTTATCTATTAGTCTATCCTGTACATACAAACGATTCAACATTTTTCAAAAATTCACAGAATCAAATAGAGATGTAAATATACCATTGCATAAATAAACAAAAGCAAATTGAAATATCGGAAACGACAAATCTTTTACTCTGTATGATTTAATTTGTTTTAGAGTACCCTTATAGGATTTATTTGATTTTATCGCAATTGAAAGGCATCTGATGCAGATGTGTTGTATGTAATGTTAAAAATATAGAGTTCTACAAAATTGCTTCTGTCTCTTTAATAAAAGAGATAGCAACATTTATCCATTAAAGTTTTTTGAACAGTAGACTTGTTTTAGCTAAAAATGAAATTGAAAACTAAGTTTCGTATTTCTCCGTAAAACGCGTCCATTCAACTGTTTTAAAAAATGTCAAAGTTTTTTTGAGGGACCCCGTATAATACCACCTAATAACTTTGAGTTTACTTTGAACAGCTATCTTTGAAAGACAATACAGCAACCTTTTGGATTAAGAGAGTTCTTGAAGTTTCAAACTTACCTGAAAATTTCAATATCCCTAGACTATTTCCATGTGTGTAGATATAAAAGGAACAAGTGAAAATAATTCTAGTTCATTTTGTTTAACTGATCCCAACTGGAATATAATAAAAATAATTTAGGTATGGTTTGAAGCAACTAAATAATATTTGGACAGTTTTCGAGAGAGAGAGTTGGAGAAGACTAACATTTTAAGCTTTTTTTTTGGTATTTTAGTTAGAGTCAAAGTATACTTTAATGTCATAAATGAAATAATTCGTTGACAAAGCAATGTACATAAAATAAATAACATACAAATCATTAGTTTGAGTAAAAATTAATAACAGTTCACAATAAAAACTAAAGAAAATAACCAGCGTACACATTTAATTTATTGAACATTAGAAATATAGGAAATGTAACATATTTAAACAAAAAACTAACGACAACATAAATAAATAGAGAAAATATATGAGTCATGAGTCTTAATTAGCAAATATATATAAATTATATATGTATATATATATATATATATATATATATATATATATATATATATATATATATATATATATATTTTGATTTTTAGGGGGACGTCTTTTCATGTATGATTGGTTACAGGGTGTTCCAAAAATAAGATATCGCATTACACTTGACATTTTTTGGAAACCCCCAATTTTTTTTCTATTTTTGATCCAGGAAGTTTTTATAACTTTTGTATAATAAAAATTTCAACCATTTTGAAGTTATTTGAATAATTGAATAATATCAAGTATTGATAAATTAAATTCAAGTAAGGTCAAAATAACGAAACTTTATTATCAAAACGGAAACATTGCAAGGGCTACTGCCCGGTTGTTTAATACGTTATATTCAGTCAAAAATATTAACCATAAGTATGTGGCTAAATTAATAAGAAAATTTGAAGCAACTAGATTGTTTATTTTAAATCAGGAACACTAAACCATTTACAGTTTTACATTCACATTAAAATTTAAACAAAAATTAGTTACTTAGCTACAATGTGTCAAAAAGTCAATGTGGTAATAAATGTTGAAAGTGGTGTCCGTTTTCCATGCAATAATAAATATTTTGCTCAAATCTATTCCTAACATTTTCACACATTTCTGGAGTTATTTGTCTGCATTCCGCCGTGATCCGCTTAAGATATTTGTACTAAAAACCTTACTTTTTATATGTCCCCAAAGAAAGTAATCTAAAATCCGGAGACCTTGGTGGCCACTCAATGGGGCCGCGCCGTATCCAAATTTTCCAAAAAATCGTACTCATGCACCATTTTTGGAAATAAGAAAATTTTGAAGATAATTAACCTCATTTTCTATTTTTCGGTTATTCGTGGCTCTATTGTAAATAATCTCCCCCGTAGGTTTGTATTTTTAATATGAATTTGTCTATTTTTTTATATTGGGTGTCCTCGAAACAAAAATTCAATAGACGGCAAACATGTACATTTTCAAATCCGAAAAACAAATTAAATAACAAATTACAATATAACCAAAAAATTATCATAATCGTCTTATTAAGCTCATGGACAAGTTTAGTTTTTGAAATATGGATTTCAAAATTTTTGCACTGTTGAGCGTGTAAATAGAAGTTGCCAGAAAGACTGTTGTCAAAATGTAAAAGCTATTTCTCTGGCTTCATTTCTAAACTGATCCTCGATTAAGTAATTTCACAAATTTTCTTAATTTGAATTCTTATGGTTAATATTTTTGTCTGGATGTAACGCATTAAACAAGTCTCTGCAATGCTTCCGTTTTGATAATACAGTTTCGTTATTTCGACCCTTTCTTGAATTGAATAAATCATTGCAAAATATTATAATAGAACTAGGCAACTTAACGATTTAAAATCAAAGATAAAGTTGTTCTATGATTTACGATGACATTGACGGATGCTAAATTTCTTGCTGGTATCGGTGATTATTATTTTTTTCCGTATTAGGTACTAAATTAAATGCGAATTTTATAAAAAAAATTAAAAAAACTTCAAAATGGTTGAAGATAGGTATAAACTCTTCTATACAAAAGTTTAAAAACTTTGGAGAATCCAAAAATAGAAAAAAAATTGGGGGTTTCCATTTAAAAATGTCAAGTGTAATGCGATATCAAAATATTATAATAGAACTAGGCAACTTAACGATTTCAAATCAAAGATAAAGTTGTTCTATGATTTACGATGACATTGACGGATGCTAAATTTCTTGCTGGTATCGGTGATTATTACGTATTTTCTAAATTAAATCGTTTTTAAAAAAAATTAAAAAAACTTCAAAATGGTTGAAGATAGGTATAAACTCTATTATACAAAAGTTTTTTCTGAATCCAAAAATAGAAAAAAAATTGGGGGTTTCCATTTAAAAATGTCAAGTGTAATGCGATATCTTATTTATGGAACATGTATTATACAATCATACATGAAAAGACGTCCCCCTAAAAATCAAAATTATTAAGGAAAATATTCCAGGAAAGTCATAAATAATGTTTATCCTGTATATATATACATACAGGGTTATTGCAACCCGTTCATTAAAAGTTTTTGATGATGCCATTTAAATAAAAATTTCAAATTTTGGGATTAGGGTAAGGTCAAGGGGTACTTCTTTTTTGAAATATTTTCAACTTCTTGTCACTTCCGGTTTAACCGGAAATATATGTTTATTTTAAATGGAACACCCTGTATTTTGCACTTCGAGAATTTTAATGCTATTTTATGTAGCATGTCCTATACCTAGGTTCAAGCGTTCTTAAGATATTTGACCTTGAACCGAAAATTATCCGGCGACCAAATTTTAAAATCTCATATTTTTGTAAGTTTTGAAGATATAATCTTCATATTTTGCAGACGTTGGGTAAATAATCTTAGGTTTGTATTTTTTTTATTGAATTTGTCTATTTTTATACAGGGTGTCCTAAATTCAGCGGCAAACATTCACATTTTCAAAGCCAAAATTACCTAACAATTACAATATGCAACCAAAAAATTAGAAACTATTGCAAACAGTTTTTAATATGGTCAACATTTTCCGCAATACATGTTGTAAAGACTGTTTCTAAATGTAAAAGTGTCTTCGCTACAAACTGTCCTCGATTAAGTAATTTCACACCTTCTTGAATTCTTTGTCGCGATCCATTTACAGTCTCTGGCTTCTCCTGGAAAACAATACTTTTTAGGGTCTAAAAAGTAGTCCATAGGAGTCAGGTCTGCACTTCTGGGTGGCCAGGCAAGATTGCCGTTTTCTTTAATCCAAGAGGTCATTATGTCTTCTAGCATTTAAATTTTCCTCTTAAAATACTGGGCCTAAAATTCTTCATCGCCAAATTGCGCACAAAACCTTAACAGATCTGCGCCCTTGGGTTTCTACCTAAACTATTTTCTTTTCGTTTTTGTTGCTCCAGTAATGTAATTTTTTTCTGTTAAATACCTTGCTGTAAGTCGTAAATATGGATTCATCCGTCCAAAAAATATTAAGGAAAATATTTTCCGAAAAATGTTTATCCATTATAGTATTGCAAAACTCTAACCGAAATAAAGCAGCAAAACCGAACACGTCTTATGTTATATTGCATCGACGAGACGAACCGGAAGACTGGTCTTCTTCTTCCAATTTTTGAACGGTTAAATACTTGTAAGGGTTATCGGTATTTATCTTGAAAAACGCCTGAATACTAGTTTATCTGATTTTGATCATTTAAGACATGGCAGCTTCTTTGTTTTTACTGAATCAAATTGCAATTTCGTCGAAAACACTCGTAGACTCTAGCAAAAACCTTCTTTTCCGGATGGAGTCTTTGAGGAAATTTGGTAACATAACTTCTTAACGCTAATACTGGACTTTTATTACTAGATAAATAGCATTTCTCTATATCGGCTCTTTCTTCTGGGTTATACATTAAAAAACTTTAGAACGTAGATATATTAATAAAAATAAAGCAAAATAACAGCAACAACAACAATAATAGCAGTAAAGAGTAACAATTATGTGGAATAAAACCAATAGATCGATTTCAAAGTAAAAATGACAGTTCTCGATTGTGTTTTATTTCAGCCTGGCCGTCATGGCCAACTAATAGCAAACTTTAAAAGTTGTAAATGTTAAATTGCCAATATTTCAAACTAAATATTTTTGAAATAGACGTTCTTTAACAAAGTCACCCCTCATTTTTAATGCCTAATAAGATAAACTTATAAAATCATGGGTTTCCATTTGAAAAAAGTGACTTTTAACGATTTTCTCATTTAATTTTTAATCGCTAGTTTTTGACTACCCTCTATTCGTTAATTACGAAAATATTGACATAGTCTACTAAAGTAGAGCCCATTATACCAGAAAATAAGTCCTGATTATTTAAAAAACGATTTTAAGCAGAAGTATCAGAAATACACTCAGGTGCAAAAAATTCGATCCATACGAATTTTTTAATAAAACATAAAGATCTTTGGATTTTAAACTTTAAAATAAGTTATAGATTGAAAAATACGTATTGAATATCAATAAAACGCATAGTTTACAGAAAATAAATCTTTATTTTATATAGCCATTCGCTATAATACAGAAAATTAAAAAAATAATCAAAACTTCTTGAATAAAAAATTGTAATACAAAAAAATGTGGTGTATGCAGTGATACTTAATACCTAGTGTTTCCTCCTCGGGCCCTTATAACAGCTTGAAGACGGCGTGGCATCGAGGTAATCAAGCTCTGGATGTCAGTTTGGTCCAATTCTCTCCATATTTCCTGAACAGCCGCACCAAGCTCAGCCAAGTTGTTTGGACGAGGTAGTCGTGCTCGATATTGCTTTCCCATTATGTCCCAAAGATGCTCAATTGGATTGAGATCAGGACTGCAAGCTGGCCAATTCATACGGACAATTCCCACCTCTTCTAAATAGTCATTGACGATTCTAGCACGGTGCGGACGCGCATTATCGTCCATGAAAATAAAATTGGGTCCGATGAACGGGGCAAAAGGTATCACATGCTCATCAAGAATGGTCGTTATGTATCTTTCACCCGTCATAGAACCGCCATCCACGATAGCTAGGTCAGGTACGAGCTTCGAAACTTATACCACCCCAAACCATGACTGATCCTCCTCGATAGCTTATTCTTTCTGCAATATTGCACTGAGCAAATCGCTCTCCTTGCCTCCGCCAAACTCTTTCGCGGCCGTCTGGTGACCTCAAGGTAAACCTGGACTCATCTGAGAACAATACACTTCGCCAATCTGCGTCATTCCAGTTTTCGTGTTCTCTTGCAAAGGCAAGTCTATTTCTGCGATGTTCTACGGATAATAGTGGACATAGGGCTGGTCTTCTGGATGCTAAATGAGCTTCAGCAAGTCGACGCCGAACTGTCCACCTGCTTACATCCACATTTCTCACTTCATTCAGACGATTGGCCAATTGAACTGATGTGTCATGCCGATTTCTCAAACATGAAGTTACCAAAAATCGGTCATCTCGTTCGGATGTTGCCCTTCTACGACCGGAACCTGGCCGCCTTGTGAAATTGCCGGTTTCATTAAATCGCTGAACTGCTCTTTGAACCGCCGAACGACTAACACCTAACACATTAGCTGCATAATACTGGCTACGACCATCTTGAACTAAAGCCACCGCTCTAGCTGCATCCGTCGGAGTTAAGAACATTTTATTGCAATTAGAATTAAGAATGCAACGCCTTTTGACACTACAAGATCACTATGGTAACCCGGGTTAAAATAAATGCAACCAACAAGGATTTATATTTTCGCTTATCGGAGGAATTTTAACAAATAAAAACATAAATTCCTATTTGCGATGAGAAATGCAGAACTAATATAAACATTTTGGTTTATTTGGGATATACGAGGGCATACCTGAAGATACATATGCCATATAATAACTTGAGTCGAAATACTTAAAATAAATGAGAAAAAAGAAATGGATCGAATTTTTTGCACTTGAGTGTATAACCAGAATTGCTAATCTCTGACAGAATATGGTTGTATAAGGTTTTTTTCCATGAACTTCTCTCATATTGAATATTTCCTTTTATCAAGAAAATTAAAAGACGACATGACTTATGTATATGGTTAGTTATTGGCCAGTAACGTTAAGTCTTGACATTAGTTTGAATGTATTTTCTCTATTGAAAATTAATCTATGGTACATATTGTTAACTGTAATAGCCAATACTTTTTGTAAAATGGCCTGTGGTTTGGTTAGTTATATCTCGGCAGTAAACATTTCATTAAATCCTATAATCCTAGAAACATTTTTTTTTAACTTGGATTGTCTAGAAAATTAAGTTTTGAGGTCATTTCATTAAATAATTTCTCGGGTTAAGATTTATTGGACATGAACACGACATTAGAATATGAACGAAAACAAATTTTAGAACTAATGGCTTGTGACATTTCTCTGGGTACTTTCCATAAACGACCTGAAGTAAAAAAAATAAAGTTTAAAAAAGTTACAGTACATACAATAACATGTATTTTTGCTGTATGAGCTGACAATTACTTATTTTGTAAGTTTATAAAGTACATATAAAAAAAATCGGTAAATTTCCTTGTTAGGAATAGTGAAGTGTGACCCAGTCCAAAAGTTAATATTAAGAAAGATACAGGGTGATTAAGTTAAAATTTTATTTTCGATTTTTTAAAATAATATCCCTGGTTTTTGAGATATTAAAATGAAAATTGGTGATAACAAATTTTGTATAGCCAGTAATAATAATACGCCTTCAATTTTGATGTAACTTGTAGAGGGCGCTACGAGCGCTACTTTTCGTTCTTAAAACTTTTTTATATACAAAATTATGGAACTTTGTTTAGAAAAAATAGGTTCTACTGTCTTTTCTCCCCAAAAAAGCTATCCTTTATAAATCTATCTAAGGTTAACCGTTTACGAGATATTTGCGGTTTTATTACTTGATGCAGCCTCATGTATTCAACATTTAGGATATTACAAGTTTTATCATTTTTATAAATTTTAATAAATCTTTCAGAAATAAAAGCTAATATGTTTTCTTTTAATTCCAATTGTTTCTTGTCTGATAAAAGCCTGCTTTATAAAAATGATGAAACTGGAATATCATAAATGATGAGTACACGGGGTTGTTTTAAGTAATAAAACTACAAATATTTCGAAAACGGTAAAATTTAGTTAGATTTATAAGATATAGCTTTTTTCTGAAGAAAAGATAATAGAAAATATTTTTTCTACAAATAACTTGGTTAGCGAAACGCGCGTCCAGAATGTAATAAGTTGTTTTGTAGTGTGATTAGAACTCTTGTATTTTGATCTATCTTCCACCACAGGTTCCAGTGTTTCCCATTTTCACATTTAATTTTTCTGCAAAGTTTAAGGCAATTGTACAAATTTTTTTGGCCGCCATTTTGTTTTGCCATCTTAAATTCGTACCACAACTTTACCAGTTTATCTCTATATAACACTTAATTCTTGCACAAAAATTGAAATTAGTATAAGAAGTAGTATTTTCAGGTTGATTTGATATGACACTTAATTTCAAGTCAAAGACGGATCGATGGTATTAATAAGATATTTTTTGGCATCTTGGGACGCTAAAATGTGAAGATATATAAAACTTGAGAGAGTGATTTTTTTTCACCATTACAAACATTTTATTTGGCCGCCATTTTGTTCCACCATGTTGAATTAGTAACACAGTTTTATCATAATTAGTTATGGTTGATCAATCCTTTATAGTTTTTTCATAACCATAATTATTTTATTATTGGCACACAATTTGAAATCTAACATAATACTTGATAAGCAAAATATATAAAACTTGAGAGGCCATTTTGTGATTTTTTTCACCAAAATTACAAACATTTTATTTGGCCGCCATTTTGCAATATTTTTTCCAAAATAAATACCAAAATGTTGAATTAGTAACACAGAAAATCACATAAATCCGATTTTAACCTTCTCTATAGGAGACTTCGGACAAATATATATTTTTTAAAAAGTTTAAATATTTTTTTCATGTAAAGAAACACTTTATTGTAGAAATATAAAATATTTATTATAAAAACAAAACATAATTCTTAAAAAACAATAACGAAACAAAACTAAATCATAATTCATAATAAAACTAAACTAGTTTATTGCATAACTTTAGGTAGTTTGCACACATAATTTATATCACAAGATCAGTAAATCAATCCTTTAAGTAGTCTTTTCAGGAAAGCTAACAACATATTTTTTTTTAAAAACATTTACAACTTTTGCAACATAGAACTTAAATTTAAATGAATTTTTAAATATTTTATTATTCCGCCCTTTTGGATTCGTAACAAAATATTGTCATGCAGTTGATTCTAACATAATACTTGATAATTGTGCAAAATTTATCTACCGATTTTAAGATAAATTAGATAAGCGAGCTTCCTGTGGGTTGCAGGGCCAAATTCCTGAGGCGCGAAATCCGGACAACAAAATAATTTGTTTAATATTTCACTAGGCCGCCATTTTGTTTCGCCATATTGGATTTTTACCAAAATGTATATACCGAGTAAATGAAAATTATTGGATTTCCATAAACAATTTTGAGCACTCTATAAGTTGCAGGGATGATGGCAGCAAATTTTACTTTAAATTCAGTGTTAGCTTGATCTTTCATGAACATTTTATTTTTTAAATCACTTCCTAACCTTGTTCAATAAAAAAGAAACATGTTATTAACAGCCTATATTTGAAATAAGGATAACCCCCTGTATCTAAAATGTCGGTAGAGGTAAATAAACAAACTCCTCGTCAGAATATTCATAAAGGCTTTCTACTAATAAGAATAAAAAGTCTGCAAAAATTTGCTTGTGAGGTGTGCATTACTCATGTGTCAACACACAGACCTTACAAAAAATATAAATAATAAGTTGGACTTCCTACATCATTAGGATTTGGCATTTGGCACATTGTCTGAAACGTTTTTCCCTAAATTCCGTTGTCGTTTTCCTAACTCCATATTTGATGGTGTCTGACTGAATTCGTTTAGCTCCAGAAGCAAGGCCAGGTTGTTTTTTACAGCTGGTAACCGATCCGGATTTTACTATGTTCGATGAACATTGCATCTTTCTAATATTACAAAAAAATGTTGCCAATTGGCAGGGAGTTTTTATTTTTTGATTGACTGGATCGTAACGTAAATAAAACTCTTTAGACTGTTTTAGAATCTCACTTTTATTCACAACTTGTGATTTATGTTTCGCTAACACTGCAGCTTCATCAGACATTTGCTAAATGAGCTTGATTTTTACAAAAACATATTTCTAGGTAAAGGCTTTTATGGCCTACGAGAGTCGTAAATAACATCTGGACGGAAATGTTTAACAAAATAGATTCAAAAAGAGGTGAATTAGGATTATCTAAATGGTCGTTTAAGAGATACTGGGTGTTTTTACGTTTATTAATTTCCAGGAGCCCTAGGAATAATCAGAATGTCATCAAGAAACGGAGGACAAGTTCTATTTAGCATATCGTTGGATTGTCTAAAATACTACACAAATTACCTACTTGAAATTTTATAAAAATAGGTTAACGTTCATGTAAATATGTTTAGAACCAAATGTTAAAAGTTTATAAGTGGTTGTATATAGAGTAACGACACCATCTTGTTTTCTTCTTTATAGTTAGCAAGTCAATCTTCTGACGTCAGTTATAACCAGTCAGGTTTGCACAAGGACGGAAGGTTAAGGTTAATGAAAAAGTAACAAACTGGCACAGATAAATAAATGTGGGTTTGAATGCAAATAAACTAACAAATTTTATTATACTGCAAATTAAGAAAACGGGTCATAAAGCAACGCAATTTGCAACTACTGAGGCCTAGGATAATAAAAGTCTTCCTTTTATCAACATTTATGTATACGATAATTTTAATTGTTTTCTAATTGCATTCAGAAAAAGCAAGTTTTATTTTATACTAGAAATATCCGCGGAAAACCGAAAATGGCGGATTTCACACTTCGTGAAATTAGGTCTCAATTTTTTCTAAGGAGGCCGTGATTTATTTGTCACAAGATTACATTAATAAGTAATGTATTAAAAGCATTGAATGTTCAATATAACATGAAAGTAAATAACGGCTAAAAAAAATCTAAATAAGTTCTTAAGTACTTCATATCTGGGTTACATTAATTTACAGATTCGAAAAATGACTTACGTTTGCATCGAGAGACTTTTGACAATTGGTGAATCATTCTTCTTGTGACCCCAGAGGTGGAAATCCAAAAGCGAGAGGTCAGGGGATCTAGGAGGCCAAGATATTGAACGATTTAAGAAAATAATACTTTCGTCAAACTGCTCTCTTAAGAAGTTGTAACCTTACTTCCAAATCTAGCCTTCAGACGTCTCTCTGCCACTTCGTGAGGGTTTCCACAGCCCTTTGATGACTGTTGTGCCTATTAAAAACGCCACACTTCGTAAACCTACGCTCATAGGACCGCAAGACATGATTTACAAAATCGGGATTTTCATTACACTTCCTAGTATATCACTCATAAAAGCGTAGTCGTCTTGGAAAATCAGTTTCCTTAAGTCCTTGAACTATTATGGGTTTATATGAATGGTATTTATTATTTTTCAACACTCTCTGTACCGTTGATTTTGGCACATAAATTTCCCGTTCTACAGTTCTTACCGATACACTAGGGTTTTCATTGATAGCTTGTAAAATGTTTCTGTCTCGATTTTCATTGTTATTATTGTATCCGCTTCTAGGTTGTTGGAAGGCTCCATGGTTAATTAAATTAACTACGATTTTTCTATATTGTGTTTTATGAGGCTGCCGTCATGTGGGGTACATCTCCAAATACAAAATAGGTAATGTCGGCGTTTCTGTGTGACTGCAAATACAGCGCTAACATATCAAATTTTTCTTCATTTGAATAGGGAATACCGGCCATTTTCAACAGGTCTCGACAATTTGTGTGTCAGCTTTATAATTTTATTGAGAGAAAAGCTTACTACTTATTAAAACACAACTTTGATAATTTGAATTATTTAACGTCAAAGTCAAAGCCCACTTTTGTTACAAATAAATCATGGCCTCCTTAGAAAAAAATTGAGACCTAACTTTATGAAGTGTGGTATTTCGATGATACTCAAAAATCTTTTATGAACTTCTGAGACATCACTAGACTGGAAATTATACGCTCTTCCCAAAAATTGAAAAATCCGATATGGCGGCCATAAGAAAAATGAAAATTTTCGAGCTATAGCGAAACAAATTGAGTATACCAAGACATAGATTGGGTTACTTTACTACAAAAAAGTAATAAAATTCGAACTGTAGATTCTCTAGCTAGAATTAGTATCCATATTTTAAGTTCTTATACAGAGTGTTGATTTTTTGCAAGCTTATTATTGATCTTGTTTTTTGACTTACTTTCCTGTCAATTTTTTATATGAACCGACAGACAAAGATCTAAAAAATTTCGGAGGGTGATTTTTTCATGATTACAGTGTTTTTACGCTCTTTTGCCCTTTTGACAGTACAAATAATTCCCGAGGAAAGTAAATGACAATAAGTATGTAACTGGGCCAGTCTTTTGAAAGTACGCTCGATAAATCGGACCTCAGTATAGAAAAACGTATTTATACCACGGTTTAATAAGCCCACAAATGTGTATAATTTGGTTATTCGTAACGGTATCCGAGTTATAACATATGCGGCGAAAAGAATATGGTACTTTATTACGAGCGATGATACAATGAATTTTATTTATATGATTGATCACTGCAAAAAGAGTTGACAGATAACGGATGTAAAATTATTTCTCCGACAGTGATTTGCGGCGTAGTGATTCTTCAAGCTTGTTATTTGGCACTTGCGGTTTCCCCAACCAAAAATACACACATTAGAAAACGTAAATTGTTAGAAACAGGTCCCCTTTAGTATAAATTGAATTATATTTATTTAGATTGGGACATTAAATACAAAATGTCTTAAAATTATAGTCTCTTAGGTTTAACTTAATTATTTATTTATGTTTCAATAGTTTTGCCGATCACATTTAATTTGGCAGCACATTTATGGTTGCCAACCGTCCTCCAGCCGGGAGGATAGTCCTCCTTTGGTCTAATATGTCCTCCGTCCTTCACAGCTACTCTGGAGGACGGTATTTAAGGTTCCGACATTTTAAACTCCATATAATTCAACCAGATCAAAATTAAGAGTACTGAACATTAATATACTATTTACTTAAAACGACCAAAACAAAACTATTTTTTATTTTTTATATTGATTGATACTGCATTTTGGAATCCCTCTAGTAGCTCGCTTACCGTTTGAGATATCAAAAAGGTAAAAACTGCTTATTACGCAGTTTTTTACGTAGAATCCAGTGGCGCAGTCAGATATTTTTTTATCACCTACCATTTTTGAGTTATTTACCAATATTATGTTTTTTTAAATGGGACACGCTGTATATTGGTTAACAGTTCGATAGGGTTTTTTTTAGCTTTTCAAATATATAATTTGTGGTATTTATCTGTGGCCGTTGGCCTAAAATTTACATTTTTAAATATTTTTTTCTAAAATGTCCCAGATAGCCATGAAAAACATTTGCTGTATCTATTCCATTTCCTAGATCTACTTAGATAGATACCTTAAATTTGAGTTTCAATTAAGGTTTTGTACTAAATTTTTAAGTAATATAAATATATTACCAAACATCAATAACAATTTTAAGAAAACATCAAAAACAAGTAACAAGTATATAACAATTCAATTCAACATTTCAACCATTTAAATTTAACAATTTCGACATAACATTTCAACAATTTAACAATTTAAATTAAACAGTTTTAACACAACAACTCAACCCCTGAGAGACCTCCTTCATATATTCGATAAACGAGTTGTGTGCCCAAAATGTAGCATGCAACACTAAAGCCAAATCGACCTTGTTGCTCCCGCTCAAATACTAAATGTTTATTTTCCTGATTCCAGTGTCTGGTATTTTGTCGATTAAAAATACCAGCACTTGGAAAGTGTGCTTCATCAGACCATATAACCATCCTTGCAAAATTTACATTTTCTCTAACTTTTAATTGGAACCAATTGCCAAAATTTAATCCACGTTCGGCATCGCCAGGGTGCAAGTGCTGCCCTATGTTTACTTTGTACGGAAAAAAATTGTATTTCTTTAATATTGTTTGTGCTCTAGACTTAATAACATCGACTCCATCTTCAATAGCTCTACATGAAACTGAAGGGTTTGCCTCGACATAGGCCACGACGTTGATTTCATCATTTTCGCGATTTTCTTTATTATATGATTTTGGCCGTGGCTGAATAAACGCTCCATAATCATTCAAATTTTTTTTCAGTCTTGAAAATATTGTGGCAAAAGGCTGTCGTCGCTCAGGATACCTAAAATTATTTTCACCTTTTAGATCATAAGTGTTCTCTTAATAATTATCAGAAAAAGATAGTTAGGACAATGGCATCCGTGGAAAATTAATTTAAATATCCAGAGGTAAAACCCCTTCGAATAAATAAACCTACCACGCTTTATAATAGATTTTACTAACTACTAGTTACCTAGATACCTACATACCTGTTATAATAAAGGGCGGCAGCCTCAACATTATTTTCATTTAACTGTATGTAACAAACTAACATATCATACCATTCAGCCATCAGCCATTTTTAGCAACAAATATAAATGGGAAATAAATAAATGAGTAAATGAATATTAAAAAATATAAAATTTCGAGGTAAAAACTCAACAATTGGGTATTACTTACCAAAACTTGGCAGGTAATAAACAATTCATATAAAATTGTTTGTTTTAATGAAATGAAATGAAAATGAAAATACAATTGTTTGATTTAATGAAAACTGTTCATAACAAAATTTACGGAAAATCTGGGAAAGTCTAAAAAGCAAGTAATGATTGACCACCTGAACAAAACTGGTCTTTTAATGCAATTCTATTGTTTCAGGTCCTCTAGGCAAGATAATACCTGAGGGACTTAGTGAATAAACAATATTTGATAATTAAAAAACGATTTCCAAAATCTGCAAAACCGTAAAAATATTAGAAAATAAAATTTAAATTTGTTTTTAGTATTTTAGAAAGTTAAAACTAATTACATTAATTTTTTAAACATCTAAAAATTATAATTTCTGCAGTTTATTGTAAATTTAGTTTGTGCGTTCCCATTTTTTCAGATTTTTCTCTTGACATGTCAGTGGTAGAGGTTTAACTATAGTTTTACAACGACTTATCTTAGAAACAACCACATTCCGGAAAAATCAGACGCGGGACCACTGAGTCACTGGCACTTTGGTACATTTTCGTTGATAAAAATTAATTTTTATGACAATTTCAATGTTCAACTGGGTCAAAAAGACTTTACATTTGCACTAAGATATTAATTTTGTCAATGTAAAACCGTGTTATTTGCTTTTCTGATACAATTATTATTTTTTTATATTTATAATAACATCTGAAATTGTGTAAAAAGGTTTGAAATAGAAAATCAGGGGCTGGGAATACTTTTCTAACATTTTTTTTAATTTGTACCAAAATGCTACTATTTCATCCCCATGAAATCAATTCGGCATCTACGGACCCTGAAAAGTGAAAATCTGAGAAATGTCATAGGGATATTTTTCACGATTACAGTCGAGGGAAGTAAAACAATGGTTAATGTGCCAGATAAATATATGGCATTATTTTGAATACGAGACTATATTATATGTTTTGGTTTTGTCCAACTTTGGACTTTTCCAGAATTGGCAACCCTTTTTCCCGTGTGGTTTTACCACGCAAAAGCTTCAAAGAACATTATTCGAATAAAGTTATTTTGGCCTTTGTTTTTGATTTATTGTTTTTACTTCCCTCGTAAAGGCTTCTCTAGATGATGGAAAACGTGTTTTCTCAATTCCGTCGGTCGGTGATTTATTATGGTATAGAGATGAACTTTAAATGTGGTACGAATTCAAGATGGCAGAACGGAATGGCGGCTAAATAAATTTATTGTAATCGTGAAAAAAATACACGGTTTTACATATCTTCACGTTTAAGCGCCCCTAGATACCAAAAAATATGTTTTATCAAGTCCGTCGCGCGTCAGTCTGTCTGTCTGTCTGTCATTTCGCGGTATAGCTTAAAAACTACTTATCAGATTTAGTTCAAATTTTAGTCATCTATTAAGGGTCATATGGGGATGACCTGGTAATATTTTGGTAAAAATCAAATATACTGGAACAAAAGCAAATAGTCTACTGCATAATATTTTCTTTCCTGATATAATGGTAAACGCGTAGAATAAAGACGCGAGAGTAGAATATTAAAACACTTTTTGCAATATATCTTGGAGTAAAAAACAAAATGGCGCCATTCCGCCATTTTTTTAGTATTCTTGCTATGGGACCACTCCGGCGATATCCTGAATGTCCCCTGAAAATTTCATCCAAATTGGTCAAACTATCGCGGAGTAATTGAGGTAGAAACAAAAAAAACATCAAAATAGCCCTTATTCCACCATTTTTAACATTTTTTAATATGCTTGCTATGGGACCAATTCGGCAATATCCTGAATGTTCCCTGAAAATTTCATCCAAATTGGTCAAACCATCGCGGAGTAATCTATGTATAAATATTAAAAAAAAACAACAAAATGGCCCCCATTTTTTTATTATGCTATGGGACCACTCCTGTAGTATCCTGAATGTTTCCTGAAAATTTCATCCAAATTGGTCAAACCATCGCGGAGTAATCGATGTAGAAACAAAAAAAAATATAGGGTCAAACTGAAGTCGGTTATAAATTATAATGAGGGTAGTTAGAAAATGTCTAGTAAAATACTAGATTTTGAGGTTGCACATTTTCATGGTCACCCTGTATATCTAAAATTACATAACCAGATAGCAAGAGAGATACCTTTTAGCAAATATTACTATTACACACCTTAATGCTTTAGTTTGAAAAGGGTAGTTAAAACATGTAGATTTAATTACAAAACTCGCTGCCTTTATCGCCCTTATACCTGTGTTTTTTTAAATATTGTTATTACAAGGGATATTGTTATTACGGGTGGAAATCATATATATATATATATATATATATATATATATATATATATATATATATATATATATATATATATATATATATATATAAAGTGTGTCTACTTAAGTTCTCTACATATGGGAAACTTTTTTATTAGTAGTTTTACGGAAAAAAGTTACTCTTTATAAAAAGTTTTGCTTTCTGCCAAAATACTATTAAAATATTCAAACTTGAGATTGCATATACAGGGTGGTCAAAAATTCCAAAAAATCGAAATTGACTCAAGAGAAAAGTACCTTTAATTTTTATTTTATAGCAAAATGTAATACAAAATCTTACTTCGAATTAAAAAAACATATCTAGCACTAGATTCGTTGCTTCCTATCTGAAATCACTTCTTAAGGAATGTAAAACTTTGGCTTCTTACTGGCAAGTCCAGTTTCTTACTTTTGTTCCTACCTACATACCAGCAAAATTTCCTTATTTATCGATTGTTGATAATGGCATTGTCACTGCCATTGTCAACCACAATATTGTATTACTTTATTGAAACATCAGTTTGAATATTATAGTAAAATGAAATGCCGCTGAAATTAAGCGAAGAAGATAAAATTGAAATAATTTTAATTGTCGGAGAAAATTGTAAAACATTTCGAGAAGCTGCAGACATTTTTAACAACAGACACCCCGATAAAATTATACATTTCACAACAGTGGGGAATATTCTAACTAAATTCAATTTTTGGAAATGTAGAAAATAACTTTAACAAGAAACGGAGGTCAAGGGTTGCGAATGACGAAACTACAAATCAAGTAATGCTCTCTGTGATAGAAGACCCTAAAAAGTCCCTACGCAAAAGGTCAGCAACATTGCCAAGTAACGCAGGTAAAGATACAGTCTCAAAAATATTGAAAGAAAACAGTTTTCGACCTTACAAACCAAAATGTATACATACCTTGAGACCAGGAGACTTTGAGCGACGGTTCGAGTTTTGCTATCTGATACAAGGAGAGCTAGAAGATGATCCTTTTATGACAAGACGCATTATTTTTACCGATGAAGCAACGTTTACTTCCAATGGGACTGTAAGTTCGCAAAACTGTCGTTGGTGGAGTGACGTTAATCCTAATTTTGTTATACAAACTCGTGATCAGTATTCATTCAAAACAAATGTGTGGTGCGGAATTTATAAAGATAGAGTAATTGGACCAGTTTTTTTTTCGACATAATTTAAATAGTCAACGCTACTTGGATTTTCTAAATACTTACTTGTACGATTTTATTCACGAACTACCCATAAGTGAGAGGTTCCAAATATGGTACCAGCAGGATGGCGCAGCATGCCACGGTGCAAGGGATGTAAGACAATACTTCAATTTTATCTTTAATAGACGAGTAATCGACAGGTATTCTGATATTTTCTGGACAGCTAGATCTCCGGACTTGAACCCTCTTAATTATTTCTTTTGGGGCTACTTAAAAGAGAAAGTGTATCTAAAAAGGCCATTTCAGAATGTTGATCATTTGGAGAGGGTAATTAGGAAAGAGATACAGGCCATAACGCCGGCCATGATTAGAAACGTTTTAAGAGAATTTTCTGTAAGAAAGGTTACCTGTATGGAAAGAGATGGTGGATATGTTGAGGCAAATGTGCAGTGACGGAATAGTTAGTTTTTATTGTTAATTAAGTTATTTACATGTAATGTTTATTAGAATTAGAATTAGTGAAGTTATTTTCTACATTTCCAAAAGCCTTGAATTTAGTTAGAATATTCCCCACTGTTGTGAAATGTATAATTTTATCGGGGTGTCTGTTGTTAAAAATGTCTGCAGCTTCTCGAAATGTTTTATAATTTTCTCCGACAATTAAAATTATTACAATTTTATCTTCTTTGCTTAATTTTAGCCGCATTTCTTTTTACTGTAATATTCAAACTGATGTTTAAATAAAGTAATACAATATTGTGGTTGACAATAGCAGTGACAATGCCATTATCAACAATCGATAAATAAGGAAATTTTGCTGGTATGTAGGTAGGAACAAAAGTAAGAAACTGGACTTGCCAGTAAGAAGCCAAAGTTTTACATTCCTTAAGAAGTGATTTCAGATAGGAAGCAACGAAGTGCTAGATATGTTTTTTTATTCTATGTAAGATTTCGTATTATATTTTGCTATAAAATAAAAATTAAAGGTACTTTTCTCTTGAGTCAATTTCGATTTTTTGGAATTTTTGACCACCCTGTATATGCAATCTCAAGTTTGAATATTTTAATATTATTTTGGCAGAAAGCAGAACTTTTTATAAAGAGTAACTTTTTTCCCTAAAACTACTAATAAAAAAGTTTCCTATATGAAGAGAACTTAAGTAGACACACTGTATATATATATATATATATATATATATATATATATATATGTATATGTATATATATATATATATATATATATATATATATATATATATATATATATATATACATGGGACCACCAGAGAAACGTCCTCTACAATTTGACGTTTGACTCATCAAAATCGGTCAAGCCGTTTATGCAATATGTCCGAACAAACATAAAAAGAAACACAGGTCGAATTAAGAACTTCCTCCCTTTTGTGTAAAAAAAATGTATATAGCTAGAAAAAATCTGTTAGACGTATAATTAAAGTTGAAAAGTCTTATAATTTTATAAATAATAGTGTTTGTTCAGCCCTTAAAAATTAGTTTAGGCTTAGACGAAGACGACAGTGAAACGGAATATTACTGAAGTATTATTAAGAGATTTTCTCTACATATTAATTGCTATTATAGCAATGTAAAATTCTGCTCCCATTTCACATTATTTCATGATCTGTTTCAGAACACACCCTAGTCTTTATGTTACAAGTTGATATAGGCGAAAAAGAACAAAGAACTTACCTGTACCAAGTTGAATTTGCACAGAAATAAGTTCCAATAGCGTTTGTCAGCTCTAAATATTTTTTAAGTTACTTATTATAGGCATTGTGTTTGAAAATATAAAGTGCTCGTCAAAAACAACGATACAGTGCAATTTTAGTACCTATGAACACAACAATAACAATAAAAAATCGGTAAATTTCCTTTTATTAGGAATAGTGAAGCGTGACTCAATTTAGTTCAGTACATAGTAATTTAGTAACACATATATAGGTACTGTCTTTTCAAACATTTTTATTAGGTGCCATTTTCTTCCATCATATTGGATTCCTATCAATATATTATCAGTTTCTATCTATGCCACAGTTGATTTTTTTTTAATTCGTACCACAAATGACACAAAATTTGAAGTTAATCTAATAAGTAGTTTTTTAAGCTGATTTTTTAAATATTTTATTAAGCCACCATTTTGTTTTGCTATAATGGATTCAAACCAAAATGTTACCAGTTCATTCCTATGTAACACTTGCTTTTTCTGTAAAATTTGAGGTAAATTTGATTAGTTTTTTTAGTCATAATTTTTTTAACGTTTCACTGGCTGCCATCTTGCTTCGGCATATTGGATTTTTTCCAAAATATTACCAGGTCCTCCCCATATGACTTTTTGTTTTTGACTATAATCTGAAGTCAATCTGGTAAGTCGTTTTTTAAGCTATACCGCGAACTGACAATAGACAAACAGACCTACAATCGGACCGACGTAATTGATAAAACATATTTTTGGCATCTAGGGACGCTAAAACGTGAAGAGATGTAAAACCTAAAATTGATTTTTTCATAACTGCAATTTGCATTTTATTTGGCCACCATTTTGTTCGACCATCTTGAATTAGAATCACAACTCTCTAGTTTGAAATAGAAATACACGGCTGCATTTTTCTTAAAATTTTGTTTTTGTTTTGTAAAAAAAAACGTACAGTCATGTCTCTGAATGGGGAATCGAACCCATATGCGGTGCATCCAGCAAAACTTGTTTATACTCCGCGGAAATAAATGACGAATCGTGTTGTGACTGGCGGGAGCCCAACGACAGCAGCCTGTGAGATTCAAAAGATGTGACGGTATACACAAACTCCGAAATTGCCATATATATAAACATATAATATATATATATATATATATATATATATATATATATATATATATATATATATAGCGTTTGTTACATTCTCAGTATGAAAGTGTGAAGCCTCGTGAGGCAGATGGTATGGTTCTTGGCTTACGTTGGGCGAGGATTGGTTAGTTTGCTATAAAAAAATCGCGCCAACCGAATTTCGAGTATATATTAAAACAATGATGTTTTTGTAACAAAACCATTTGCTCCGTTAGCATTAGATTAGCCTGTGTTCGTCGAAAAAACCATCATTAAAGACTTAATAAATATTATAATTCTGTTATCCAAGGCCAAGGAAAGAACTGTGGCAACGTTGGGGTCTGGTGGGGTGTGTATTGTCACATCTATATAAACAAGGGTTACGAATGTTACGATTCAAGGTTTTATGTAAAATTGCACTTTATTAGTTCAATATTGATTGATGATTATTCTCGGAACAGATCCAGATCTGTTGCACATTAGACAAGAAATTCCCTGTCTAAGTATCGCAAAGTCCGGAAAGATTGTTGGCCCGACAAAGATCCACAAATTTGTCAAAAAGTTCGGAAATGGGACAATTTTCCAGCGATTGGCAACGCTGCAGATTGCAGGGAACTTTTTTTGGACAAAATTGCTTTACTGTACTACGTTAAATTTTTTAGTACATTTTAAATACAAATTGTACATTTCTGTATCCATCCATGTCCAACGCAACGACTAAAATAAATAGTATACATTAGACTATAGGTTGCATTGGACTCTCGTAATTATGGCGAAGCGCGGCATTCGGCGACAGTGAGCAATGAACTTGACTTCTTGACTTATCAAGCAGTCTACAGCCAGTAATCGTTCCGCCAATCAAAAGTCAGTTTAACAACGGTATACTACATAACCTCGATATACTAAAATAATTAATTAGTATAGACGCTAAAGGTGTTAGCTATTGTTATCGTCTATGCCGGATGTTATTTGTTTCGTAAGTGTTTCAGTTCGTAAATAAACATGCCTCCAAAAAAGCGACCTAGAACCACTTCTGGCACTGACAATGAAATATCGGGAAACGAATCTGAGGCCTCAGCCTCCAGCCATGAAAACGCGAATCGTGAAAGCTCTGAAGAAGAACATGAATCAGATGATAGTTCAGACATGGACATCGAGGAATGCGAAGCACGTAGATCTGAACTCCTAAAAGACGTCCAAGAATTGGAAAGTCAGTTCAATATTCTCAAAGAACAACTTTACAAAGAGCGCATACAGCAAGTCGATAATCAAATTGCTGAACTTAAAGCTGGTACTTCGGTACAATATGTAACCCAGCTCAAACGATTGGATGAAGAAAGGAGGATTAGAGTAGAAGTAGCTGGTATTTTACGGGAGGCACGTATTGAGAATCTTGGACATCACTATGAAGCAGAGAAATTAGCAGCATTGCAGAACTTTGAGAATGAAAAGAAATTGGCACATGATGGTTTCACTAATGAGTTATTGGAGACGATACAACAGTTAGAAGAAGACAAAAGAAACAGTGAAATTGCATGGGGAGAAGGAGGTAAATATAGCACAAGAAAGCGAACCACTTCAAGAAGCAAGAAAGCAGTTACTGTATCTGGACCCTATATAGTCTATATGCTTAAACCAGAGGAGATCATGGAGGACTGGACTGCTATAAGGCAGTCATGTCAAAGTGATTAATTATATTTTTTGAGAAAAAAAAATATAAAATTAAATTGTTGTTTATAAAATGCTCAGCATTTATTGATCAAAATTCAAAACCATAATATATTGTTGATGTATTATGGAGCTTATCCTCTAGTTTTCTATCTTAGGCAGGTACGTACATGTCGTGTGATATTTTCTTCATCTTTGATGTTGCATGCTTTAAACACAAATTGTAAGATTTTACAAATGTCGTGTAATAAATGAACACGAAGCTTATTTGTTTATCATAATCAAATACTATTTGTGTTTAATTTCCATACAGTATTAAAAAAGTATACTTTGGTTAAATGGATACCTTCTATTCCGGTTGGATTTTTCTTATTAGATAGGTATATGGTAGACTATTCAATGTCAAGTAAATGTAAACAGTATTTCATATCTGTTAGTCTCCATTTTAGGGTAATTCAAGTATTTTTCAATGTATATGTACTTGGTGCTTACCTAATTCTTTAGTGTTGTAAAAAGTGTATCTCTCTGCAGGCCATATCAAGCAAGTGAGTTTTAATGTCCTAAATCAGAATTTTCATTTTTTATTTATTTTTTTAAAGTTATATTTAAATTGTTATTTCCTTATTTATATTTTTATTTGAAAATTCTTGATTGATTTAGGTAATGCCATTTAAGTAAGTGTCGGAGCTACAGGTTCAAAAACATCTCAACTTGGAAACTGATAAATTATTATTTATTTCGAATCTCACACATTAGATATCTTATCTATTAGCTATACACAGGGTGTTAATTCATTGATGTCATTTCTGGGGAAAATTTCTCTTATGAAAATAACAAAAAAACTGACATTAATATGACTCAGACAAATTTTTGATTTCGATTTCAATTTCAACGACCCTTTCAAATATTCAGTCAATTTTTAACAAAAATGTATGTAGGAAATGGAACTTTGTATTATCACTGAATGAAGATCTAACTATAATAAAAGATTGTTAAAGAAAATCAGAGCCGATAACACCGCCACTGTCTGAGTTTGAAAAACTTGCATAATATAAGCCTAATATTTTCATGAGAGGAATCTCTTTCCTAAGAGCAGCATTAATAAATTTTTAACCCTGATGCCTATAGTTTTTCTTAAGTCTCATTCCATTTTTAGTGTAGGTATTATTGTTCTTCGTTTATATAGTAATTAAAATATATAATCTATAAGATTAGAAAAACCCCCTGATCAACCCGTTAAGTAAATTTGTGTTGATCTGGAAATTGGCTAAGACTTCATTTATTAAAACAAATGGTTGTCGAACTATAGTGAGATAATTTGTACCTGAAATTAGTTGTAGGTATACTTATAAATTATAATATTTTATTGAGTATAGACTCACTCATTACATCTAACAAATAAATTCTTGTATATTTACATATCATTTAACCAAGGGATGAACCACCTAAGGAATAAGTGTATACTTTGACACTTAATTTGTGTTTTAGTGTTTTGTTGTATACGTCTAGGGACAAGAAATAATTCTGTATTTTAAAAACACCCAGGTTCGTAGATATTTTTAACACAGTGTGAAGAGGTGAAGGTAACAACTTTTATTTTAAAAATAAAACATCCAATTTCTCTTGCGATGTTTGTGTGCTCCCAATTAAAGTAGTTTTAAATGTTTTTAAAAGGCCGACATAAAATTCCCATTTTTTTTTTAAGAGATTATAACTTATTGCAAAGTCCCAGTTTGATAAAGATGTCTCTCTAATAAAAACAGCATTAAACATAAAATTTTTTAAACTGGGAGTTGATAATACAGTGGAACTTCTATATAATGAAATTGGAAATTCCTCAGAAATAATTTGAATTTTACTCTTACCATAATATTAATTCGACTTCAGACTGAACTTAGACATAGAAATACTGAATAGAATAGAATAGAAACACTGAAATAACTGAAAAAAAGACAAAACATATTTTTATTTAATCAAAAAAAAACAATTTTATATTATATGTACATATGTAAGTATGTTTTTTAGAAAGTTTGTATGTATGTGTATTAATTTCCTAGCCTGTATCCTCTCGAGTGCATATTATATGTCAAAAACCATTTACATCTTTACAGTCAATACTCACATTTGCATGACCATGACAGTAGAAGTAAAAATGACATCATACTTGAATATACCCGACTCAGAAGAGAAAAACGTGGATAGCTTTTACGGAATCAAAATGTTCAACTTATTGCCTTGTAATATAAAAGATCTGCCATCAGCAGGGTTGAAAAAATTTTTAAAGACTATTTTTGAAAACTTTAACCAATTTCTATAAGTAAATGTTATTGCAATTAGTTTTATATAAGTATTATTTTCATATTTTTAATGTATTTTATTCTATAATTCAGATTTTTTAAAGCCACTTGCTATGGTTATTTCAGAAATATCATTTGGCCACACTTTATCCGATAGTAAAATGCAGTCCCAAAGTGAAATTAGAATTTTTTTGCCTGGTTTTCCTCCATCGCTGCTAAAATTTTTTAACAGTTTTCTATAGTGCACTTTTAAGTTTTTAATGATACCCTGGTTTTGGCATAAAATTTTCTCTTGTTACCCATGAGTTCTTGCTAAAATCATAGGCAAGCTCTAAGGATTTGATTCCTTGCTTGGAGCCTTACTTTTTTCCTATGACTAACAGCTTCAGTTTGTCAGTTCCCTCCATATTTGCAGCAACCATGACTGTAATCCTTTCTTTACTCTGCTTGCCACCAAAACATTTGTCAGTTGTGAATTTAAGTGTCGTATTTGATGTTTGGTTCATATTCCTTCTAAACTTGTAAAAGTATTGTTTCAGGCGAATTTCTACAATCCTCTTCATAAACTTCTGCACTTTTACCTGAAATAGTTTTTTGAACTATCCTATGATGGTCTAATTTGTCTAGCCACCTAGATCTTGCTATCATAGGGTCATCTAACTCTTTAAATTTATATGTTTATCTCGCTTTCTATGAGCTTCCAGTTCTTCAGATTGTGGGAGAATTTGATTACGATTTTAAAATTTGTTTGATAAACTGCTTGATGCAATGCCTTTTAAATAACCTTTTAATAGCCACATTCTTCTTTTAGTTCCATTATTAATGTGTTTTAAAATTTGCACTTTATCGGATACATTCAAACACTGTTGCTTTCGCTTTTCACATGACATTTATTTACTCAAAAATTAATGTGATTCTAAAAACCCATAACACACTCCAAGATCTTTTCAAGGATAAAGCCAAGACTAAACTAAAATTTGAATAAAAATTGTAGAGTTTCAGATTCTTTATCTTTTAAACACATGGTAATTATGCCAAAATATGAAAAACCTTAAGCATTAATAGGGGTATTTATTGCCGTACCAACCTCTTGTTAATGATTTTTACAATCAACCAAATAATTAGGTGCATGAAGGCATTATTTTTGTAAATAGAAGCTATTGGGTAAAGTTTGTTCGTAAAACAGAATAAAAATAACATTGCAAACTGTGAAAATCCCGATGAAAAATTCATTATATAGAATTTTTTGCTGAGTAGAAATTCCACTGTATAATAAAAATCAAAGAAGGTTTAGTGATAGGTCCCCTTTTTAGATTTTTTAACCTCCCAATACAAAAAATAAGCACACAAATGTAGAACATTTTTGAAAAAATATCTTTTTACTTTTATTAAACATTATACATAGTATAAATTTAACGTTAGCAGTGTAACACTGTCTATAAAAAAATATAGTTTAGACTTTAATCATTAACAAAGATCGCTGTTGTTTAAAACTGATCGGTGCTTTTGATTCTCTCACAACAACAGGCAGTTTATTACAATAAAGCAAAAAATAAAGCAAAAGCGTCATAGTCCCAGAAAAATTGCACCGTGGAAGATGAAAACTACAATTGGTTAAAATTCGAGTTAAATGATTATGAATATGTTGCTTGAATGCTTCAAACTTGTTAAAATAAGGTTGGTTAAAGGAAGTTGGTTGTACAGGGTGTTTTAAAAAACTTGCGCCAACGTTGCCGTTAAAACACTTCGTTTTTAAGGTACAGGGTGTTAAAATTTTAAATATCTTTTAGTTTTTTTGATGTGCCTCGTACATTTCTTAAAATATTGAATTCAAATTTGGCAGATGATAAATTGTAATTAATGTCTATAAAGTGATCAAAACCCATTTCAGAAAATTATACAGGACTGGACTGTTTTATAGTAATTTAGGAAAGTGTATTAAAAAACTTGGACAATTTTGATGATTTTTAGCTTGTAATATTCAGGTAACAAGCTGATGCAAAAACCAAATTACTTCCAGTTCAGGGTATCAAAAAAGGAAACATAAAAGTCATAGAATAAATCTGGTAATCCATTAAAACAATCAAACTAGGTCATTTTTTTTAGGGGTGGTCAAAGGGTGTAAATGTAATTTTCTAAAATAGGTTATGGTTACTCTATAGATACTAATTACCATGTATCGTTTGTCAAATTTGAATCAAGTGTCTTTAGAAATGTACGAGGTAGAAAACTAAAAAATATTTAACACCCTGTATCTTAAAATTGAAATATTTTCGGACTTACGTTTCTAGGAACTGTTCACCTTATTTTTAGGGGTGTATATTATACCACGAACGTTGGCGCATGTTTTATAAAACACCCTGTATAATTATCATTGAGTTATGATAGAGCCTATCTATCTATTACAACATTAATATATTTGCATACCTATTAATTACATTGATTATATGTGTTCTCCTCTTTTGAAGCTTTTGCACAGCTGAAATCTGGTTTTTATTAAAAGAATATAGAACACTGCTGCAGTAATCAAAATGGAGCTGTATGATGCCATTACCTACAGTTACCCTGGAATACATCAATATACATCTTGGTATTTTTGAGAAAAAGAAAGTTTTTTAGCCATTTTTTTGTCATCTAATTAAAGTCTAGTCCCTGTACACCAATAGCTTCAACTTTTTTAATAGTTACTGTCTGTCAATAGTTTCAAATGTCCGTTTTATATATTATATTAGATAGATTCACAGTTAAACATGAGCAGATCCTGTGTACATTCTGATTTACGTGAGTAACCTTCAAAGTGTAGGTGAAACCATTGATCCTTCTGGTCTGACAGCTAGACATATGTCAAGAAAACGCGCGAACGATAATAAATCCCCACTATTAAAGTTCTTTACCTGTAAATGTGTACTCTGTGAACTGCTGCTCACATTACCTTAAACATATGGGACACTAGTGCTGAGAGGGTTAAAATAGGATATGTTACATGTAAAATAACTTGAAATTGTAACAATATATGAATGGGAAAGTGTTTTTATTTTACAGAGTATTTATTTAGAGTAATATTTGGGTTTGGGCTTAGAGACAGCTTCTGTAATAAACATAAACTTACATTCTCATCTATAGCTGTCTTGGAAGCAGGATTGTTTGTCAAAAAAACATTTAGAACTACTGGGTTAGGCATCTGGTATCATCAATTTTCAAAAATTCCCTAAGGGCTAAGAATTAATCTATTTCAACAATTGTGGGGTCAATAGCAACTTCAGAATGTGCAGTTTAATTCTTGAAAATTACATTTTTCAAATGCTCTCTCTGAAGCTCTATACATTGTTGTAACCAATATTCCCTATCCCAATACAATTCTAGCACCTTCTTGCTGAAATCAAATTTGATTTTGCCGATGTCTGCTTACTTCTGGTCTCAAAAATGTCTTTAACATATCAATGTAAAGCTTGTTAGTTAATTGTGACAGTTTCATTAATTTCTTTGAAAAAATATGGTCCAACGATACTAAATGATGAAAAACCACAACTTATGGTCGTTCATGGAGCTGTTGTGGATTTCCCTGTGCCTAGTAGGGATAATTTTGTTTATTAAAATAGCCACTTCATCTGACGTCAGCAAAAAATTTAATTCAATCATTATTTAAACTTGTAAAAGCTGTCTAGAGAAAGAAACATGAACAGGTTTATCTGCATCTTTCAACTTATGGACTACTTGAATTTTGTAGTTCTTGGAAATGTGCAATGCAACTGACTGACTTGATGCAGATCCTTTCGGACTTTTTGCTACAGCTTGTCAAACACGTTCCATATTTTCAGGTGTTCTAATTAGTGGCATATTTAGGGGGAGGGTGGCAAATGTCAATGTGTATCCATAGCACCCTGTGCCAAAGGATTCTACTCGGTGAGGAAATTCTTGTAAAGCTAATTGATGTTGATTTACAAATTCCATTGTTAAATTATATATATATTTTATTTATGTTCTATTATGTTGTGACTTGTTAAATCCAATTGCAAATTTGGCTTATTTAATAAAAATTGTTATTGATTGATATATGGTTTTCCATTTAAAATTTTAAACTTAGCATGTGTACGATTTTATAAAATAAAATCAACATGTGTGAGGGTCTTTTGGTGGGCATTATATTTTATTTGGGCTGGGTATCCCAAAATGCCCTGATGCAGAACATGTTTGTTAAAAGTCAATACCTAAATTCAATTTTTTTGCATTGACATGTGACAAAGTCTTTTGTAAATTTAATGTCCTGTTTAATATTAGGACTAAGATATCCAGTCTTTAGGATTCCTTAAAAGTTAATGTATAAAAAATATTATACTTAATTAATTAAAGAAAATGCCAAGGAAAACGTTCAGTTGTCAAGTTTTTCAAAAGCAAAAATTTTTTTACTAAATTCTGCAATTTTCTTACAATATAAACTGTAAATGTAACAATATTTAAATAAGTAAATTACTACACTTTTCTATGTGGTTCACCCCTTAGACTTAGGTATTCTGATAACTCTATTGCCAAAATATTTCAGTTCCTTTGCTGCAGATTTTGTTATCTCCTGCATCAGTTTTTATCTTTCATTCTAGATTTGTTAGGTCATTTCAATTAACCTTAAAAATTAGCTAAGCTGTGATGTTTTAACAGCAATAAGATTGCTATTCTGTTTAGAATTAGTTTTGTTACTGTTTTCCAGTTATTAGAGGCCGCCTAGATTTAAGTACCCTGTAACAAAAAGCATTTATTTGATATATGTTGTGCCTTATTAGTTAATAATTTAAATTATTTTAAGTTTCAAAACCATGTATTTGAAATTTTTGTATTTATTCAAAATAATAAATGTGTTAAAACAATTTTATTGCGTTTTCTATTTGTCACTTTGCTAAGGTACATTTTTATTTCAGATTATTTTTGAGCAATATTAAATTCTTAAGTAACATACTAAAAGAATGTATACTTTTTTCGTTACTACAACAGGAAGGATGCTGGGTGAATTTTTTTTTTGTAAATATTTAGCTGGGAAACAAATAGTGCTACAAGAATTATTTTTATTACACATGCAAAACTTTTGCCGGGACTTATAGTTTTGAACTAGTCAGAGTTTACATTACTAGGCTCTAGATAAGTTCAAAAAAAAACAAAAAAGATGCAAAAATTATTTTTTTGTCAATATTTGCCAAAATATACTAAATAGAGGAATTATGGGAATATGGCGGTCAGGATATCATGTAAAAAATGATCCAGATAACTGTTTCCATGGATTCGATGTAGAATTTAGCTAACTGGATATGTGGTTGTGAAGTCTCTAACTCATTTTACTGTTATGTTTGTTTCTAAGGACTCGTCGGACTCATTGTGGTGCAAAACGGTGTTAAAGATTTAAAACACTTAAAAGAAAAAATAAAAAAACATGCGTTTCTGCAAATCACATGAAATGTTCGGTGTACTATGTTACGATCGGAAGTGTTGATATTCCCACTCAGCTAGACACAGCTTATAGAAAATTCCTTAGAGATTGTAATAAAAATGTATCCAAAAATCGTTATATTTTAAACAAAATTATAGATTGTGTAAAATTTTGTGGGGCATTGAGCTGGCACTACGTGGCCATGATGAAACGGCTTTGTCTGAAAATCCAGGGGTTTTTCGAGGGTTTATAAATTTTGTTGAGGAATTGGGCCAAGACAATATTAAATTCTTAAGTAACATACAAAAAGAATGTATACTTTTTCCGTTACTACAACAGGATGGATGCTGGGTTAATATTTTTTTTTGTAAATATTTAGCTGGCAAACAAATATTGCTACAAGAATTATTTTTATTACAGATGCAAAAATCGGTAAATTTCCTTTTGCCGGGACTTATAGTTTTGAACTAGTCAGAGTTTACATTACTAGGCTCTAGATAAGTTAAAAAAAAAAAAAACAAAAAAGATGCAAACATTATTTTTTTTTGTCAATATTTGCCAAAAATATACTAAATAGAGGAATTATGGGAATATGGCGGTCAGGATATCATGTAAAAAATGATTCAGATAACTGTTTCCATGAATTCGATGTAGAATTTAGCTAACTGGATATGTGGTTGTGAAGGCTCTAACTCATTTTACTGTTATGTTTGTTTCTAAGGACTCGTCGGCCTACGTGGCCATGATGAAACGGCATTGTCTGAAAATCCAGGGGTTTTTCGAGGGTTTATAAATTTTGTTGAGGAATTGGGCCAAGACAATATTAAATTCTTAAGTAACATACTAAAAGAATGTATACTTTTTCCGTTACTACAACAGGATGGATGCTGGGTTAATATTTTTTTTTGTAAATATTTAGCTGGCAAACAAAAATTGCTACAAGATTTATTTTTATTACAGATGCAAAAATCGGTAAATTTCCTTTTGCCGGGACTTATAGTTTTGAACTAGTCAGAGTTTACATTACTAGGCTCTAGATAAGTTCAAAAAAAAAAACAAAAAAGATGCAAACATTATTTTTTTTGTCAATATTTGCCAAAATATACTAAATAGAGGAATTATGGGAATATGGCGGTCAGGATATCATGTAAAAAATGACCCAGATAACTGTTTCCATGAATTCGATGTAGAATTTAGCTAACTGGATATGTGGTTGTGAAGGCTGTAACTCATTTTACTGTTATGTTTGTTTCTAAGGACTCGTCGGACTCATTTTGGTGCAAAACGGTGTTAAAGATTTAAAACACTTAAAAGAAAATATAAAAAAACATGCGTTTTCTGCAAATCACATGAAATGTTCGGTGAACTATGCTACGATCGGAAGTGTTGATATTCGCACTCAGCTAGACACAGCTTATAGAAAATTCCTTAGAGATTGTAATAAAAATGTATCCAAAAATCGTTATATTTTAAACAAAATTATAGATTGTGTAAAATTTTGTGGGGCATTCGAGCTGGCACTACGTGGCCATGATGAAACGGCTTTGTCTGAAAATCCAGGGGTTTTTCGAGGGTTTATAAATTTTGTTGAGGAATTGGGCCAAGACAATATTAAATTCTTAAGTAACATACAAAAAGAATGTATACTTTTTCCGTTACTACAACAGGATGGATGCTGGGTTAATATTTTTTTTTGTAAATATTTAGCTGGCAAACAAATATTGCTACAAGAATTATTTTTATTACAGATGCAAAAATCGGTAAATTTCCTTTTGCCGGGACTTATAGTTTTGAACTAGTCAGAGTTTACATTACTAGGCTCTAGATAAGTTCAAAAAAAAAACAAAAAAGATGCAAACATTATTTTTTTTGTCAATATTTGCCAAAATATACTAAATAGAGGAATTATGGGAATATGGCGGTCAGGATATCATGTAAAAAATGATCCAGATAACTGTTTCCATGAATTCGATGTAGAATTTAGCTAACTGGATATGTGGTTGTGAAGTCTCTAACTCATTTTACCGTTATGTTTGTTTGTTGTTTTCTAATGTTCGTCGAACTCATTATGGTGCAATACGGTGTTAAATATTTAAAACACTTAGAAGAAAAAATAAAAAACATGCGTTTTCTGCAAATCACATGAAATGTTCGGTGAACTATGCTACGATCGGAAGTGTTGATATTCGCACTCAGCTAGACACAGCTTATAGAAAATTCCTTAGAGATTGTAATAAAAATGTATCCAAAAATCGTTATATTTTAAACAAAATTATAGATTGTGTAAAATTTTGTGGGGCATTCGAGCTGGCACTACGTGGCCATGATGAAACGGCTTTGTCTGAAAATCCAGGGGTTTTTCGAGGGTTTATAAATTTTGTTGAGGAATTGGGCCAAGACAATATTAAATTCTTAAGTAACATACTAAAAGAATGTATACTTTTTCCGTTACCACAACAGGATGGATGCTGGGTGAATATTTTTTTTTGTAAATAATTAGCTGGGAAACAAATAGTGCTACAAGAATTATTTTTATTACAGATGCAAAAATTGGTAAATTTCATGGCGGTCAGGATATCATGTAAGAAATGATCCAGATAACTGTTTCCATGAATTCGATGTGGAATTTAACTAACTGGATATGTGGTTGTGAAGGCTCTAACTCATTTTACTGTTATGTTTGTTTCTAAGGACTCGTCGGACTCATTATGGTGCAAAACGGTGTTAAAGATTGAAAACACTTAAAAGAAAAAATAAAAAAACATGCGTTTTCTGCAAATCACATGAAATGTTCGGTGAACTATGCTACGGTCGGAAGTGTTGATATTCGCACTCAGGTAGACACAGCTTATAGAAAATTCCTTAGAGATTGTAATAAAAATGTATCCAAAAATCGTTATATTTTAAACAAAATTATAGATTGTGTAAAATTTTGTGGGGCATTCGAGCTGGCACTACGTGGCCATGATGAAACGGCTTTGTCTGAAAATCCAGGGGTTTTTCGAGGGTTTATAAATTTTGTTGAGGAATTGGGCCAAGACAATATTAAATTCTTAACTAACATACAAAAAGAATGTATACTTTTTCCGTTACTACAACAGGATGGATGCTGGGTTAATATTTTTTTTTTGTAAATATTTAGCTGGCAAACAAATATTGCTACAAGAATTATTTTTATTACAGATGCAAAAATCGGTAAATTTCCTTTTGCCGGGACTTATAGTTTTGAACTAGTCAGAGTTTACATTACTAGGCTCTAGGTAAGTTAAAAAAAAAACAAAAAAGATGCAAACATTATTTTTTTTGTCAATATTTGCCGAAATATACTAAATAGAGGAATTATGGGAATATGGCGGTCAGGATATCATGTAAAAAATGATCCAGACAACTGTTTCCATGAATTCGATGTAGAATTTAGCTAACTGGATATGTGGTTGTGAAGGCTCTAACTCATTTTACTGTTATGTTTGTTTCTAAGGACTCGTCGGCCTACGTGGCCATGATGAAACGGCATTGTCTGAAAATCCAGGGGTTTTTCGAGGGTTTATAAATTTTGTTGAGGAATTGGGCCAAGACAATATTAAATTCTTAAGTAACATACTAAAAGAATGTATACTTTTTCCGTTACTACAACAGGATGGGTGCTGGGTTAATATTTTTTTTTGTAAATATTTAGCTGGCAAACAAATATTGCTACAAGAATTATTTTTATTACAGATGCAAAAATCGGTAAATTTCCTTTTGCCGGGACTTATAGTTTTGAACTAGTCAGAGTTTACATTACTAGGCTCTAGATAAGTTCAAAAAAAAACAAAAAAGATGCAAACATTATTTTTTTTGTCAATATTTGCCAAAATATACTAAATAGAGGAATTATGGGAATATGGCGGTCAGGATATCATGTAAAAAATGATCCAGATAACTGTTTCCATGAATTCGATGTAGAATTTAGCTAACTGGATATGTGGTTGTGAAGTCTCTAATTCATTTTACCGTTATGTTTGTTTGTTGTTTTCTAAGGACTCGTCGAACTCATTATGGTGCAATACGGTGTTAAATATTTAAAACACTTAGAAGAAAAAATAAAAAAACATGCGTTTTCTGCAAATCACATGAAATGTTCGGTGAACTATGCTACGATCGGAAGTGTTGATATTCGAACTCAGCTAGACACAGCTTATAGAAAATTCCTTAGAGATTGTAATAAAAATGTATCCAAAAATCGTTATATTTTAAACAAAATTATAGATTGTGTAAAATTTTGTGGGGCATTCGAGCTGGCACTACGTGGCCATGATGAAACGGCTTTGTCTGAAAATCCAGGGGTTTTTCGAGGGTTTATAAATTTTGTTGAGGAATTGGGCCAAGACAATATTAAATTCTTAAGTAACATACTAAAAGAATGTATACTTTTTCCGTTACCACAACAGGATGGATGCTGGGTGAATATTTTTTTTTGTAAATAATTAGCTGGGAAACAAATAGTGCTACAAGAATTATTTTTATTACAGATGCAAAAATTGGTAAATTTCATGGCGGTCAGGATATCATGTAAAAAATGATCCAGATAACTGTTTCCATGAATTCGATGTGGAATTTAACTAACTGGATATGTGGTTGTGAAGGCTCTAACTCATTTTACTGTTATGTTTGTTTCTAAGGACTCGTCGGACTCATTATGGTGCAAAACGGTGTTAAAGATTGAAAACACTTAAAAGAAAAAATAAAAAAACATGCGTTTTCTGCAAATCACATGAAATGTTCGGTGAACTATGCTACGATCGGAAGTGTTGATATTCGCACTCAGCTAGACACAGCTTATAGAAAATTCCTTAGAGATTGTAATAAAAATGTATCCAAAAATCGTTATATTTTAAACAAAATTATAGATTGTGTAAAATTTTGTGGGGCATTCGAGCTGGCACTGCGTGGCCGTGATGACACGGCTTTGTCTGAAAATCCAGGGGTTTTTCGAGGGTTTATAAATTTTGGTGAGGAGTTGGGCCAAGACAGACTATCTCCTTTAGAAATGTTAAGTATCGAGAAATCGTTTATAAAAGGAATGTGCGTGCAATTTTAACGAACGTGTCATTCAGCATTTTTCGAATTCTAAAGAGCGAAGAGTACACCACACATCAAGAGAATTTAAAGCTCAATTTAAAGATAAAATATTTATTTTTATTTTAAGTATGCCTATTTTTAAATTTGTTATACATATAATTCACCACGAGCCGCCACTGATATACAGTGTGTCTACTTAAGTTCTCTACATAAAAGTTACTTTAGAAAAAGTTCTGCTTTCTGCCAAAATAATATTAAAATATTCAAACTTGAGATTGCATATACAGGGTGGTCAAAAATTCCAAAAAATCGAAATTGACTCAAGAGAAAAGTACCTTTAATTTTTATTTTATAGCAAAATGTAATAAAAAACATATCCAGCACTAGATTCGTTGCTTCCTATCTGAAATCACTTCTTAAGGAATGTAAAACTTTGGCTTCTTACTGCCAAGTCCAGTTTCTTACTTTTGTTCCTACCTACATACCAGCAAAATTTCCTTATTTTTCGATTGTTGATAGTGGCATTGTCAGTGCCATTGTCAACCACAATATTGTACTGCTTTATTTAAATATCAGTTTGAATATTATAGTAAAAAGAAATGCCGCTGAAATTAAGCAAAGAAGATAAAATTGAAATAATTTTAATTGTCGGAGAAAATTATAAAACATTTCGAGAAGCTGCAGACATTTTTAACAACAGACACCCCGATAAAATTATACATTTTACAACGGTGGGGAATATTCTAACTAAATTCAAGATTTTTGGAAATGTAGAAAATAACTTTAACAAGAAACGGAGGTCAAGGGTTGCGAATGACGAAACTACAAATCAAGTAATGCTCTCTGTGATAGAAGACCCTAAAAAGTCCCTAAGCAAAAGGTCAGCAACATTGCCAAATAACGTAGGTAAAGATACAGTTTCAAAAATATTGAAAGAAAACAGTTTTCGACCTTACAAACCAAAATTTATACATACCTTGAGACCAGCAGACTTTGAGCGACGGTTCGAGTTTTGCTGCATGAAGATGCATTATTTTTACCGATGAAGCAAAGTTTACTTCCAATGGGACTGTAAGTTCGCAAAACTGTCGTTCGTGGGGTGACATTAGTCCTAATTTTGTTATACAAATTCGTGATCAGTATTCATTCAAAACAAATGTGTGGTGCGGAATTTATAAAGATAGAGTAATTGGACCAGTTTTTTTTCGACATAATTTAAATAGTCAACGCTACTTGGATTTTCTAAATACTTACTTATACGGTTTTATTCATGAAGTACCCATAAGTGAGAGGTTCCAAATATGGTACCAGCAGGATGGCGCACCATGCCACGGAGCAAGGGATGTAACACAATACTTAAATTTTATCTTTAATGGACGAGTAATCGACAGGTATTCTGATATTTTCTGGCCAGCTAGACCTCCGGACTTGAACCCTCTTGATTATTTCTTTTGGGGCTACTTAAAAGAGAAAGTGTATCTAAAGAGGCCATTTCAGAATGTTGATCATTTGGAGAGAGTAATTAGGGAAGAGATACAGGCCATAACGCCTGCCACGATTAGAAACGTTTAAAGAGAATTTTCTGTAAGAACGGTTACCTGTATGGAAAGAGATGGTGGGTATGTTGAGGGAAATGTGCAGTGACGGAACAGTTAGTTTTTATTGTTAATTAAGTTATTTACATGTAATGTTTATTAGAATTAAAATTAGTGAAGTTATTTTTTACATTTCCAAAAGTCTTGAATTTAGTTAGAATATTCCCCACTGTTGTTAAATGTATAATTTTATCGGGGTGTCTGTTGTTAAAAATGTCTGCAGCTTCTCGAAATGTTTTATAATTTTCTACGACAATTAAAATTATTTCAATTTTATCTTCTTTGCTTAATTTCAGCGGCATTTCTTTTTACTATAATATGCAAACTGATGTTTCAATAAAGTAATACAATATTGTGGTTGACAATGGCAGTGACAATGCCATTATCAACAATCGATAAATAAGGAAATTTTGCTGGTATGTAGGTAGGAACAAAAGTAAGAAACTGGACTTGCCAGTAAGAAGCCAAAGTTTTACATTCCTCAAGAAGTGATTTCAGATAGGAAGCAACGAATCTAGTGCTAGGTATGTTTTTTATTCTAAGTAAGATTTTGTATTACATTTTGCTATAAAATAAAAATTAAAGGTACTTTTCTCTTAAGTCAATTTCGATTTTTTGGAATTTTTGACCACCCTGTATATGCAATCTCAAGTTTGAATATTTTAATATTAATTTGGCAGAAAGCACAACTTTTTATAAAGAGTAATTTTTTTCCGTAAAATTACTAGTAAAAAAGTTTCCCATATGTAGAGAACTTAAGTAGACACACTATATATATATATATATATATATATATATATATATATATATATATATATATATATATATATATATATATATATATATATATATATATATATATATATATATATATATATATATATATATATATATATATATATATATATATATATATATATATATATACATAGTATGTTCTATACATAAATTCAATTTAATAAAAAATCTCAATTATTTCTTGAATATTGTACTCTTTAAGTGTGCCCCATAAAAAAAAAAAAAAACTATAGGAGGCCACGGAATGGATAATATTTATATTTGCGTAACTATAGTCCTAACTTTGTTCTATATTTATTTATTGCTAAATTTTTAATTTAAAACCATTATTAAAAATTAATATTAGAAATAAACTTCTTGCGTAACATAACTATCAACACAAACAAAAGATAACATAACAACAGATTACATGGAAATAGAAAAAAAGGAAAAATTTAAAACAAATGACTATATAATGGATTTTCCACATACTGTCCGCTATACACGGTGTATATCCAAAGTTTACAGAATTCATATAGTAGACTTTGGTATATCGCACTTGAATGTTTGCCACAGGGTTTCAGACGGCGTCACTATTATTAAGGCTAATAATTTCATCACGATTTTTTTGTTTTAATTTATTTACAGAATAATTGTTTCGATTTTTATACACTCTTTCTTTAAGTGTGCCCCATAAAAAATGATCTGAGGGTGTTAAATCGGGACTTCGCGGCGGCCATGGAATCTCACCGTTACTATATATATATATCTATATATATATATATATATATATATATATATATATATATATATATATATATATATATCTGCTTAAATTAAATTGCTTTAAAAATGCTCTTATATTTTCTCCACAGTGGTATGGAGCACTATATTGTTGATATACCACACGAATATGTTTCGGAAGATCATTGAGTTTTTCATGATTTGATTTCTTAAAAGGTTTCAAAATGATTGTCTATTCAAATAGTGGTCAAAAAATACAGGTCCTATTATGCGGTCGTTTATAATACCACACGTTCACACTTTGATGTCCTTTTAATTTGCTTTACCAAATGTTTATTTGTCTCAGAATACCAGTGAATATTTTTTTTGTTATGCTTTCCCGCAGTGGAAAATATCGCCTTATCTGTCCAAAAGATTTTATTTAAAGTCACTCTCTCAAAATGCAGGTCCATCATTTGCATACAAAAATTCAGTCTGGTCTGATAATCAGCTTTACTTCAAAATTGAACTGGAAGAAACTTATATGGGGATATTTTGTTTTATTTTAATACTCGATGTATGTTGATCATGGAAACATTCAAATCCCTTTGTGCATCTCTTAAAGAGTTTGTAGGATATTAATGAAATATAATAAAACCTCCATTCAAAAATTTTCAGAGACGACTGAACGGGCTTTTTCCCTTTTTCTATATTTCAAGTCCATACGTGTGGTATTATAAACGACCACATAATAGGACCTGTGTTTTTTGACCACTAATAATTAAGAAATAATTGCGAATTTTGTCAAAATATTTCTTGTTTGGTATCCTTGCCATGGGAAATATTCAGCGAAACTCTCTTAATGCAAGTGCTGGAATTTTATTATTTTCATTGAATATTGAGCCATTTTTTAAAATAGAACAAGTAAACACCGATAGAAGAAAATGTTTTTAAAGTCTAATTATTTTAAATTTAAATGATTTCAATAAAACAACCACTAAAAACACAAGTAAATTGAAAAACTGTCAAATTTAAAACAAATACTTATATTTTCCATTCCATGGCCTCCTATAGTTTTTTTTTGAGTATGCAGCATTACAATATTTAAGAAATAATTGAGATTTTCTGTTAAATTGCCATTTTCTCTTTAACCATTTGTAGTGCAAGATTAATTTCGTAGTATGTTCACCCTGTGTAGGTGTGGAGAAAAAATTTGTATTCCGTATATGCATTGATGCTTTATAAACTGGAAATTGCCACCCAAACGCCCAATTTTAGATTTTTGCTATTTTTTATAGTGACTTGAAAAATAGCTGCAGTTTTCAAAAACCCACACGTAATCTTAATTAACTCAGAAACTACGCAGAAAACGACTATAGTTTAAATTGGTAACTTATGTTTATTTTTGACGAGGAATCAAATAATGTGGACAAAAATAAAGGATTTTTCATTTAAAATTTTATAGTTGATGTCAAAATTGGGACACCCTGTATACATGGAAACATATATTTTTTTTCCATGAAACTTTATTCGTATCTTCTACGGATTTCCAGATAGTATAGTGGGTACTTTTATCTGAAACACGGTATACATTCTACATAATGTGTATTTTTACTATTTTGTAAATGTCTGCCACAGGAAAAATTCATATTAAGTAAAACAATTTAAAAATTTATATATGTATACAATAACAGGGTATTGTTACGATTATCATTTTCATAACTCTAATACAAAAGCATTTTGTTCGAGACCACGCCATTAATTTTTATAGTTCATTTTCCATTTATCGATTTAATTAGCCTATAAAAATTCCTTATTATCAAAACCGCATAAATCAGCACTTTTTGTCAAGTGATTCAGAAGTTTTCTCTTGTCGAGCTGTTGGTCGTATTTAACAACTTGCACTGATATAGAAAATAAAATTACTGTCGTAGAGAGGGGTTACTTGGAACATTTTTACTTCCCTCGAAAGAGGGATGTTGTTGATCCCGGAATATAAAGACATTTTCCTGTCCACGAGGCTAAACAACAAAAGTATCAATTACATATCTGAACCAGTGTTTTGGGTTTAGTGGAGAGGATTTTCAAACAATATCCACAGAGGCCTCTATAAAAATATTCTCTAGCACAGATGATAGAGGAGATCCCAACGTCGGACAGTGTTGCCATATATTTTTCATCAGAAATAGCCAGTCGGATGATCAAAAGTAGCTCAAAAGAGCCGATTATGCAACCAATGATATTTCTTCTTACTAATTTAAATAAAATTTCAACTTAACAATAAGAAGTATTAAAACATACGTTTTTATTGCAAATTATGAATTTTTATTTTGAATAAAGCTACTATTTAATACAGAAATGAAGTTTTTTATTTATAAATTAGGTAGGTACAAACCAAATAACTTTAACTCTCACAACAAAATATTCATATTTATTTATAATGTTTGAACTTCTACCCAAACTTCTTCCCAAAGTTCTCTATCATTATCTGTCAGATTATCATTTGTAATATTTAAATACATTGAGATAAAAATAATTCTATCATTTTCTTGTTGGTTTAAAACCTTTACAACAACCATTTGAATGAAAATAGAGTCGTACTCTTAAAATTGCATCTAGTCTAGAAGTGTTAGTAAAATTCTGGTTTTTGGCTTAGTTTTAATTCAATTCAAAATAGAAAAACCCTTTCCACTAAAGCATTACTTACCGGGATGCTTAAAAGCCCTAATACAGTTCTTGCCAAAAAATAAAATAGCTTTTCCTTTATAGCATTTTCATAATTAAGGACTGTTGTCCAAAATTTAATGGTGTTATTGATATCAAAATCAGTCCACCTGACATTTAGCAAATTTCTCTAAATCAAATTAAATATTTTCATCAAAACCAAAATTATTAAGGGGCAAATCTGTAAATTGAGGACAGACTTGGTTAAGGCATATTCTTGGAGAAAATATTTTTAATTTTCCAATTAATTTCATATTTTCAGGAATTTTATTCACCAATTGTGACATGACTGTTTTATGAAGTGAAAACATCTTTGCTTTAAACTGTATTTTCATCAACACTTAAGTTTGCGTCTGATATTCTGTTTAGAAACAAACCCCAAAGTCTACATTATTTAAAGGTTCATAGGATATACTCATTTCCTAAAATTCAAATTAATGTAGAAATCTTCCAATTTTCATTATTTAACTTATTAATAAAAGCCTGTTGAAGTATTCTTTTACAGAAAGATGATAGGAATGACTTTAAGTTGTAATATATTTTCTCCACATCAACATTTTTGCTTTGAAAAAGAAAATTGCATTGATTTAGATCTTTTAAAATGGGCTTTGAAAAAAATAAGTAAAGATAGTTGTTTTCATCTTTATACATATCGCAAAGTAGTCGACTTGTATACCATTTTTCATTGAGAGCTGCTATTTCAAAATGAGTTTTTAATTCAGTCAGAACACTGTGCCCATAAATAACCTAGAGAGAATAAGAGAGAGAGAGAGAGCGAGATTTCAGAACGATTCAAAAAACCAAAATTCCTATTTCACCTGTTTTATAATATCAAGTGTGCTGCTTGACTAGTGTATTTCTACTCTTTTAGTAGGATGTCATAGAAAGAGATACAAACATACCTACTCAGTGCGCACTATTAATAAATTTCGCTTCTCATTTCGCCATTATAAAAAAGAGCGGCGAGGAGTAAAGCCTGGGTTATAGATTGAAAACGTTTGCGTCTTGCGTCACCTTTTGCACTGTCCTTGAAGTTTACTTTACGCAAAGCAATGGGAACGGTTATATTTTTGCTGCCATCCGTTTGAGTTTCCGCTAGCCCTCGAAAAGATGGCGATCTTTAACTTTGACGGAGGCGGCTGGCGAAAATCGACGTTTGCGTTAAGCTGCAACCAATGCAATTGCTGGATTTTAGAGGGCCTTTTAAAACGTTCGTCCTTCGAAATAAATTTGACAGTAATATATGCACATAACATCCACGTCCATTTAAAAAAAAAACTGCTTGGGGTCATTGTTTTTAAGTTTAAGAAAATACTGGTAGCGAGTTATGAGTTTTTTTTTACCCCAATTAACGCCGAATTCGCGATCTTCTTTGGCGCCTTCTCTTCAACAACTTTACCGTTGCGACACACGTTAATATATTCACAAAGCCTAGTCTTTACTAGGCATCGTTACTATGATTTTGATTATACATTCTCAGCAAATTAAAAAGCACGCACATCAACAGAAAAACAAGCAAGACAAAATTGCCTTACACAAAATATAAACATTAAAGTAAGGTTGGTTCCACAGGCGACGCAAAGCGCAAACGTCTTCAATCTATAACTCGGGCTAAGAACCAGCGTAAACATTTAGCTCAAACGAACGACGCAAACTTTTCCAATCTATTACCCAGGCTTAAAACTTTATAAAACGATCTACTATTTAAAAATAACCCCAAACTGGAAGCGTGGAGCCAAACACAATTTTTAGTCGCGAAATCGCCTTCAACATACCCAATCTGGCAATCCTGATGTCGGATAGTAATTCTAATTTGACAGGGTCTAATTGTAATTATTTTGTTTTTTTTTTAATTTGAATCGTATAGATTCAAGTTGTCTTTTTGAAGCAGTGGTTAAAGTGGTAGATCCACAAGCAAGAAAACCAGATTTTATTATTTCACTTTGATTTTGTTCTATACTCTCAACTTCTTTTAAAAGTGACGGGAATTTGACTTTCGGGTTATTATTTTTTTTATATTACATTGTTTATCAATTTCCAATTTAGCAGCTGTCTTTTCTATGCAGCTTTTAAAGATCTAAAGTATGGAGGGCAAAAATTAAAAACTGTGTGTACCTAAAATTATTTAAAATAAATTGAAGTAAAAACGATTCATACATTCACGCAAAACTTTATTTTGATCAATAATGTCATTTTTATCAGCATTTTGTTTTTATAATATACTGAATGATTTTTGTATTTACAGGAAGCTCCATTGTAGCTTGGTTATGGCACTAGTTATAACATCTCTAAGCAGCTGCGATGAAACTACCCAACAATATTTAGAGAATGCTGTCAGAAGTTTAAAGAACCTAAGGCAACTTCAAACTTTCAAGAGGGCAGATATCACTGAAACTGTACCACAGCCAGCGAGAGATAAAATACATCGCAGAAGTCATCAGGTACGATATTCAAGTAAAGTGAAATACCCATACTTGGTATAGTCCGTTTCAAATTAATGCGGGTTGACTTGATACCAAAAAATATGCAATCCTTTCGTATTTTAAATGTTGGTTTTATGACATCAAATTTCAATTAGTTTATAAATAAAATTAGAGTTGTTTACTTTAAGATTTTAAAATGTGGCGACCGTGACTTTCACAAAACAGTGTTTTATTTGAAAATTTGAATGATGAAAATATTGAAATAGAGGCGAATCTACAAAACGTGTATATGGAAAATAGTAATAATACTCCTTGCAGTTCAAGAGCAAAGATATTAAGCGGTGATGCACAAAAAATAATTTTAAATATTTATGAACAAGCTTTCGACAAAAATGTGAGGAAAACAGATGCCGTTAAAAAACAATACAAATTGCCTCGTGGAAGGCAGATCTCTGTGTTTTTAACATAAATGGTTCCCCATGTCCGGTTTTGCTGCTTTGTTTCGGAGGGATGCGGAAGACTCAAGCGCTTTAAGTGTAGACTAGCGGCTCCGTTAGAGTGGGGGCATACGGTGTAAACGTGTGAGGTCTGGTTATTTCTGTATTCTATCCTGTTCGCCTGTCAGGTTCTACATACAATATTAACATAATGACCGCTTAGTGACGAGAGTAGCAGGACTAGGCGATAGCTTGAAAGAAAAGATTATCTCGTGATACCGGAGGTACTCCAGTTGAAACGAAGACGCAGTAGAATGATTTAAAAGTTAAATTGATAGATTAAGAGATTTGAAATAACCGGGGTGTGACGTGAGTTTAGAATTCGCTATCCGGACATCCCAATGTAGAACGTCGCCAAACTGAAATAAAGTGTAAATCATCTGGGAAAGGTTGCCTCAGCTCTGACTAAGTCCCGGACGGAGAGCAATCTGGTAAATAATACTATTAAGAAACAAAAGCCAATTAGCTCAAAATAAAGAGGATGTAGGGTAGGACGCGTTATAAACTGACATAACCTAGAAAATTAAATTACTGTCATAAGTCATTATTGACAGTTATTGTTAATACAAAGTTGCAATCTTTCCTGTGTCGATTGGACTGTAGCCTCCACTTCTGCTATAGAGATAATTTGGATAGCATTCCTAATACGGTCCACCATATCGTTTCTTGAAGTAGGTCGAGTTGCATATACCTACGAAATCTTTTTACTTTAAGTAAGTAGTTTTCAATAATTTTAAATATATTTGTTGTAAGTTCATTTCTTTATTGTTTAACTAAAGCAAGGTAGAACTTGGTTTAATCTTTTTGCCCAAACTGAGTCTTGTCCTGCCTCACCCTAGCTTTAGCTATACCCTAGCTTTAGCTATATTATGCCGATCTTTTGTGATTCTGAGACTGAGTTCACTGAGTTTAAGTATTTTTTGTTTTGTTCCTTTGTTAAGTTTTGTTCTTTACATGTATGCAAGATTACTAAAATTTCTACTGGAGCCATGTGTCTTCGAGATTTTTGGTTTTCTTAAAATTTTAGGATTAATTGAAATGAGAGATGAAAATAATTCCCAATGTCACTTTGGGTCTCATGAGCTTTGTAAACTCAAAAATGTTAGATTTTTTCGATTTTATACTAAATCATATGCTGAATAGAGTACATGAAAAGCAAACATTTCTTGGAAAACTCACTCTATCCCAAAAAAAAAAATGGAAAACTTCACAATTTTCAATGCAAAAACTCTCTGATGAGGCTTTTGACAGAATACAGAAACGAAATTATTCCGCTGTTGCCAAACTCACCTAATTTTCAGTTCCTTGTACAAGAGATTTTTATTTATTATGGCGTTAATAATGATTTGAATATTTATTATGGATTTAATGATGGTTACATTAACTAACTTAGCGCTAACGGGACAGATCCACCTAACACAGGTTTTGTTAAAAAAAATCTCTGGTTTAATATCTCGAAATTTTATTGTCGCGCTATCGCCCGCTTTCTTTACAGCAAACCTAACCAATCCTAACTTAACCTAATCACCATTTGTTAATTATAAATTTTGTTAAAAAAGTAACTTTAAAAACATATTACAAAAACAGTACCAGGCCTGGCAACGTCGGAATAGATTGGGAGGAATAATGAATAAGCTTCAGTCATTTTTAAAAGACCGCTGAAAGTCGATCAGTAAAATGAGTTGTTTATGTTTTCTGTAACTTTTACAAAGAAAAAACATTTTTTATAAATAAAGATTAGAAGAATTACGTATTTTAGTTATTAGTAAGAGCATACAAGCTTAGACTTAGACAGCAAACGGCATTAAAAATTGTATCTGAAGGGGGAAAATAAATGTTTTTTTTTATTAAAAAAATTGCTTCTTCCAGGGTTAGTTATGTTTGAAAATGTCCAATTTACAATAATCCTCAAAAAGAAGATCAAAAAAGTGCATTATGCTAAAACTGCAAGGTTAATTTCCCAATCTGACGTTTCGGATTCGAGAGACCAACCTTCTTAGTTTAAATGAGGACCTGGATTTTTTATTTCCAGATTCAAGAATCTATATTTGAAAGTAAAAATGTTTGATCTTCTCCCATCACTTTATTTTTGAAAACACACCTCAATTATGGAAATTTAAGAGAAAATTGGCAATTACTCTTTTGTGTTGCTGTTACGCATCCTAGCGGCCAACTTTCGAACTTGAAAATAATTTACAGCGATTTCTCTTGACCGATTTACCCTTAGACAAGGAAAGAGAGGGGACGGATAACGCCAGCTGTTTTACTGAAGGCCAACTGGCACCACGCATGTTTGCTCAGTGGCGTCACATGATTGATATTAGAAATAAATGTACATTTTTTGTGATGTAACTTATTTAGCGTTTTGGTTCACCGACGCATATATGAAAAGAGGTGATAAGTAAGAGGACTTTAGACGAAAATGCAATTTATTTTCTATCAAAATGAAAACCATGTGCAAAATTAAAATCTGCTTAAACTTTTACCGAGCGCCTGTTAGCTTTAAATTTTTGTAATGTAAATTATCTTGGAAAAATTAGTATTTCGCTATTCTGCTTTTTATGTATTTATGGACCTTCTTAATACTGAAATAAAACTAGGTATATAATTTAATTACGTTATATTTTATTTCATATAGCTGAAATATTTTACAGGGTTTCTACATACTAAATACAATTACAAAAAACTTAAAACTAAAAATATTATATACATTATTATAAATACTAAAGCTAAACCAATACAATAAATGTTATTGTCCCTTAAACAAAATTAGCTTGGTATATTGACTTCTGATGGGATCTACTACTTCACATGTTCTTTTAAATAATTAAAATATTTTGATTGTATGCAGCTAAACATAATTTTGCTTTTTAAGATACTTAAAAAATTCTTCTTTTTGATATCGTGCTCATAAATTCGCAAAAAATGTTCGCTTAATTTACAAATTTCTATTACGTCTTTAGAGGGATATGTTAATCCACCTCGATTTTTTTGGGAAATTAAGGAGTTTAAATAATTTTCTTTTTCCCCAATTAAAGATTGTATGCACATTTCACATTTAATTAATGATTGTAACCTACGTGATACAAAACCCGCTATATAAATTATAATTTCTTTTGAACATTTACTAATTACATGGGTATTCATTATATATTCATGATCTTCCCAAATGCTTTGCAACATTGGATACTTTTCAGATACCTCTGGGAGAAAATCAGGTGGTACAATATTGAGTTCTGGTTTTTCAAACCTGCTTGATCCCACTAGTATAGGTATGTCATCTAAGGGAATACAATTCCCCATTCCCCCTTCACGAATTTCTGCTCGGACTAAAAGTCGTTTGTAAGCAGCCGTAAATTGTCTACAGGTAGGATTATTATTCCAACCACCCCTTGATCTTATGGATGAAAAAAATAGTTCAAGATGGTCTTGACTAACTTTATAACATGGAAGGTAAACAAGATAATTTTTTGAAATTGCTTCATCATACATCAGCAAGGCACTTTTTAAAGATATTATAAAACCTAGAAAGCCCGTTTTCCTTTTGGAATGTATTAGTAATTGATTGTTTGTAAATTTTAATGTTGAAATATAATCAATTGCTTCAGAAATAAACTTCCTAGTTTGGAATATATTTTTGTTAAAAATGGGTTTTTTATATCTTGGTGCAGCAAGGGTTCGGCTGTTTAATACATCAAAAATATTATTTAACATTTTAATAAAATTGACTGTAGCCTTACAACCACGAAATTCTTCAAGGCCTAAAGTTTCCTCACAAAAAGTTAGAGCATCTGCTACTGATTCGCTTAATAATTGGACAGCTAATCTAACTTTCATTTTTTGCTTAAAAAACTTGATGTGGGCTTTTCTAAGTTTGTTCCCTAAATGAAGTCCTTCAGATTGTTGTAAATTTTCTAATTTTTCTATGTACTCCCACTTAATTAAATTCCCCTGACCATCTACTATGTATTTCTAACTAGTTTAAGCATATGACATGGATCATAAAAAACAAAAATATTGCTGTTACGAATTGTAAAATATGTTTTCATATTTTGCAGTTCTGTGACACAGCCTAAAAGATTTGCCATTGCGACATTCGAAGGAGCACCGTCAAAAGTTAATGATAATACATGGGCACCAGTTTCTTTAATTAATTCTATGCATTGAGACACAAGGGAACTTTTTTGCATGCCAGTTAACCCGTCTACAAAAAAATACCCTACTGGTATTTTCCATGTACCATTTATGCAAACAGCCATTAAAACAAAAGCTTCTTTTGCTACTGCATTTGGATCATCGTCCAAGTCTACCCCATAGTAAACATCCATGAAACTTTCTCCCATCCCATTCCACTTGTTTTCGAATTGAAATTTCGTCAATAACAAGTGCAATGAGAGTAGGTCTATCAGATATTTGGACATATTTTCTTAAAGTGTCAAAACACTCTTTGGTAAAACCTGGTTCCGCGTTTATATTTTTAAACCACTTTCCTATGGTACTCCTATGGGGTAAACAAGTATCAAAAACTTTTCGAATGTAATCATAAGCTTTAGGTGAAAAAAAACTGACCGTTATTGCAAACTTTCTTAATTCTGGAGAATATTTAGCATTTTTTTTCAATTTACGTTTTTGCAGTTCTTTGGTTATTCCAGACATGTTGGAAAGTAATAGAGAATTTTCTGAGCTTATCAAATTTTTACTAGCTAAATGTTTTATGATTTGCTTCAATGACAAAACCTTCTTTTTATACCTTCGTACTTTCTGCGACAAGATTTTTATCTTCTTTGTTTTTTGCTGATTTTTTACCCTTTCCCTAAATAGCTGTTGACGTAGTTTTTTTTTCCTAGGAGTCTCTGGATGGATATCTTCCAGGGTACTACTTGATGTAGAAGCTACTGCTGATGTGGAGGCAGTATTCTGAATATTTTGTTCATGAGATCTCTTTGTTGTCTGCAACAATTTGATTTGTTAAATTTTTAGTACTGTACAGTCAAATAATATGCAGTACACCAATTAGTAACATTTTTTCCAACCAAAATATATAAAATGGTAATCAAGTCTCATTAATATTTCTTTAAAAAATGTGTGTTATATAAATGTTATAGTAGTTTTTTGTGCCACTTTAACTCAACATTTGGTTTATAATAGGTTTATATCTTGAACATCTATATATAGTTATGATTTGTAATTAGCATACTTTATATATCACTTTAGGCATAAATAACTAGATGGTTTAGAAATTGTGGTTTAAAGGCATATATATTGTTTTATCAATCAAATATACTCCAATTTCCATATCAGAGAGGTATTACTGTGTAACTGTTTAAACATGAACAATTATTAAATTTTGCCTACCATTAAAGAGAAATTAACTATAGTAATAGTAAATAACAATAAATATTATATTAAATACCTTATAAATTATATAATAAAGTAAAAAAAATATAGCAATTACTTCTACTAATCAAACAATGTTATTTGGATAGTTACAAAAACTATACTTTACCTTTTTTGGTTGCATATATTTGGGCAGTTCTGGAAATATTGTCGGTATGGCTTCATCCAAAAGACAATTTCTTTCGCGAATGCGATAAAAGAATTTTTTTTCAAAATGCTTGGAACAAAGTCTGTGATTCTTTGTTGGAGACCAGTCTGCAAGTTTCAGATTCTGAACCCAAAGTTCTCGTCTTACCAGATTTGTAGGAAATCTTAAAAAAAAACTTATGTGAAACTTCAAAAGAATATGTTTTATTATCAAAATAAACCAATTTTCCTATTGCAGAACTAATAGTAATTAGATAAAATAATATTAAACAAAGTTAATAATAACAATATTAACATTATGGTTCAAAAATATAGTAATAAACAATTTTTCATAAGCGTAATTATTAAAATATATATGAACGCCACCACTGCTCAAAGGACATTTACTCGAGGAGATTAACCCAATTATGAATACTTAATTAGGTAATCATGAATGAAAATAGTCATGTTTATGTCCCACACTGCGCAGTATCGTGAAATCAGTCAGCTGTTAGATCATATTAAAATATTATACCAAATAACTACTTAGAACATGAGATAAATGGTTTTTTAAATGCAATTGAGAAATTACTTTATTATTTCTCACCTGTGAAACGTAACTTCAGGTTCCTTTTTGTCACTCAAACCACCATTTTTCTAACACAAAATTTATAGTTTTTACCACACTTTCCGCTGAATAATCCACAAAAGAAACTGTGGTGACACCTCGATTGTCTGGCACCATAAAATGGCGTCCTAATGAATTTCTGCTTCAATTTGCGCCAGCGCCGTAAACGGGTGTTACGCGTCCTCTCTCTCTTTCCTTGTCTAAGGATTTACCTATAAATATTTTTTTCTAACCTATATATTTTTTTCCTTTAGTTCTGTCATTAACGGTTCTCAAACTAAAACCGACGTCCTCTATTACTGGACCATCCTGTACATATCGTAAACATTTCAGATGTTAGGTAGTTTATTAAAATGTTGGCCTTTTTAGACGTCAATCCGCATTAATTTGAAACGCTCTATATAATTTTCAACTGTACTGGTAACAATATTTACCTGATTTAAAATAGAAATTCGAATTTTAACCTAAATGTTGGGTGGGGTTTAAATTATCCCTTGTAATTATATTGGTATAAATAAAGGTCTAGAATTTGGAATAGTTTTTTGTGCTCTGTCCCAAATTAGGCTTTGGGATCCAAACCCAAAAAAAGTTGGAACTTTAACAAAACGACTCATATTTGGATGCTTTACATTAAGTTGGCACAAAAAATACATTTTTAAAAAATTTACACCACTTTGTAAAATATATGCTTACCTTTGGTTATCGAAACACATTATTTTGATGCAGAGACGATTTGTTTATTTAAATGTTGTACATAAGAAAATATTGCTTACAAAAATAAACAAAATACAGGAATGGAACAAATCAGGAACATAAACGTTAATGCCTTTATATTTGTAGTGGGGTTAAAACTTTGTAGATGGGGATCGTCCTCAGACACACCCCATGTGGTTTTGCCAGATTGTGCACAATTCCCTTAAACTTAGGGAAAACGCAGACTTGGCAACGCCGCACCCCGGTGTGCCATAACAACTTATATATCGCACAGGTAAATCGTTATACCTGCTTTGCAATCAATCAAAACGTTGTTGATATTCTCTAGATTTTGGTATTTGATAAGACAATTTATAGGTCACTCTAAGGGTTACACAGGTACTAACTACCGAAATAACACATTAGTTGGGCGGGGAGGATTTTCATGCTAAACAGTATAACCAATGCAGAATGTACAGGGTCTTCCACTGAGGAGGAAAAACGGTATTCTTTTGACTTCCCCCGTATTTAAAAAACACTTAGAATTGACCATAGAATCCAAAAATGTAATAATATATAGGGTGTTCCGTTTAAAAAACGCAACATCCTTGGCGTAAGCCTTTTGTTTGTCATTCATTTGTTTTTTGTTTTTTGTTACGATTTTCGATTTCTTCGAGTTAAAATACGTCGATTGGCTATTTTGAATTTCTTGAGAAATACGGGGGAAGTAAAAAAAATCCGTTTTTCCTCCTCAGTGGAAGTCCCTGTACCTCTGAGTAAATTCTAACAAACAAACAAACAAAAGTATGCTTTATTGCCGCAGAAAAAATTTACAATTTTATGGACAAAGCAAAATATACCAATACTAAAAATAAAATAAGACATATCAAAACATTAATCGAAAAGAATTTCGATAGGTCAATGCTTTTTAAAAATGTAAATTATCAATTTACCAAATCGTAAAACACACGTTAGAATATAACATAACATTGCCGCAAAACAGTTAATGAATCCTAATAACCTTATAAAAGTAAACAAACACACATGTACGAGGTGAATAATTTCGATGACATTGAAATCAAAACTGCAACTATGCGACCTTAAACTCTATGTTATTATAGTTATACAAATAATTGTGATGTTAAACAGAAGGTATAATGAACTAGTGTAGAATGTAGTATACAAAAAAGAATTAAATTTTGTTTTTAATCCAATACCTAACAAAAATAATTAAGTTTTAAGTGAATGTTCGACAGTTCTTTTCTCTATATGATGATTTTCAAAATTCTATGCTACGAGTTAGGACATGACTCACAAAAGATTTAAGTAAACAAGCGAATTTAGTGACAATTTAAAGAGACTTACTCGCTGTAAAATGGTCTCTCAATGAGGTATGCTTTGGTGTTTTTTCGAAATTGTGCAAGCATAGGGATAGATTTTTTTCTCTATAGATAACAAAATTCTTTAAATTTTAGTACACCGACAACGTACCACCTCTGCAACTTACAAAAGGTGAACTAGCAGCTTTATATGAACAAGCTGTTGCTAAAGGAGAAACTCTGAAATTGGACACAGGAGATAGTGACTACGTTCATGCAGTGGTACACCATTTGGACGACGATAAACCCCCAGAAAGTGAGCCGCACCATGAAAGTGTTCAACATGAAGGCCCAAGTGAAGACGCAGGTTATTATTATTACTATTACCCCATAAAGAGTTTCTTAGATGAAGTTTCTTCGCAACCTACCGAGGAACAACACACTGTAAGTAGAATGTTAAAGTTATTCTGAGTAAGAAAGTCTCTAAAAACATTTGCAAAGTGACCTTTTGAAACCTACTTGTTTGTGCCATTGAATTCCTCTTGTTTTTGTCTTAATTTGTTTAAGGTATTTAAAGACATCCGTTTTTATCTAACATCAACAAGAGTTTTATAGCATAAAGTAACAATACAACAAACACAAAAAAGTAACATTATTAAAAAAAAAAGAAAAAACAAATTTTTAAAGGTGTGAGAGATCTGGAGATCGTGGAGGCCATCTAACAGGTCCGTTGGTACCTATCCATCTTTGAGGAAAGTTATTATCAAGAAATTCCCTTAAGAGCCTAGAGTTATTACTCTGGGCACCACCTTGCTGTAGGTAAACAGCATTAATGGGCTACTCTGTATAAAACATACCAGCATATCATAATTTTCATATGCTGCTATTATTCGAAGAAATTGATGAATATCAATTAAATAAAAATACCAAAAGAACGTTTATTAACTGCTTTATAAACCAAAAGTCGATCCAAAAACCGATGACATTTATTTTTGTTTGTTCTCATAAACAATAGCCATACTATTAAATTATGCATTTACTTTCAGAAAATTATCATTTATTTGCGTGTTTCTAAGAAAAAGTGCATACTATTATATATTTTTGAAAAGGTTAAAAGAAGACAAATTTTATAGGCTATAAATATACAGGGTGTTCCATTTAAAAAAATAAAGTAGGGTCCGATAACTGTTTGACCTCACCCTGTATACTAATTCCGAAGGCGGAATTAAGTTCTACGGGATAAGTTATATAAGAAACTGTTTTCATATTTTTGACAAGTTGTCTGATAGTTGAGATACTAGAGGTGCCTGAAAATGCAACAAATTTCAATTATTTAGCCCTGTATCTTAAAAACTAAAAGCGCTATGAAAATTTTGTTAACGGCATCTTTAGTTTCTATCTATAAAAATAACGGAGATACCCCGCAAAAGTAACGTAAAATGGGACACCTTGTACTTATTATACAGGGTGGTCCTTTTAAAGTGGTACAAAGCGATATTGAGAAAACGGCTGATTGAAAATAAATGAAATTTCTAGGGATGCAATGGGTCGTTGGGGGACATTTTTTGACGGAGTAAATAATATTTTAACCCTTAGTGTTAAATGGAAAGGTGCAGTTTTTTTCCAGATTCGTAATCTCCAGACTCCAAAACTACGTTATAATCAATGAATAATTTAGTGTCAATGTCACTACGCTAAATTCAACAAAATCAACAAAAAAAAAACTGATATTAGGTACATGATTTTATTTTATCAGATGTTCAAAATGACGGCCATTTTGTTCTAAACATTTTTCAACTCTCTTTCGAAAAGAATTCCGCACTCTGAATAACATATCTGGTGTGATTTCACGAACTGCAAGCGTAATCATTTCTCTCATGTCTTCGGCTGTAGTTGGAGCAGTCACCATGACTTTTTCTTTGACAAATCCCCACAAGAAAAAATCAAGGAGGGTTAAGTCTGGCAATCTTGCAGGCCACGTTGTTGCTCTGGAATATTTGGCATCAATCTTTGCAAGTCATTTCGAAGGAAATCGCATATCGCTGTCCATTAAGATTACTATCGAAAAAATAAGGTCCAGTGTGGATTTTCTTCAGCCCAATAATGCATATTGTGACGATTGACTTGACCATGGTTAGTGAATGTTGCTTCGTCAGAAAATATTATGTTTTCCAGTGAGTTGTTTTCATTGATCCATAGTCGAAACCACCGACAAAATTGCACCCGTCTCTCGAAGTCCTGTCTATACAATTCTTGATGTAAGGTAATATGGTAAGGATGAAATTTAAAATTGTGCAAACTCCTGAGAATGGATGTTTTACACATCCCGGCGTCTTTGGATAGTTCTCGGGAACCAATATGAGAGTTGAGAGCTACTGTTCCCAAAACTCCTACCGCCAGGTCGTCGTTCGTTTTGGTTTTCCTCCTGCTGCGTTTTCTGGATGAGAGTTGGCCGGTCTGGCGACTCGTAGTCTCTAATGTTTGAACGCCATGTGAGATTTTGGTGGTAAGTGGGGAAATCTTACCGCCCAAAGTTCAGAAGCATTGCGATAGTTTTTTCTACATTCTCCGAGAATTAATAACATGTCAACTTGGCAGTCGAATTAATTCATTTTAAGGATAGGTAGTTAAAATCTCAACTAAGATTAATAAATACGAACAGAAATAACACAGCTAAATAATAAACGAACAGAACTTAAAAAAAAACAATAAACGAATACAATGAATACTTATTTTAACACAAGACGCTTAAACTAAAGACTTTAAACTCGAAGATAATTTAAGAAAATTACTGGCAATATAATAACATGTCAAGTCGTTCGTTGTCATGATAACTGCAATAGTAACCAAAATATCGTATTTTTTACGCAGTTAACATGGTAATTCTCAGAGGATGTAGAAAAAACAACGACAATGCTTCTGAACAAAATGGTTGTCATTTCGAACACCTATTATAACAAAATCATGTAGCTAATATCAGTTTTTTCTTCTGTTGAATTTCTTTTTAATTTTTGAGATTAAATTATTCATTGATTATAACGTAGTTTTTTTTCTGGAGATTACGAATCTGAAAAGAAAACTGCACCTTTCCATTTGACATTTAAAAGTTACCCCCTTCCCTTAAAAAATGCTGACTGCTCCAACTACAGCCGAAGATATGAGAGAAAGGATTACGCGTGCAGTTCGTGAAATCACCCCAGATATGTTATTCGGAGTGCGGAATTCTTTTCGAAAGAGAGTTGTTAAATGTTTAGAACAAAATGGCCGTCATTTTGAACATCTGATAAAATAAAATCATGTACCAAATATCTGTTTTTTCTTCTGTTGATTTTCTTTTTAATTTTGTTGAATTTAGCGTAATGACATTGACATTAAAATATTCATTGATTATAACGTAGTTTTTTCTGGAGATTACGAATCTGGAAAAAAAACTGCACCTTTCCATTTAACATTTAAAAGTTACCCCCCACCCCTAAACAGTGAAAAGGGTTAAAACATTACTTACTCCGTCAAAAAATGTCCCCCAACGACCCATTGCATCCCTAGAAATTCATTTATTTTCAATCAGCCTTTTTCTCAATATTGCTTTGTAACACTTTAAAAGGACTACCCTGTATATAATTTTTATTTTGTTAACATAATTAAATTTAAGTTTCCAATCGGCGTACCATTTTCAGTGTTTATGAACGGATAACCATAGGCAAAATGCATAAATTGACCGAAAATCGGGTGGTACTACCTGGAATTAATGAAAAGAAAGAATTTTGCAATGAGATCAATGCCAAACCCTGTAGTCCTTTTGCATACCTATTAGGTTTTATTACTCTATACATTTCTGAAACAGACTAGAGTAAATTCCATTGCTGTAATTTTGAACCTAATACATAGTTTGCACGCTCTTTGGACAAAAGTCCCAAACCAGATAATTTAATTCACCTTGTTCGAATAAATGGGGTACATTTTCTTCACTTTTGGGAAAGTAGAAACCATCTTTGCCGGAGGCGCTGGAACCCGAATTTTTTTTTTAATTCCAACATTACTTTTTAAAATAATGTGGTTAAAATACTTATTAATTTTTGCTAAAAAGCATAATTCAAAAATCTTACCTGTTAGGAAGTTTTTACCATCATTTTCGCATTTGGCGAACAAAAATTAACAAAAAAACACACACAGTCGCAAAATGGCTAGTATAATTATGTTGATTATCCTGTGCAGTAATCTCTTTTATTCTTTAAAATAATATTATTACATACCTTTGTTTTTAGGCAAATTATCATAAGCCTTCATATCATCACAAGGAGCTCACCACATATAAGCCGCCATTTACATACCATTCACATCATCATCAGGTAAAATATATCACTATTCTTCGATAAAAACTAAAATATTATACCAGTTTGTGTACTCATATAAACCAAATATAAAAACACATGGAAACCAGAACGAAGTTTGGGGAAATCTTTTAGTTATATCAACACTAATCTTCAGTAAACTCAAATAATCATGTCTATATTTTTTTTATTTCAGCATAATGTGACAATACAAACTGCTGAACCGGAAAAGAAAGATCCCAAAGCCATGGAACCGTTATTCATGGCCATTTCAGGGTTCATAGGCATGGCGGTAATGTTTGTACTATCCATGGTAGTTTTACCAAAACTTGGAAACAAACCCAAAATTGACAACATAAAGAAGAAAGAAAACCTAGACGATTTTGCTAGATTTGCCTTAAATGCAATAGAAGGCCACTGTGCAGAGAGATTTGCTTGTGAGTTGACCAAAACTGCCAGATCATTCGCTATAGAAGACAACAGATTTTATAAGTAAGTATCTTGACTTAATTGTTCTCGAATACTATCATGATAGGAAAAAAATATATTCGAACAAGACCATACGCATATGGTGTAAGCGTTCGTTCGTTTTTAATTCCTGCGAAACAACTGACTGGGGGAAAAAGGGCGAACGACACCATACGCATACGTTCGGTCAATGTGGACCTTAAAGCTAATATTGAACCAATAATTTTCATTGCAAGTGCATTGTTTGTAATTCTTAATAAGAGAATGCCATTGGTAGATTGCATCTATAGTTAAAAGCTGATATATTTTTTTTTTGACAACAATTTATTTCAGACCTTAAAACAGTTACAAGAACTGGCACCAAGGCCTTTACAATCACAATTTCTTTGAGAACTTAAAAAATTAACAATATCAACTTAATTATATGTATTTAACAAAAATAAATAAATTTTCTAAATTTACATAATAAATGTATATTATATTTTATGTATTCAATGATTATTAATATATAATTCTTTTTTTTTAATATTTTTTGTTTTACATTTATAAATTTTAATCTTGGTTTATACTAGTGTCTCATTTTCAGGTATTTTTTGAGGTTTTTAAATATTTTTCCTTCCTCCCCTTCCAGCAAATTCTTTGGTATAGAATTATATGACTGTATACTTCTATTAATGGGTGTGTCTTGGGTTTTTTTTGTTCTGGCAGTATTGTTTCTGAGATTTTCTTTTATTCTTGTATTGTAGTTGTGAAATTCATTGTTTTGTTTAAGTTCTAAGTTTATCTTTATGGTTTTATGCTGAATTTTGTAGATAAGTTTAGCTTGCTCAAGAATTTTTAATTTTTGTATGTTTAATAAATTAAATCTTTTGTAAATAACTTTTGTAGGTGTATATTTATTAATGGAAAAAATAGACTTTATTGCTTTATTTTGAAGTCTCTGTAGCTTTTCAAATAAATTTACATTTGTGTTTCCCCAGCATGGTAGCAGGTATCGTAAGTGTGGTTCGACAAAGCTATTATATAACAAATATCGGGTTTTTGTGTTTAGTTGGTGTGAACATCTTTTTATTGCACCTATAAAAGGAACTGTTTTATTTATGACACTGTCTATATGTGATTCCCAAGTTAATTTGCTTGTTATTATTAACCCCAGATACTTATATTCTTCAACTCTTTTGAGGGTAACATTATTTAATTTAATTTCTGGATTTATAATCTTTTTTCCTTTTTGATTGTAAATCATATAAACTGTCTTTGCAATATTTATACTCAGTTTGTTATAGCAAAGCCATTTGAAGTAATTCATAAGGTCATTATTAATATTTCTTTCAAGTTCCTCCTCACCTGTGCCAGAGAATACCAAAACAGTGTCATCAGCAAAAAGTAGGTATTTTGATTTTAATTGTAAATACTTAAGACTATGTACATATAGAAGATACTCTAGTGGCCCTAGCACTGAGCCTTGGGGCACACCAACATCCAGATTGTCTTCTTCACTATTTATTCCATTTACTACAGTGAAATGCTTTCTTCCTTCGGTATAGGTTTTTATTAGTTTGTGACAGACTCCCCTGATTCCCATCTTGTATAATTTTTCCATTAACAGTTTATGGTCCACTGTATCGAAGCTTTTTGGAGGTCAATATATACAGCTATAACACATCTATTTTTGTCTAATTCACCAGTGATACATTCTATCAATTCAACTGTTGCTCCCAGAGTATTACTGGTTTTTGTCAAATTTAAAATGTGTTTCTATAAATTTAATAATTCTAACTTTAATGACTTTCTCGATAATTTTACTAAAAATGCTTAATAGAGAGATTGGGCGGTAATTGTTCAAGTCATCCAAGGTTCCGTTTTTATGAACTGGTACGATTTTAGCAGTTTTGAGCTCTTCAGGATACACCCCATATGTCAGTACTTCATTTATTAGTTTTACTATTGTGGGTCCAATAATATCAAATATTGAATATATATCTTGCTTCGTGATGTTATCGCATCCTGGAGCACAGTCATTTTTTAAGTCAGTTACAATTTTTTGTATTTCATTTAGAGTTGTAGGGTTCAAAAAGATACTGTCAGTTTCTTCTTCTTCATGAAATGCTTCGCCATGCTTGTAATTATTTGTGATGCTATTTGCCAAATTTTTTCCAATGGTGGAGAAATGGTTATTTATTACTCTGGCAATATCTTCATCCTTGGTCCAATTTTTGCCATCTTTATCTGCAATTTTAGCTATGTTTCTCATTTTTGTCTTGGAGTTTCTTCGACACAATTCATTTAAAACTGCCCATGTTTTTTTAGCATCTCCTCCTGTTTTTTCAAACTTATTTTCTGCATATTGTTTTTGAAGCCTTTTTTTCAAATTGTTCAATTCATTTTTTGCTTTTTTGAAGTCCCTCTCAGTAATATCGTTTTGTATTTTTTTCCATCTTTCATATAGTTTATTTTTTTCCTGTAGTTTCTTTAAAAAGTCATTTGTTATCCAATAGTTTCCATTTTTTACTGTTATTGTGCAATTCTTTGTACATGCATCTTTTGCACTGTATAAAAAATCGGCAAGTTCCTTAAAAGATTTTATTTGTGATGTTCCTATTTTTCTCTGAATTTCACTTTTCCACTTTTCTTTGTTAAAACATGTTCTATTTATTTTTTCTTTTTCAGCCTTGACTATTTTTTTCTTAGTTCTAATATACATTATTTTATGATCTGATATGTCATGATCCTCCAAATTTATTATACATTGCAAATTCTTATTTGTCACTACATGGTCGAGAATTGATGATGTTGTTTTTGTGGTTCTGGTTGCATATTGACTTGTAGTTTTATTTTGGAATTTAAAACCGTTTAATTCAACTATATTTTTATAATTTTTAACAGCTTCTGATTCTTTCATTCATATGGGTATAGAACTAATGCAGGACCTCGGAACTAAATGCCTATGGGAGGTGCAAGTGACGCATGGCATATAATCCATATAATTTGAAAATTTCAAGTGCATATTGTCACAAAATTTTAGTATTTAGATCCAGAAAAATAAACAGATTTTTTTTAAATTTCATAAAAACATTTTAAATGTATGTTTATTGTACAGGGTCTTTAGTTATAACGGCAATCCTGTAATCAACATTCCTATTTTTATAGATATATATTTAAAAAAAATTAAATACAAAAGTTTCTCTCTTCTTAAAATTGTAAAATGTTTTTAGTGTAGTTGGCAGAAATACCGAGTGTTTAATTTTTCTGAATTTTGGTTTCTAAAATGTTAAACTCTGTATTATAGCAAATGGGTCGCATGTCGCTAATTACAAATATGCCAGGTATACTTTAAAGATCCCAGAGAATGTTATTCTACATAGTGAATCGATGGGAATACATTCCTTCTTCTTCAGGGTGTCTTTAAAGATAAAAGTATAAAACTTGGTATAGTTATAATCGGCAGGAAGATATTTATTTGATGGATATAGATAATGTGTTAAAAAGTATAATAAAAATAGTAGTCCTATTTTTACTGAAGAAACCATCACAAAAGTGTTATCATTTTACTAAAAAAATTGAATAATCAAACAACGATATTATAATTATAAAAAGCCATCCACATAGAAAATCAATAATACAAATTGTTAAAAATTAAAATAATTAATAGAATTGTGCCCCAAAAAACTCCGTAGAATATATGAAATACGATATTTTGGTTCATCCCTCCTTTCCACTGACTGACACAACAAATATGTTTTGATAAGATTTATTATTACCTACCAAATTATCTTGATCAGAAAAAAGTTTGTACCTCCATAGGTCAGAGGATGCACCTCTACTTTTTTGGGTTAATTACAGTTTATGCATCAAATTTCAGTCTTCCCAGAGAAATCAATGTGCTGGGTCTTTGTTCTTAATTCGCTGCTCCTAATATTAGTTTAATTTTAAAAGATAGAAAAATTGTTAATTGTATAAGTTAGTTAATAGAAAATTATATTCCAATAATATTCCATTAAAAAACGTAGTTTTTATGGAAACAGAGTATTAGATGCCAATACAATGAACCTCTTCTTGCTTATTATAAATACACTGGGCTTGATATCTTTATCTTTAAAAACATCTTTTCGTCTTGAAAAACACAGAAAAATTTGAGAAAGAGACAATCGCTGCCGTAAGAGGCAATGCGTTTCTATTGACTCCACTATGAGAAAACCATTCTGCGTTTGTTACCTCTTATGGCAAGATTTTGGTCAAATTTGTACGGATTCTTTAAAGATAAAGGTATCAAACGCAGTAAATTTATAACCAGCGAGAAGCGACCCATTTGGGGAGGGGAACATAATAATACACATGGTGTTCTATTAAAAAATATATTTGTTGGATTTGCTAGACATTTTTAAGATATCCTGTATGTATAAATAATAATTAATTGAAAACTTCGTACTAAACTCTACCAATTTTATATTCAATAAGTTTGTCTTCAATTAATAAACCAATATTGGGAGTGGCCAATTATGAGGAGAGACCCTAGACATAGAAGCATTTGCATAGAAAATCAGTTATTTGAGCCGCTAAAAACACGAACAGCACAAACTTCCCCATTAATTTTTATGAAAAGTCATCCCATGTGGTCAAACCAAAAAATAAATTTTCTTCAAATTTTAAATTTACCAGCAATATATTCTATTTATTTTATATACAGGGTGGTCCATCCCAGCTCCCTTCTTCTGTATTATCATTTGACTCATGAATTTTAAATTTTGCATAACTCATATGTATATTAGGGCGCATTTTCTAAAAATACTTTTGATTATACAGGGTGACCCAAAAAAGTGTGACGTTACAATGACATATTTTTTTAAATTAGATGATCTATATTTTTTTGCATATTTAGATGACTTCCATAGTTGTTTACATCATCCTAAAATTTTATTGGATTCGATGAGTAAATAACCGCTTAAAAAAATTAAATATGGAAAAAAGTTAATTTAAACCACTGGTTAAAAAAATTATAAAAATTCAAATATTGCCTCGACATAAGAATCAAACTGGGAGTTCATTAAATAAGGTTTGACAATCTCGCTGACCAAATTTAAACGATCTAAATTATACAGGGTCTACAATATTAAGTGTCAAAATGACCAAACTTCAAAGTGCATTTTCTTTCTTATTTTAAACGTCAACCCTATACTTTTTTCACTGCAATCGATGCGTAATTGAAAAATAAAAACTCTTTTGTAAATACATCTTTATTAAAATTTCTAACGTATTAAAAGATATTCGCCAAAAACTGGTAAAGCGTCCTATTTTAGCAGCCATTTTAATGAAAAGTAATCCCAGGTGGCTTAGATTATTAAAATGAATGACATAGAATTCAATCTAAATGACAGGAGAGTCTTTTTGACAAATTTAAAAAATTATTTAGTTTACAAATGGGTTAAAAATGTTTTTGATCCTAATTATTACAAAGTATTGCATTATTTTGTTCCAGTAGTATAGTTTGTTCATTGTGGTTATAGTTGTTTGCAGTTTATTTCAAGAAGTTATTTTTTAAGTAGTTTGTTAAGTTGTTCACGTTTTGCATAAGTATTTTTACAATGAATTATACCAAAGAAGAGCTAGTAGATACGATTTTTGTGTTGGGAGAATCTCAAAAAAATAGTTTTTTGGCTAGTCGGATATACGCGGAGCGATATCCGGAACGAAGACATCTCGATAAGAGAAGCCTGCAAAACTTATTAGGTAGATTTATTCAGGGAGATGTCGAATACTGAAAGCCTAGTAGAAATAGGCCAGTTCAAACTGATGAAAAGGAACTGGATGTGCTACTTTATATCACAGAAACCCCTTCAATTAGGCAAAGGGTATTCGCCGATATAGCGAATGTTAGAAAACCACCGTTCAACGTGTTTTAAAAAAAAATCATTTTCATGCCTACCATATTCAGCTTCACCAAGATCTTTATGAAGAAGATTTAGAGCATCGGGTAGCGTTTTGTAACTGGGCACAATCCAAAATCAGAGCAAATTTTGAATTCTGATAAAGTGCTCTTCTCAGATGAGGCTACCTTCCATGAAAATGGATTTGTGAATCGCCACAATTTTCATTACTACTCCGATCATAATCCCAGACATTTTCGGCAGATCGATCGACAGCACAGATGGTCTATTAATGTGTGGGGGGGAATCATAGGAGATTTTATTATCGGTCCTTATTTTTTTGATGGACATTTAAATGGGGACATGTATTTAAATTTCTTACAACAGGAGTTGCTCCGTTTATGTCAACATCTCCCCAGACCCGTAAAGTTCTGCATATGGCAACAACACGACGGCGCTCCAGCACATTATTCTTTACCGGTCAGGCACCATCTTGAGGTAGCCTTTCCAGATCGGTGGATCGGAAGAGGAGGGCCAATTAGATGGCCACCTCGTTCACCCGACCTCACTAAGCTTGATTTCTTCTTATGGGGCTGTATTAAAGAAGTCGTTTACCAGGAGCCCCCAACAACACCTGAGAACATGAAGCTGCGAATTCAAGACGCATTTCGACAGGTAACACCCGATATTTTAAGAAAAATGGAAGCATCTTTTCATACTCGTCTTCGTTTGTGTTTGGAAGAAAATGGAACACATTGAACATAAGTTTTAGTGAAAAAATTAGATTAAATATAGTTAAATTTAGTTTAGTATAAATCTCAAATGTGATACTTAAATAGTAAATTTTTAATTTTAATGTCAATATAAATGATAAATATAATAAAATTCAATATAAAAAGAAATAAATAAAAAAATAATTTAAAAATAAAAATTTGCGATATGTCAAAATTGTCTCTTGTCATATTGATCATTCATTTTAATAATCCAAGCCACCTTAGATTACTTTTCATTAAAATGGTTGCTAAAATAGGACGCTTTACCAGTTTTTGGCGAATATTTTTTAATACGTTAGAAATTTTAATAAAGATGTATTTACAAAAAAGTTTTATTTTTCAATTACGCATCGATTGCAATGAAAAAAGAATAGGGTTGACTTTTAAAATAAGAAAGAAAATGCACTTTGAAGTTTGGTAATTTTGACACTTAATTTTGTAGACCCTGTATAATTTAGATCGTTTAAATTTGGTCAGCGAGATTGTCAAACCTTATTTAATAAACTCCCAGTTTGATTCTTATGTCGAGGCAATATTTGAATTTTTATAATTTTTTTTTAACCAGTGGTGTAAATTCACTTTTTTTCACATTTAATTTCTTAAGCCGTTATTTACCGAGCGAATCCAATAAAATTTTAGAATGATCTAGACAACTATGGGAGCCATCTAAATATGCAAGAAAATATATGTCATCTAATTTAAAAAAATATATCATTGTGACGTCACACTTTTTTGGGTCACCCTGTAAAATCAAAAATACTTTTAGAAAATGCGCCCTAATATACATATGAGTTGTGCAAAATTTCAAATTCATGAGTCAAATGATAAGTGAGCTACAGAAGAAAGGAGCTAAGATGGACCACCCTGTATATATATATATATATATATATATATATATATATATATATATATATATATATATATTCTTGGTTTTAGGTCATTATATTAAACGACAAATCAGAAGGTAACGTTTTGACCATAGTTTTGGTCTTTTTCAAACCTAAAAGTTTTTTTTGGTACAGTCTTATATAACAGTTAAATGTATTTAAAATTTAAGACTTACCATAGAACGTAAAATTTTCAATAAGTAATTTCACAAAAATCAAGTATTACGTAGAAATCACCTGGCAAAATTTTCGCAAGAATCCATTGCAAAACAAAATGGCGGCCTAGTGAAATGTTAAAAACAATTTACTAAAAAATACTTTTCCAATTTACCTGAAATTTCACACAAAAATCAAGTACTACGTAGAAATTAAAAAATAGAACAAAATGGTGGCCAAATTAAATGTTTGGAATTGTGAAAAGATCTCTCTCCAAGGTTATACATCGCTTCAAGTTTTTGCATTTCAAGATACCAAAAGACATGTTTTCTCAATTCCTTCGGTATGACTACTTTAAATTTTGGTCAAAACTTAAAGGTCTTATCTAATCTGATTTTAGGCCTATTTAAGCATATTACCTGTAACATCTAAAGTCCCTGAAAAACTTGCTAAAACTCAAATATTGAATTTCATAAAGGATAAGAATATATGACCAAAGTATCAATTAGGTTTTCGGGCTGCCATAGCTGTGTTACAACGCTATTTAAGATTACTACTAAAATAATAAGTGCCTTTGACAATGGTGACTGCTGCCCGTCAGTTTTAATAGACATGACTAAATCCTTTGATTCTTTGAACATAAATTTGTTTTTAGATAAACTTAAACACTCTAGAAACAAATGGGTAGTTCAGCAGCTACCTGGTCAACAGGCGACAGGCTGTTACAATTGGGAGGGAAACTGGAAAGGAAATATCTGATTTTAAGTTTGTGAAGGGTGGTGTACTCCAGGGGTCTTTACTGTTTACAATTTTTCTGTGCTGACTTAACAAATTTTTATGCAGATGATCTTCAGGTTTACATTCCATCATCAGTGGTGGACCTGCCTGCAGCTGTAGAGGCTATAAATTCGGTTCTCTGCAATATATCTTCTTGGGCTAGACAAAATTCCCTTGTAATAAATCCAAGTAAGACACAATCAATACTTTTTTCTAAGGGTGATATTCCCACCGAACATCTTCAAATTAAATTAAGTAATAGTTGTATTACTTGGGAAAATGTAGTAAAAAATTTGGGTTTGTACATGGACAAACATTTGACCTTTAACGACCGCATAAATAAGATTTGCCAAAAATCATTTTATACCTTAAAAACATTATATGAATGTAAACACGTTCTATGTTCTGAAGTTAAGGAGACTCTAACAAACTCTCTTGTTCTTTTCATTCCAGGTTATATGGATATTGTTTATGGCCCTTTCCTTACGAAATTTAGGTCAAAATATGGGTCAACGACGCTTTGTACACATGGCTTGACTGGTGCATAAAATATTAAACTTGGACGAACCCACCTACCTGTCAGAAATGATTGCAAAAGCGTGGTGAAACCCACCAAATTAATGTGAGAAATAGAAAGGCCATTTCAGTGCCTAGACACGAGACACAGTTCTTTAAAAGCTGCTTTCACTATTTGTCAGGTCGTGTGCACAAATTAATTCCAGAGTATCTGAAAAACTTGAGTCCAACATACTTTAAAAATAAAATTAAGGATTATGTTTTAAATACTCTCTTGCAATTGAGCGTGTGCACAAATTAATTCCAGAGTATCTGAAAAACTTAAGTTCAACATACTTTAAAAATAAAATTAAGGATTATGTTTTAAATACTCTCTTGCAATTGTAGCTCTCCTGTAGTTTTCTGTGATTTTTATTGTTACTTATTTCTTTAAATTTGTTTTTTTTTTTTTAATTTTTAAGTAGGTACCCATATTATGTACATATATATATATATATATATATATATATATATATATATATATATATATATATATATATAATGTACAGGGTGTAATTTAATTGATGGCTGAAAATGCAGGATATGATTTCTTAGCTTATTTAAGAAAGAAAGGTTCATGAGCATACGTCCTAAACCTCTCAACTTTTGAGCTACAGGGTGTTAAAGTTTAAAAAAAAATTCGTTTTCTTATCATAACTTTAATACTGTTCTTAGTATTTTCATAAAATTTGGCACGCACCTACTAAGCAGCAATAGGCATTTTTTGATGTAGAAGATTTTTTAATATTTCTACCAGTGGCGTCCGTACGGGATGTAGACTGAAGATTTTTCTAAAAAAATATGGAACGGCACTGCTTTTTCCGGAAATGAGAATTGTTTTTAAAATCCTCATTTATTTTGCAACCATTCTTGACATTTTTTCGTCCGACGAACTGTTTTGACATAAAAGAATAAAAACAATTTTCATGCATGGCAAAATCTCTAAAATCTAATGGTAATGAAAAATTCGACTTTTTCGACTACTCAAAATAATACTTACTAAGACATTTTTTGTATTAAAATTGAATGTAGTAGTGGCTATTTTAATCGATTGACTCTAATTTAATAAAAATTAGACAACAACACATCTTACCTACAAACTGCCAAATGAGATGAAATAGGCCTGAGAAACAAAAGGCCCCTGCGAGTTCTCAAAGTTACACAATTGCAGAAACGGACAAGGTTAAACTGGTGTATCGAACATCGCCATTGGAACATCAATAAATGGAAAAATATAATGTTTTCCGATGAAACCAGAATTGGTTTAATGTCCGAAGACCGACGGGTTCACGTTTGACGAGTTCCAGGACGATAAGACGGGGCTACCAACTATAGAGAAGTGCTACCATATCAAGGCAGTACAACCATGTTTTGGGGTGGGATAATGTGGAATAATAAAACGTCCTTGATATCTATACTCAGAACGACGACTGGTCAAATTTACATAGAACATATCCTGGACCCCCGTGTGGCGGGGTGCTGTAGGTCCAAACTATTTATTCATGGATAATAATGTTATAGAGTACATCTCTAGGTATTCAAAAATGTTCAATGGCTAAGTCTATTTTTAATTAACCATATTTCTAAGTTATGATTTAAAGTGTGTATCTTTTTATTCACCCTGTATTAAAAATTAAGGTTTCAAATTTGGTGATGTGGTACAGTAAACCTTTACGGATCTGTAGCATATGAAAAAATAAAATCTGCATTCCCCATCTGTTTTGGGCAGTCATATAAAATTTTGGTTTATTTACAAGCTAACGTAATTTTCCCAGTACAATACAACAAAACTTTCAACTCTGCATAGGGCTTTAGAAAGTAGAAGGACTCTGACCTATCAGGAAAAAAAAGTTTGTTAAATTCGGTTGATTAATAACAAAAAAATATACATTTGAAATTAATGTTAAAAATAAGTGATGCATTATATTATAAATGTTGACTTGCTATATCTATAATACCCAACAGATCGGCCAAACGAACACCAAAAACCGCATCTCGATAGCACGTTTCGCAATTGAAATATCCATCTTCAAACTTTGATAAAAAAAACTTTTTGATGCACTATTTATGGCCAGCAGTTTAGATTACGTATTCTTGATCGAACCTTTAATTTTTTTTAGGTTACTTAAACGAGTAGCTCCAGGAACATTCGGACGGTATATGAAAAATTCTGGAAGATATACAGATAAGCAGCTACAATGTACCGCAATTCCATGTAAAAAGAAAAAACCAAACAATAATAATCAGAACAAAAAGCCAGCGAACGCTAATCAGAAGAAAAGAAATAACGGGAACAAGAAATTGTAGACTAAAACAGCGACCAAAGCCATTACATTTAGTAATTATTTATTTATTTATTTATTTATTGCAATGTTAAGGAATTTAAATAAAACACACTTTTATATGCATGATTGTTTTATTATTAGAAATAAAAATGGCATATAAATGAACAGGGAAATGTGTAAATAAATACTCCTTAGCTGCAAAAGTCGCATATACAGTCTTAATTTTGTATTCTATCTAAAATCAGTTAATTAACTTATATACACTTAAAACAACATACAAAAACGTGACAATTACACGATTACTAAAATCCTATACAGCCTACAAGTAAGCAAAAAAGTGCTACAGTTACAAAGCTTAAGAACTGTCTCAAGTACACCTAAATTACATAGATAGTGTCCATATCATTTTGAGTTTTCTCATTAAAATGACTCTAAGCATTTTTTTTGTTGAGGTGTTGATTATAAAATCATTTTAGACCAAAACCAAATATTTATTAAACGGACATGGTGGAACAAAAGGGTAATTTTGTATAAAATAAACCGCTAGTCAAGAAGTACAACAAAAGGTTTATTTGTCAATCAAACTGACATGTCCGTCGTTTTGAAACTTCTTAATATATTTAGAATATGCAGCAAGTTGATTCGCATACATTTTATTAAGAACATTTTTTTTTTTTTTTTTTGAGCACAATATTTTCAGAGTTATCAGATGTGCACATACTAACGGCCAACCCTGTATATTTATATTAATTTTATTTATACTTAAGCCATACGTTGTACAGGTGTATACGTCAAGAACAAAACAAAAATATGAAAAGTATAGGGTGGTAAAGATATAAATATAAAATATTAAAGTTTTCAACAAGGTGTATGTTTTTAATAAAAGGTGTTTCTCGTTTCCTGCTTTGTAACAAAAGTTGGTCTCAAAATAGGGTTCCTTCTAAGGGTCATATCTAAGTGTAAAACTATCATATATTTGATTAATTTCATTCACGATTTTACTTTGAAATACATACAGGTGTATGTAGATAAGGTCCAGATTGTCCCAAATTATATTCAATCGACTGTATAGAACCTCGGACAAAAAAAATCAGTAATGGAATTTTTTAAAAATAATTGGCTTTGGTAAAATTTGACATATTTTGTATGAAAAGTAATGCAAAATGACAATAAAAAAATAGTAAAATCTAGAGAATACATTAAGTTAGCTCGACGTGGTTTATCTAACTTGTCAAATTTGACCCTTTTTTTTAACAAACGTCAGGAAAACCGGCTTTTTTTCTCAAAGTTTTAAAAAATCGGAAAGGAAAGAGTTGCTTCTTTTTTTTATTTTTTCACTATATGCCAAATTTCAATACTAATGCTTGACGTTAAGTTTTTCTCATTTTTTTTAACTTAATGCTATTTTACCTAACCGAATGTAAGCAAACTTGAATTAAAATCAATTTTTGACAAATTCATCGCCTACATGCCATTATTTTATTTTATTGTGGAGAACATAAATGGGATATCTTTAATAAAGTATAGAAATCATTAAATAAAGCCGTAATTATCAAGTAAGTGAAAACACATTAAGTTAAAAAATGAGAAAAACTTGAAGAAGTCAACCTATAGAATTGAAATTTGACAGCTTTCTGCCATTAAAAAAAAAAAAAATGTCAAATTTGTCAGGCAACATCATAGACAAAATAACAGGGAGACGGAATTGTCTTGATATGAACCTAATCATACTTTGTCAAAATTATTTCTTATTGGTCTATTATCATTTGGTCGATTTGGTTGATCCGAAAGTGTGTTGTCATATGTATGCATAGAATAGAATTTATATTTACTTAAGTTAAAATGAATTTTTAAGTTGTAATACTGTAATAATAACCTCTAAATATTTCATAGTTAGTTGGTTAATAAATGTTAATGGTTTGTCTTTCTGGGTGCTATAGCAATCATTTTTCGCAGACAAAAATTCAAAATAAAATGAGCCACTTTCTAAAAGATAATATCTTAATTAACTAAATTCTGAAATAGTTCGGGAAATATTGGCACTTCATCACATAACTAATAAAACTAAAGGAAATACAAAATGAAAACATAGAAACCGGAATTACAGTGCGGTGCGACTCGTCTTTTAAATTCTATTCAAGATAGAAATTTAAAATTTGGCTCACTTTTGCACACGTGTATAATTCGTGAAAAGTTTAAGATGGCGGCTTGGCGACAGTAAAATTATACAATGGCCACCATGTCCAAACAATCAAAATGTAATTAGAGATAATCATTAATGGAGGAATACGTTTCTGCATCTGCCTATCAAAATATCAAGTACTTTTAATTAAAATCGAATTAATTAATTTTTTTTAACTTCGGTCCCTTGGTGATGTCACTATTGCTATTTCCCAAACGGTAAGGGCTATGAGGTCGGTTAAATTAAAGAAAAATTGCGTGTTCTGATGCCCATTCAAGGTCCTTTTACGGTGTTGCCAAATTCCTGCTAGTTTCTGAGATACAGGATGATTTGTGAAAAACACCTAAATATAATTGGTCGAATATTTTAAAAACTATTGATTTTCGAGACCCAGTTTAAATTTGAAAGTTTTATAATTTTTTCCCTCTACAATACGGTGCCTTCAAATTTCCTCTCCGACGTTTCGTGTTCAAGCCACTACCATCAAAATTTAATTTTTTTAAAATACGGACCTGGATTTTTTAATTATCATTTTCAGAATCATTTTACTATCTCCTTTCTAATGATGTACCGCACAAATACTTCTGATGACGGTTCGACCTTGTAAAATGCATTCATAACTAAATGTCCATAAATATGTTTTACTGCATTTAATTTAGTATTTCTAACATAAATGGAAAATAATTAATTAACAAATAATTACTAATATAAGAACAAACAACGTTTTAACACAAATAATCAAAACAAATTACAAAATATGTAGTTACAAAGGAATTTTCTAAATTGGAAGAATTTAATCCAAGGGTTGGAAATGACCATGTATTTTCTAGAGGAGAGAGCACGCGCCCCTCCTGGCGTCTATGGGTTAAGCACTGTACAGGGTCTTCCAATGAGGAGAAAAAACGGTATTTTTTTGACTTCTCCCCCGTATTTCTCAAGAAATTCAAAATAGCCAATCGATGTATTTTACCTCGGAGAATTCGAAAATCGTAACAAAAAAACAATTGAAAGAGAAACAAAAGACTTACGCCAAGGATGTTGAGTTTTTTAAAAGAAACACCCTATATATTATTACATTTTTGGATTCTATGGTCAATTCTAAGTCTTTTTTGATAAGGTACTATATCTTCAACTGTTTTTGATCTATTGGTGTTTAAAAAATTGACATTTTTGCTTCTTTGAGCCGTCATAGCACCTGAATGGTCGGACCTAGAGCAAACTAACTTTCACATTCCTATCTTAGTTTTTCATAAGCTATCTTATGATGCCAGTCAAAGAAAAAAACGGTGATCACCTGCATTTCATATGAATATATATTTAATTAATTAGGTAGCAAAATAATTTCCGTTTTTTTGTTTGACTGGCATCATGAGATAGATTATCAAAAACTAAGATAGGAGTGTGAAAGTTATTTTACTCTAGGTCCAAACGTTCAGGTGCTATGACGGCTCAAAGAAGCAAAAAATGTAAGTTTTTATTTCTCATTCAATTGTTTTTTGTTACGATTTTCGAATTCTCTGAGCTAAAATACATCGATTGACTATTTTGAATTTTATTTTAAATTAGAATGCCCTATAAACCGTAGAAAGCACGTGAGGAATGAAATACTTGAGTTTTGTCAAATTATTACGAATTTTCCTCCCAGTTTTTTTAGATTTTGAAAAATGTAAGAATGGCCGCCATTTTGAAATGGGTCATTTTACTGTGCCCATATTTTGGGGATGAATTAAGCTATAGAAGACATATCAAAAGATCTGCCACTCAACCCCTTCTTTCCTTTTATTTTTTTAATCACATACTAATGTTACAAATTCGAAAGAAACGCATTAATTAAAATAAAGCAAAGTTGCAATTTAATGTAGAATAATATGCCATTGACAAATTTGGAAAATTCAGACTCCTTCTTTTCAGGGTGCATTTAAAGGGATATTACAAAATAAATTTTACATCTTATAGTCAGTTTTCCTCCTCTGCAAGACGGTACGCTGAAATTTAAAATCCGACGTTTCGTCTTCGAGGTTTCATCATCAATTTAATTTTTTTAAATACGGGCCCGGATTATTAATTTCATTTTTAAAAAGCCCTTGACCCCTCAAAACCAATGATGTAATGCACTCATACATTTAGAGTTTTTTAAATTCTCCTGCTCGTTTGTGAATTCTGGTTTTTTATCTCTTTCTAACAAATTCTCTCTTGTGAAAAAAATCTTAAATTTTTTGTTCACTGTGATACATCTGCGAGGTCGAAAACTTGTTAAAAATGGAATAGAAAATACAGGTCTGAATTAAAAAAAGAAAAAAGAAATTGATGATGGGACCTCGATGACGAAACGTCGGATTTTAAAATCTGAGTACACCACCTTGTAGAGGAGGAAAAGTGGCTATTAAGACATTACATGTATTTTGTAATCTCTTTAAATGCATATTAATTTTCCATTTTTGTATTTTGTGAATCTCTTTAAATGCGCATCTCCTACGGTTTTTGAGATGCTATTGAAGTCTAACAAATTGCAAATTTTATATTGACTGGTTTATTATCTCCCGATAATTTTCCTGAAATTTGTTTATAAGATTTTTGTTTTTATTTAATGACAAAAACGTTGGATATCATTAAGAAGGAATCAAAAAGGAATGTCTATTGCTGAGTTTGCTGTGGCTGGCTTGAAAGGCAAAATATTTCTAATAGGTACCGTAAATTTTGATGATTTTTTATACAATGACATATTTTGAGACCCCGATCACTAGCCGAAGTCCTTTTTTCGGTTCAATTTTATTTTGAACACTCTAGCCACAGTTCTCTCATTTCATTTTTTAAAAAAATGAACTATTTTATTAAAATATTTACTAGGTTTAGACCTGCGATAATAATAGATATTATTTGTTCTAAATTCAATATTTGCTTTACCTTCCCAAAATAATAATCAATCATGTTAGAATACTTCCATTTTTAAGATTGTTCGATTTTAAGAGATCAGAAAAAAAATAGGTTGTATTTGGGTATTTTTATTATTTTTTCGTATACAAAAAACTATTTTTCTGAGAAAGAAGAAAGAAAAGTGAAAATGGCGAAAAACTTGGTGGAAAAATATATGATTTCGCACGATCAGAGCATCAAAATCTACCGAAGTGCTATAAACTATTCCGAGGTGATTCAAAAAAAAGTAAAGAACAAAGAATTGCTAAAAAAAACAATTTTTTTTTTGCTCTTTACACGACATTAAATAATAATAAAGTAACATAGTGAAGTGCCACTATCTCCCAGAATAGTAGCAATCGTTTTATTTTTATAAGTATGTATATTAAAATATATTACAACCTACCTTTCTCTTGAATTTCAACAGAACCTGTGAAAAATAATATACTTCAAATAACAGAGAATTACAGATACACAGACAACCCAAAATTTTATATTGAAACGAGACGAAATAAAGTAAATGATGTGTCATTCAAAATGTAATTGTTTTGAATAATCCAAAGAGTAAATTGACTTTTTTAAAAGTTAATATAAAGAGGATATAGGAGTGAAAATTTTCGATTCTACTAAATTGCAATTGTTTTATCCAAATACGAAATAAAACATTCAACCTTAAAAAAATTAGAATGCGTTAGGTATATCGTAAAGTCCGTATTTTTTCAATCAACAAAAAGATAATCTTATTTGAAATTAAAAAAAAAAAATGTAGTACAATAAATACTAATTTTTTATATGCATCTTGCGACATTACTCTATTATATTTCTTAACTCAACAAATATCAACAAAGTTTAACAAAAAAGTTTTAGAATTACACGTAAAATTCAAAAATTAATAAATATACAGGGTGTTTCATTAAAAAAGTATCAAAGTTTTTGTTGCCCCACTTTTTTGGTGCAACTTGTATACGCAAAAATATTTTTATCTCCGTTGACATGGAAAAAATGACAAATAAACCATTAATTGAGTTTTTTATGGAAAATTCAAATTTATTTTCGAAAAAAACGACTTATACCTATGTCTTATAACAACAGACATTAAAGCTGTATAAAACTTTAATAGATTTTACGAAAGATAATAAATAAAACTAATTAATAGAACTTACTATGAACACATTTTTGGTGCTGTAACTGTAATTCTCTAATATTTTTTCTGTCGCATAAGGAGTTATAAAAACAAAGTCTCCAGAAAAAATCTAATCTTCAATAAATTAATTTATGTCCTATTTAGCATTAATTACAAAAAAAAATTTGTACAGAGATTCTTTACGAGGGATACATCAAATGATTGTTAAAAGAGAGATACAAGTTAAAATGTGTAGTATCAAAATATATGAAATCGAGAACCAGTAATTACCAACAGGGTCATTCACTGTTAAACAATATAGTCCAATCAAACTGTCATTTTTGAGGAAAATTTCCCTAAACAGTATTTTTTTCGCTAGACTTTGGGGTGTAGATTAAGGGTCTGAATTTTGAACCGACGCCAGAGGTGGGTAAACACCCTTAAAAATGACAATTTTCGATATTTTGTAAGCATTTTTAACGATTTTTTTGCAGTTATTTTAGGTTGTATATAAGCAAATCAGAATCGGCCAACGAATTTTGATTAACTAAAAGTATTTAAACCGATGCATGAATCGGCTATTCTTGGCCGTTTTTCTGTATTATAAAAAAATATTTTATTAGCAAAAAGACTAGCGTTTTTGTTTTTTTTTTGACATATAAACTATTGGAGCATCTTTAATAAGGTATACTTTAGTAGATTTAACTATAAAGTTAGGCATTTACCAATTTAAAGTCCATTTTAATATATGAAAATTAATGATATTTTAAGGAAACGAATGTCCTCAAAGCCATTTGTTTCCAACTATTTTGGTCGACCAAACTGTTTATGAAATTTATTGGACCTATTTTATTCCTTAGACTCTTAGCTTTCATTTGAGACCCTACAAAAGTCATTTTGACATTTACGCCCAAGAAATTTTCATTTTAAGTTCAAATTTTGCGTTTTTACCTAAAATTTCGCATTTCTTGACAAATAATTGAATTTTTTTTAGTGTTATCGTACTTAAAGAGGCAAATATTCCTATTAATGTACAAAACAGATCATTGTCAATATTTTAATGGGTTTAAGAAACCATTTTGACTATTTGCGCTTAAAAAAATCCTAAGTTTTAGCTCATTTTAGCTTATTTTGCGTAAAATGTTAGCATTTTACACAATCAAATTCAATTTGTTTGCGTTTCCTCATACTTTTAGTAAATAACTTTGTTGTAATGTGTTTAGTACTTAAAAACAAACATTTTAAGGGTTTTTAGAATTCGGTTTGATCATTTAGTTCCAAGGATTCCTCATTTTTACTTCATTTTCGATTATTCTTCTATTAAAATTTTGCGTTTATTGGTATATAAATAAATTTTCTTAGGTTTCTGTGGTACTATAAGTTACAAATACTCGTTTAAAATTAAAAAAACAATTCATAATAAACATTTTAAGGGACATAAGAAGCCATTTTTAACATGTGGCTGCGAGAACTCGTCATTTTAAGCTCCATTTTTGCATTTTTTTTTTGTAATTACATTTTTCTTTGACTTATAGACCATTTGAGCATCTTTAATAAGGTATACTTAAGTAGATGCAATCATAAAGTTAGGCATTTTTTACCACTTCAATGTCCATTTTAATATTTGAAAATTAGTCACATTTTACGGAAACGAATTATCCTCAACGTCGTTTTTTTTTCTAACGATTTTTTTGAAAAATAAATGAAATTTTTTAAAATATTATCGTACTTAAAGTTGCAGATAGTCCTATGAATGTATAAAGCAGATCCCAATCAACATTTTATTGGGTTTAAGAAACCATTTGACTATTTGGCTTTGAAAAATCGTAATTTTATCTAATTTTTAGTTTATTTTACCTACAATTATTGCATTTTTCTAAATCAAATTCAATTTGTTTGCGTTTCCTCATACTTTTAGTAAATAACTTTGTTGTAATGTGTTTAGTACTTAAAAACAAACATTTTAAGGGTTTTTAGAATTCGGTTTGATCATGTAGTCCCAAGGATTCCTCATTTTTACTTCATTTTCGATTATTCTTCTATTAAAATTTTGCGTTTATTGGTATATAAATAAATTTTCTTAGGTTTCTGTGGTACTATAAGTTACAAATACTCATTTAAAATTAAAAAAACAATCCATAATAAACATTTTAAGGGACATAAGAAGCCATTTTTAACATGTGGCTGCGAGAACTCATCATTTTAAGCTCCATTTTTGCATTTTTTTTTTGTAATTACATTTTTCTTTTTATAGACCATTTGAGCATCTTTAATAAGGTATACTTAAGTAGATGCAATCATAAAGTTAGGAATTTTTTACCACTTCAATGTCCATTTTAATATTTGAAAATTAGTCACATTTTACGGAAACGAATTATCCTCAACGTCGTTTTTTTTTCTAACGATTTTTTTGAAAAATAAATGAAATTTTTTAAAATATTATCGTACTTAAAGTTGCAGATAGTCCTATGAATGTATAAAGCAGATCCCAATCAACATTTTATTGGGTTTAAGAAACCATTTGACTATTTGGCTTTGAAAAATCGTAATTTTATCTAATTTTTAGTTTATTTTACCTACAATTATTGCATTTTTCTAAATCAACTTCAATTTGTTTGTGTTTTCTCATACTTTTACTAGTTAACTTCGTAATGTGTTTACTATTTAAAAACAAACATTTTAAGGGTTTTTAGAATTAGTTTTGACCATTTGGTCCCAACATTTTACGTTTATTGGCCAAGATTGGTCCAATTTTATTTTAAATTGTTCGATAATGAAAATTTCGATACTGATCTAAACAATCTTAACTGGACTAGAATTTTCAATATACAAAACGTTGAGGATTAAGTTCAGTCTTTTACAGAAATTATCTTGTTTATGTTTGATTGTCACACACCTATTAGAACTGCAAGGGTTACAAGTCAAAAGAGCTCCATGGTTCACAGATGTTGTAAAAATAGTGAAAAATTAAGAAAATCATGCTTTTTCAAAATTCAAAACAACAAAAAATTCAAAAGACTGGGGAATCGACAAGGTCTGAAGAAACATGTTTACTACTGCTGCGTAAGAAAAATTTAGTCCTGTCTTTCTAGAAAACTTAAAGAACCCAGACCTTATAAATCACCACTTCATCAGTTCTGTCTCCCAAATGTGAAGTGAGGGTGAATTTAATTTTTCTTTTGTATACATTAAATATAATGCTGTTGGGTCAGATACTGTTACTCTTGCAACGTTAAGAATGTGTTGTCCTGTGGTTGTCTCTTTTTTGTACCATATATTGAATACATGTATTTCTGAATGCAGTGGAAGCTTGCAATGGTAAGTCCACCTCCCAAGGTGAAGAGCCCATCTAATGTGTCCGATATGAGACCAATAAGTTTGCTGTCAGTGTTTTTAAGGCTTTTCATTCATTCAGATTATATTAAGTCATGATGTTTGTAATAAACTGTTCCATATTTTAAAATTTGATTGACTGAATCGTTACTTGATGAAAATCTATTATCAACAATGTAAATAAAACACTTTAAACTGTTTTAGATTATCACTTTTATTCACAATTTGTGACATATGTTACGCTAACACTGTAGCTTCGGCAGACAAACCGTATCGTGTTTATTTGCTACCTTTGTTATTTGAATAGAAGTATTTTATCGGTGTATTTTTTAAACTGTGAAATATATTTTTAGAAATATTTATAATGAACAGCAAAAGTTATGGTACGGATCGAACCCGCTCCTCTGGAGCACTAGTCTATCTCTCTAACCAATTGCGCTATCGTACCACTGATAAGCAATTCGTTAGAACATGTACAGGGTAGTCCACTTAAGATGCTCCTATACTTTATCTCAATAAATAAGTCATTGAGAAAAAAAAGTATTTGACCCTAAGTATATTTTTTATTTATAATATTTTTATGTATACAGGGTGTTCCATTGTGCCAGGACAGTAACCAACTTTTTTCTTTTTAATGAAATGGTATGAATATTTTTAGAAATTCTAATTCTACGCTTGATTTTGAGTATTTTTTGTCATCATAGCGTACGAAATTTTGAGTAGTTTTTGAGACAAATTAACTTTTCTAGTTTTTTTCGGAAAAACAAGTTTTTGGAAAAATGTGATTTGGTAGTGGTTAATATTTAATAATCTGACCTATCAAAGCGAAAATCCATTATACAGGGTGGTCACAAATGACCATAAAAAAATGTTTTTGTAACTAAAAAAACTTAATTTTTTTAAATGGAACACCCCGTATTTAGCACTTTTATTATGTTTCCATTCCATATATAGTTTATATTCCAAAAATTAGTAGTTAAGAAGTTATGACCAATTTTCTATAATAATTCAGGTATTTTTGTTAAAAATCTAACTAAACCTAAATAATATCCTATTCTAAGTCTTTTTTAACATTATAATTAAATTTAACATTAAATCAACAAGTAATGCAAGAAAGAAAGTAACTAGTTACTTATTACAAAACATTTTCGACATAACCCCCATCTTTGGCAATACAAGTAGTATAATATTACGGTTACGGTTTTAATTTTCGCAATAATAGCATTTCTAAACGCGTCTTAATTTTACAAGATATCCATGGAAAAACAAAACTAGTAAAACTGTTGCCTGGACACCAATAAATACACAGTTTTTATTTGACATTTCGTTGCCTCTAACTCTTTTTAAAGGAAAAATGGCTTTATACAGTGTCCAAGAGCGTTTAAATCTTCATGAATGTTACATAAGAAATAATAAGAGTCCAGAATTAGCCCTGCGGGAGTATCGGTTGTTGCATCCTGCAAGACGGGTACCCACGAAACATATTTTTTCACGAATTGTTCGTGATCTTGAACGTGGAGTGGTAATCAATAAACAAAAACGGCGCCCAAAAATTGTCCTAACAGAAGAAAAGCAATTAGAAATTCTCCTGTATTTTGAAGAAAACAACGAAAATTCGCAAAGAAAACAACGAGAATTAAAGACTAGTGTTCAAAGGACTTTAACTGATAATAACTACCATCCGTTCAAATTTTTACCAGTTCAGGAATTATCCCAACAGGACTTTCAAACAAGGCTTTTTTATTGTTCTCTCATGATGAACCACCATTTTGAAACCGACATTTTTAAAAATATTTTATTTACCGATGAGGCAATTTTCAATACGGCCGGCATGTTCAACCGAAAAAATACTCATTACCGGTGTAACTCAAATGAACATCGTGTAAAAGAAATGAAAAAACAGGGTCGCAGAAGTGTTTATGTGTGGTGTGGTATTATCCGTGACCGAATAATAGGTCCAGTATTTTATGACTTTGTTCTGAATGGTGAGAGGTATTTAAATTTATTGGAGAACGAAATATTTCCGTTAATTGACAATCTGCCGAGCGATATTAAAGGGCTTTTTTATCAACAAGATAGTGCTCCATATCACACTGTAGTGCCTGTTAGAAATTGTTTGAATCAACGGTTTCCATTTTGGATTGGTCATAGATTGGCCAGCGAGGACCATAACACCCCTGGATTTTTTTATGCGGCAACCTAAAAAACGAGGTGTATAAAAATAGGTGTAATACTGTTCAAGATTTAAAAAGGAGAATTAGGCAAGAGGAAGAAAGACTTAATGCAACAGAAGCGGTTAGAAATTTTATTGCGAGAATTGAAACCATGTATACTTGTTTGCCAAAGACGGGGTTTATGTCGAAAATGTTTTGTAATAAGTAATTAGTTACTTTCTTTCTTGCATTACTTGTTGATTTAATGTTAAATTTAATTATAATGTTAAAAAAAAACTTAGAATAGGATATTATTTAGGTTTAGTTAGATTTTTAACAAAAATACCCGAATTATTATAGAAAATTGGTCATAACTTCTAAACTACTAATTTTTGGAATATAAACTATATGTACGGAATGATGCAGAATTAAATCCTAAATACAATAAAAGTGCCAAATACAGGGTGTTCCATTTAAAAAAATGAAGTGTTTTTAGTTACAAAAAAATTTTTTTTGATGGTCATTTGTGACCACCCTGTATAACGAATTTTCACTCTTGATAGGTCAGAGTATTAAATATTAACCACTCCCATGGATCCATAACCAAAATTCACAATTTTAGTCTTCAGGTGTGAAAAAATCACATTCCAAAAACTTGTTTTTCCGAAAAAAATTAGAAAAGTTAATTTTTCTCACAAACTACTCAAAATTTCGTATGCTATGATGACAAAAAATACTCAAAATCAAGCGTAGAATTAGAATTTCTAAAAATATTCATACCATTTCATTAAAAAGAAAAAAGTTGGTTACTGTCCTGGCACAATGAAACACCCTGTATACATAAAAATAATATAAATACAAAATATACTTAGGGTCAAATACTTTTTGTATTTAACTTTTTTTTCTTAGTGTCTTATTTATTGAGATAAAGTATAGGAGCATCTTAAGTGGACCACCCTGTACATATTCAAACCCACCAGTATCATAACCATTGTTGATCCTGTTGATTATAAATATTTCTAAAAATACCTTTGTTATGTTCAAATCTAAAAAGTTGAAAAATAATCAGAACAAAGGTAGCAAATAGACACGAATTTTCAATTTTTCACAAACCTACACATACGGACACAACCATCAATAATAAATCAAAGCACCCATTAGCACACAAACTAGAAGATTTTCATAGCATGATACACAGCTTAATTAATATACCTTTAAACAAAGATAACTTTCAAAACAAATTAAACCTAATTAAACAAATAGCAGTTAACAATGAATATGATGCCAAAATAATTGACAATATTTTAAATAAAAAACTATTACAAAATACTTTCAGAAATTTACCCTGTACCAACCAAAGAAAAAAATATAAAGGGGCTTCTATACTGCGTAAAAAAAACATTAAAATTGCATAAAAAAGAACAAAGAAAAAACAAATAAAAATAATAAACTCGAAGTTTATAAATTAAACTGTGGATCATGCCCAAAAGCGTATATAGACTAGACTGGGAGAACTTTTAAACAGAGATAGCAGAACATTTGTTAGACAATAAACATGCTTTCGACGAAAAGTTTGAAATATTACATACAAGTAAAAAACTGTCACTTTTAGTCAATGGAAATTAATAACCGTAAAAACACCCAGTATCTCTTAAACGACCATTTGGATATGAATAATTCACCTCTTTTAAACCTATTTTGTTAAAAATTTCAGTCGAGATGTTATTTAGGACTCACGTAGGCCATACAAGCCTCTACCTAGAAATATGTTTTTGTAAAAATCAAGCTCATTTAGCAAATTCAAAGTTTAAATACCGTTTGTCTGACGAAGCTGCAGTGTTAGCGAAACATATGTCACAAGTTGTGAATAAAAGTGAAAATCTAAAACAGTTTAAAGAGTTTTATTTACATTAAAAACAAATATTTATAAATTAAAATACGACTGCACTCAAAAATTCCATTTAAACAGGGTGTCCCGAATTGCAGTGTCCAAACTTTAACAGCGCATTCTGCATTCAAAATAAACCCTAATTTTCTATATAAACATATATCGGCAAATCCTTCGTTTTCGAAATACAGGGTGTTAAAATTTTAAGAAAAAAATTGTTATTTAGTCATAACTTTTTTAGTACTTGAGATATTGTTATTAAATTTGGTAAACAGCATTTGAGTAACAAAAGGCATTTTTTGATTTGAAATATTTTTTGATTCTTTATCAGTGGCGTCCGTACAGGATTTTTTATTGAATATTCTTGAAGAAAAAATGGTACGCTACTGCTTTTTCTGAAAACAAAAGTCATTCTTAAAATCCCCACTCAGTTTGGAGCAAATTTGATCCCTTGCCTTTTTTTCGTGCGATGCAAGGATTTCGAGTTAAAAACTAAAAACTATTTTTATGTATGGCATAGTTAAAATTTCCATTATTGTTAATTATTTCAGTGTCAAAGCCTTTAACATCTTGGTATGCCATGATTGCATTTTTGAGACAATTGAACAATTGCTAGTTTCGTCTTTAAAGTGTGACATTTGAGTTTTTAGAGTAAATAAATGTCAGGTACATTACAGTTTATACAAAAAGGTAATTATCAGTCTATCTAGTGATTTCAAAATGGTGTTATTCAGTAACTTTGAGTATGCTGATATTCATTTCGTTTATGGTTTCTGTAATGGAAATGCAAATGCAGCAGTACGGGAATACCAACGAAGATTACCTTGCAAACAAGTTTTTATTAAAACACATTTAATGTTTAGGAATTTTGGACTCAAAAAGAATCCGAGAAACGAAGGTAGGAGAAATGAACAATATCGAAACGTAATTTTAAATAAGTTTGACAACGATACGACATTAAGCCTACGAAGAGCAGCTCATAATTTACAAGGCAACGCAGTTTTTGTTTCTAAAAATAAGGTTCATCGCGTTTTGAGGAAAGATCACAGGAAGCCATTTCAGATGCAGCCAGTTCAAAACTTACAACCTAGTAATGCCGAAAAACGTGTCAGTTTTTGCAATTGGTTTTTGGGCCATATAGAGGAAGACGAGAACTTCTCAAAAAAAAATTTTATGGACTGATGAAGCCACATTTATCCGAAGCGGCTCAGTAAATTTTCATAATTTACGAATCTGGAGCCATGACAATCCACGTGTTGTACGAACTAGAGCATTTCAGCAAGAATTTTCTGTTAATGTTTGGTGTGGTGTAATAAATGAAATTTTTTGCGGGCCCCATATTCTACCACCATGCCTAGATGGACAGTTATTTAATGACTTTCTGCAAAATGAGTTATAATCAGCCAATATCTAGAAAATATTCCTCTAAATCTTAGAAACGAATTCTGGATTCAAATGGACGGGGCTCCCGCGCATTTTGCACTTGTAAATCGCGAGTGGTTAAATAATAATTATCCAGAACGATGGATTGGACGATTAGGAGCTACAGCCCGGCCACCACGTTCCCCTGACCTCACACCTGTCGACTTCTTTGTGTGGGGTTATTTGAAAAATTTAGTTTATTCCAGACCAGTTCATACAAGAGAAGAACTGATTCTAAGGATAGAGCAAGCCTGTGAAACTTTGCGAGCCAATACGAATTTTATACGCCATGCCACTGACACAGTTAAGAGCAGATGCCGAAAATGTGTCGAGGTCTCCTCTAACCTCGACATATTTTGAGCAATTATTGTGAATTTTAAGGCCCACATTAATCCTTAATGATATTTAAAGTGCTCTATAAATTTTTTTCACGATCTAAGTTAATAAAAGTTATGAATTCTAGTTTTTGTAAAATTAATTACGAACTTAGTTAATAAAGAGTAGTTTCTGTAAAATGAAGTATCATCTTCAAAATTTAATTAATTCTAATTACCGTTTTACAAAATGAATCGACGATTTTAGAATTATAAACTCACCTGTCATACTTTAAAGACGAACCTAGCAATTGTTCAATTATAACAAAAATGCAATCATGGCATACCAAGAGTCGACAATGAAGGAACGATGGTAAGTACAAAGGACATTAGATTTTAATAGGTTGCCTGCTAACTTCTGCGATGTCACCCTGATAACCCAAACATAATGCAAATCTCCATTACAACGGGTCGATGACGTCATCTCTCCTTAGTTGTCAGACAAGCTTTTGTTTTAGAAACCCTACATACGTTGTTCAGAAATTATGAACTCACCCGGAATGCATAAAATAAATATCGGAAATCAAATAATTTTAAAAACTTGCTGTTACAATCCCACCTTAAAGGTTTTGCTACTGAAATTAACAATAATGGAAATTTTAACTATGCCATACATAAAAATGGTTTTTAGTTTTTTACTCGAAATCCTTACACCGCACAAAAAACAGACAAGGGATCAAATTTGCTCCAAACTGAGTGGGGATTTTAGGAATGATTTTTGTTTTCAGAAAAAGCAGTAGCGTACCATTTTTTCTTCAAGAATATTCAATAAAAAATCCCGTACGGACGCCACTGATGAAAAATTAAAAGATAAAAATGCTTTTTGTTACTTCAAGGCTGTTTACCAAATTTAATAACAATATCTCAAGTAATAAAAAAGTTATGACTAAAAAACAATTTTTTTCTTAAAACTTTAACACCCTGTATTTCGAAAATGAAGCATTTGCCGATATATGTTTATATAGAAAATTAGGGCTTATTTTGAATGCAGAATGCGCTGTTAAAGTTTGGACACTGCAATTCGGGACACCCTGTATATCAAATAACGTGTAAAACTGGAAACATTTGGACCCAAATGTTAAAAATGGCTTCTCAGATCCTTTAAAATGTTTATTATGAACTGTTATGTAAATTTAAATGAGTATTTGTAACTTATAGTACCACAAAAACCTAAGAAAATGTATTTATTTACCAAAAACACAAAATTTTAATAAAGAAAGAAACGAAAATCAACAAAAAATGACGAATACTTGGAACCTAATGGTCAAACCTAATTCTAAAATCTTTTAAAATATTTGTTTTCAAGTACTAAATGCATAATAATCAAAATTAATTAGTGGAAGTATGAAAAACGACAAAAAAATATTAATTTGATTTTGAAAAATGCGCAAGTTTTGATGATTCTGTGATTTTAAGTGATTCTTAAATCTCTTAAAATATTGATTATGACCTGTTTTATACATTCATAGGAATATTTGCTATATAACTTTAAGTACAATAACAATTTAAAAAAATCATTTATTTATTAAGAACCGCAAAATTGTATGTAAAAACCCAAAAACTGAGCTGTAAGGGCCCAAATGAATGCTTAGAGTCTAAGGAACAAATTAGCACCAACTAGTTTCATAAACAGTTTGGCCGAACAAAATGGTAAGAAAAAAAGGCTTTGAAGAAAATTCGTTTCCATAAAATATGTCTAATGTTCATATATGGACATTAAATTGCTAAAAAATGGATAATTATTCTTCGCATCTCCGTTCTTCTATGATAGATATGGTAGGTTTCATATTTCAAGTGAACCACGCACTGTGTTAAGAGTAAACAATTTTTTGCCGTGGCAGCTAATCCTCTGACCCTGGGTCTGATTATTAAGCAGTTCATTTTTAAGTGCCTTCACGTGCAGTGTGAAAAGTGAAACTTGTGTTTTAACTACGTAAAAATGCCGAATAATCAAAAAAGAAAAGCAATTAAAGAGTTATTACGAATAAAAAAGAAATTTGCAAGACTCGAAAGGGAACTAACAGATTTAAATTCAACATCTTCCGATTCGGATAGTTCCCAAGGTAAGTTTTTATTTCGAACTTTTATTTTTGGCAGTGTTTGTACAGTTGTATTGAAATTATTAAACTGGAATTTAAGTAAATACACACTACTATAAATCGTGAAGAAATCCTTGTTATTGTTATTGTGTAATTGATATTGTGCCTCGAGATAACGTTTTAGGTACCTATTGGAATTTTAAATGCAAATTGCGGGTCGAGATTATTTTTAGCTTGATTATTAAGGATTATGTATTAAAACATAGGGTGTAGTTTGCTTTAACTACAACACCCGCAAAACGTTTGTTTGCTATTTTATACAGGGTGTAGTTGTTTTGACTACGATACCCGCAAACACTTGTTTGCTATTACCTAATGCAGGACGTTAATTATTTTGTTTTACCCGAAAACATGTCTTGTCTATTATTATATACAGGGTGTAGTTGTTTTGACTACGGTGCCCGCAAACATTTGTTTGCTTGTACATGCACGGTATAGTTTATTTGACTACCATAATATAGGAAGTAAAATTTTACTTATTTTTAACAAAAGAAAAGAAGAAGTATTTTCTTTTTTGGCATACATATCTTACGAAGAAATAATTGCTTACTATAAGTATTATTGGAGTGTATGTTTTCTCTTTTCAGAGTCATTCTATAGCTCTGGTAGAGATTCTCATTCTAAAGAAAATGAAGAGATATCCCAAAACAATACAGTTTTAGAGCTTGATGCTCTACCCAGTACATCAGCGATGCCTCAACAAATCGATGTTAATAATAAAAAAATTGTTGAGCTTTTGGGCGAAAGCCCCAGTAATCAAAATAGAAAAGGGGCAGCTTTACATGAAGAACTAGTAGTACGGTGGTCGAACTACTTAACACAGGGCATTCCAAGCGAAGCTAGAAAGGAATTATTAACTAAATACCCGACACCAGAAAATTGTACTTACCTCCAAGCACCAAAAATGAATGAGGAAATAAGAACAATTTTATCAGTCCAGGCCACAAAAAATGATAATTTTTTCACTAATCTACAAGCACAACTCGGAGCGGGTTTGACGGTTATTGGATCAATTTTGACTGAACAAATATCTTGTACCTCGGGCAAAACTGAAGATGAATTAGTTCAAAAATTATCTGACGCATCTCTTCTTTTTGCCAGCGTTCATCACGCAGTATCAGTGAAGAGGAAATGGGAAGTAAATCCCTCTATTAACCAGGACAGCAGAGTTGCCGCCCAACAAAGCACTATACAACAAGCAATGAAAAGAGCTAGCGAAAATATTAAGAACAAACCCTTCAAAAGGACATACAGCCAGTCAACTCCTGGAACGTCAACTAGCCATAATTTAAACTTCAAGCGCCATACGTTCAATACCAAGATGAAAGGGGAGATAAGGAAGAAAGGCCAGGAAAACAGCAGAGATCACAAGAAGAGGATGGGAGAGAGGAACCAGTCCCGATACCGTCAACATCAGTCGAGGACACCATACTACAAGTAGAGGTACCACAAAAAACTGCTTGCCGATTAGAACATTTTTACAAAGAATGGCTAAAAATTGTTCATAATCGACAAGTTCTGAAATGGATTAAAGGTATAAAAATTCCCTTTCATACCGGACCTAAACAAAATAGAATTTTGTTAAAAAATATATCAAACTTTGATATAAATGTATATGAAAAAGAAATTTCTATCCTCCTTAAAAAAGGAGCAATTGCAAAATGCAAAAAATCTAAAAATCAGTTTTTATCACCTTATTTTCTTATTAAAAAACCGAATGGGAAAAACCGCTTTATATTGAACTTAAAAAAGTTAAATTGTTTTATTCCCACAGATCATTTTAAACTTGATGATTATAGAACAACAATTAAACTATTAAGGAAAGATTGTTACTTAGCGAACTTAGATTTGCAAGATGCTTATTTTCTATTGCCAATTCATAAAAATTATAGGAAATATTTACGATTTAAATTTAAGAATCAATTATTTGAATTTAATTGCCTGCCATTCGGTATAAATATAGCACCTTACATTTTTACTAAATTAATGAAAGAAGTCGCCAGACATCTTCGAATTTTGGGGTGTAAGGTATTAATATATCTAGATGATATTTTGATTATTGGGGAAAGCTTTGAACAATGCTCTAAAAGCATAAACGTTCCAGTCAATTTTTTAAAATCGTTAGGTATGGTAATAAATTTTAGGAAAAGCGTCCTTCAACCCGTTAAAAAAATTCAGTTTTTAGGCTATATATTTGATTCTCATGAAATGACAATAAGCTTACCAGAAAACAAAATTACAGGAATTTTAAAATTACTCAATAAAACGAAAAATAGAAAAATATTAAGAATAAGGTCATATGCATCACTAGTGGGGAAATTGGTGTCTATTTCGCCAGCCATAAATTATGGTTGGTTCCACACAAAACCATTCGAAATCGTTAAAATAAAAAGTTTACGAAGTAATAATATGAACTATAACAAAAAAATGATTATTCCACGGGAATTAAATCAAGAATTTGACTGGTGGTTAAAGAATATTACTAATGCGGGAAAAAGCATTTTAACAAAGCAATTTTCTCTGCAAATATTTTCAGACGCATCCATGACGGGTTGGGGTGCCTATTGCAATGGTCAAAAAGTAAAAGGGTTTTGGAACACAGATGATTGTAAAAAACATATTAACTATTTAGAATTAAAAGCCGCCTACTATAGTGTAAAATCATTCTCAAAAACTGCCCGTAATTGTAATATTTTACTTAGAATTGATAATGTAACAGCAATTGCCACTATTAATAGGATGGGTAGTCTTAAATATAAACAACTTAATAATATCGCTAAGGTATTATGGAATTATTGTGAGAGCAATAATATCTTTATTTATGCGTCATATATAAATACAAAAGAGAATGTACAGGCGGATTTTCTATCAAGAGTTACGTCAACAGAGACCGAATATGAATTAAATCAACAAGTATTTACTCAAATAATTATTCAATTTGGTAAACCACAAATCGATTTATTTGCATCCAAACTTAATAAAAAATGTAATAAATATTTTTCTTGGCGACCAGATCCTGATTCTTTATTGGTTGATGCATTCACAACTAACTGGCAAAAATTAACATTTTACGCTTTCCCCCCCTTTTCTATAATCCACAAAGTTCTTGAAAAAATTCGGACCGATAAAGCTACAGGCATCTTGGTTGTTCCGAATTGGCCTTCTCAGTCATGGTTTCCGTCTTTTTATGAATTATTAATAGAAGAACCAATTATTTTCCCCCCAAATGATTACTTAATTTTTTCCCCTTCCAGAGAGAAACACCCACTACACAAAACACTTTCCCTGGTGGCGGGAAAATTATCTGGGATTCGTTCAAGGAACGAGGCATAACCGAGTCTGTTATTCCTATGATGATAGGTTCTATCGGGGACAAAACAATAAAACAATATTCAACTTGTTATAGGAAGTGGTGGGATTACTGTTTAAAAAATAAAATTAGTCCATACATTTTTGAGGTAAATTTAGTATTAAATTTAAGTTGTTTTGATGAAGATAGATCATCCCTAGCTTTAATATTAAATTTTAGTCCACACGATGGAAATACTATTAAACGTTTTTTAAAAGGTGTTTATAACAAAAGGCCCTCTATCCCAAAATACTCAACAACTTGGGATCCTCACCCAGTATTACTCTATTTGGCAAAAATCTACCCATTACAGGTTTTTACTATAAAAGATATAACTTTAAAACTAGTCACCCTACTAGCTTTGGCGTCTGCTAGCAGGGTACAAACAATTTCAAAAATATCCCTAAAAAACATAATGTATAAAAATGACAAAATCGAAATAAAAATTTCAGACCAAATTAAAACATCGGGCCCGAATAAATCTCAACCTTTTATGGTATTTCCATATTTTTCTGACACACCTGAATTATGCGTGGCAAAAACTCTAGAGTATTACATATCTGTCACAAAATCTTTTAGGGAAAATGATATGGATTATCTAATATTAACACACAAAAAACCATATCATCCTGCTTCTACCCAAAGTATAAGTAGGTGGATAAAGGAAGTTCTTCAAGCAAGTGGAATAGACACAAGTATTTTTACCAGCCATAGTGTTAGACATGCTAGTACTTCTGCGGCCTATAGAGCAGGATTAAATATCGATCTAATCAAAAATACTGCGGGTTGGACGCAAAGTTCAAGAGTATTTGCAAATTTTTATAATCGACCCTTGATAACAAGTAAACAAGATTTTGCAAAATCAGTTATTAGAGGAGGTTGAAACTCCTAATTACCTAATACAAGAAGTACCTATTTATGTAGGCAAGCCTTAGCATTAAGAATAATTTTTCAAATTATTAGTTATAGTAAATTGTTTGCTATTCAAAAATTATAATAATTTGTTTTGTGTTTATTTTTCTTTTTTCCTTATTGTTATATTATGTTGTAAAAAAAAAAAATAGATTGTTATTATACACTGCATTTAATCGCCCTAATTGTATCTTTAAACATCTACCATATCTATCATAGAAGAACGGAGATGCGAAGAATAATTGAAAGATTGTTCGACTTACCTGTAAGGAAGATCAATCTCAATTATTCGAGCATCGGAGTTCTTCTATGATAGAGCCCTCCCTCCACAATCTACCCCCTAGTGCGATTAGTTCAGTCACAAATGAACTGCTTAATAATCAGACCCAGGGTCAGAGGATTAGCTGCCACGGCAAAAAATTGTTTACTCTTAACACAGTGCGTGGTTCACTTGAAATATGAAACCTACCATATCTATCATAGAAGAACTCCGATGCTCGAATAATTGAGATTATGCTCCAATGGTCAATAAGTCAAAAAAAATTAATAACAAAAACGCTAGTTTTTTCACAAGAAAGTGATTTAAAAAAACACAGAAAAACGAACAAGAATTTAAATAGGTGAAATTACATCCAAACGGGCTCAAACTCTTCGTTTTTTGCGTAGTTAATCAAAATTCGTTGCCCGATTTTGATTTGCTCACATACCACCTAAATGTGCTTAAAAAAAAACGTAAAAAATACCAAAATTGCTTGGTTTAAGGGTCTACTCGCGTAAGTGCAAAGTCGTACGTTTAATCTACACCCCTAAATCTAGCGATTCCAAAGTAAAAACTGGTTAAGAGAAAATTTCCATTTTTCGACAGTTTGACTGGACTACTAGAGAGTATCCAAAATAAATGGATGCCTTCCTGGTCAACTAAAATTGTAATAAGGAACTGTATGTGGTGAAATATCGATAAATTGTTGTATTAAACATCACCTGCTGATACTGCATAAAAGATAAAAAAAGCAGCGGCACGTAAGTCCCCTATCTGACAAAAAAACACTCCAGTTTCACGAATAGCTTACAAAAACGTATTTAATTTATTTTAATGGGAAATGCTTTTATGATTCTAAACACTTAGACTGGTTACCAATGAAGTATCATCAGGTATATACGTTCTACATATTGGTAGCACTAAGTTCTAAATGCGTTACATGTGAGTTAACATTTATAGTGGGAGGGGCGACATCTATAAAGGAACTAACACGTGCAATGATATGTACTCTAAAGTTGTAGTAAGTCGAATTAAAAAATATGTTTCTTTTCTGCTTATATAATTGTGTTGTGCTTATATCAGTCAAATTTAAACAGAATCTTGCGATCAACTTTAGAATTCAGAATACTGCCATAGTTCCCATCATGAATAAAAATATAAAAATATACAGGGTGTCACTAAATAAGTGTCCGAAATTTCAAGGGCGTATAGTACTACAAAAAAAAATCTATGAACATAGGTCCAGAAATGCTTCGTATTCAAGAAACAGGGTGATCCAAGTTTTTTAATATTTTTTACACACTGTAAACATTTCTGGAGAAAATTTATTTAAATTTGGTACAGGATATACGGTGATCAATGTGTTCGAAACAGGTATAATAGGTTTGGAAAAATCTATAGGGTGTTACTGTTTTTCGGGACGTCATGCTATTGACCCCCCTGAACCTTTTACTACTAAGTCACTGGCTCTTTCCAATTAGAAAATCAGATTACTCGTTCTGTTCTCTAACTTTTTGGTATGTTACTTTGATTCGATACTTAACATTTACGTTTCTATTTACGGTCGAAAAACAACGCTCGCTTTCTACAGTTGTGATTGGCAAAGTGCACAGTAAAGTTAATATTTTGACTGCTTTAGAAAGCGTATCACTTAGGTTATTATTTGTAAAAAGTTGAAACGTTGAAATAGCTCCAGAACTTGCAGATCAGTTTTTAGTTTTAAGTAATTTATACAAGGAAAGTCTTTTTTAACTAAGTTTAAAATAATATCTGGAAAATTATTGATGTAATTTTCAAATTGATCACTATAAAATAGTTGGCTGATCATTAAATGATCACTGAAACTAAAGCGATGCACAGTGGAGCGAGGGATAGGGACTTGCGGCCAGAAAGAGGAAAATTGTATTTTATTTTATCTTGGGGTTGGAATTGAATTATTTTCAAGTATAATGAGTAAAAATACAATTTTAATGATGTTTTGACTCTTTATATACAGAGTGTGTACCACTTAGGATGAATACAATTCAATATCTCAGTTATTAATAATGTGATTTCGTTCAAATTTGGGTGGTGATTGTATGTTGGGAAAATAACATTTTTCACAGTAAAAATTTTAATTTGTCCTTAGCGTGCAGTGTTAGGAGGTGAAGAGGGGTCGATTTTTAGGAAAAAATATATTGGGGTCAATTTCAGATTTAACTTTAAATTTTTAATAATACAAAACATTAAAGTGTAATAGTTATTATTACTTGAAAATGAAGGTTTTTCTTGAAGCAATTTCTTCTTCATTACTTAAGGTACAAAAGTGCTTTTTAGCTCTTAGCTGATTATATCTAAAAAACAAAACCATAATTAGATATTTCTTCTTCCAAAAACTTAATAAATTGACATAATTATTTCAATTAATGATTGCTTCAAAATGTAGATAGTATTGTGCAGAGTGGTGTGGTGATAAGCGATGTGAAATTAGACATTTGCTTGGGACTTGTAGAAGTGCACAGATCGTTTTTGTATCAATAGTTTAAAACCGAAATTCAGTTATGCAGAAAAAAAGTATATTGCTTACCTTTCCAACACTACAGGATATTATTTATACAATTAAAAGTTCTTTGGCCTCTTGATCTAACTCCACATGTTTAATTTGTTTGAATTTGTGGCTCAAAGTTGCCAAATACGGATCAGACGAAATAAGAAGAGAGTGCAAAACATCTTCATTGGTTGCAGTTCTTGAATATTTTCTACTATTGTCCTTTCTAAATATTTTCAAGTATTTATTTCTCGCTTCTGCAGCTTCTTCACTAAGCTGGCCGAATGGTAAACAATCAGATTGAATAATGGCAGCTCCGTGAATTAAAATTTTGTGTATAGATGAAGGCATATAATACCAATCGTATAAATCGACATAAATTTGAGCAGTTTCATAACAAAATTTTCTAAATTTTCTATCAACAGGATGTTCGCTAAGCAAAACTTGCAAAATGACTGACATTTTGTGAAGCAATTCCCGACTGACTCCAGTTACATCGCAGACAACGTCGATATTTCTAAAAAATCTTCTGGCAGTGTTGCCGTCGTTTGAGCTGCCAACCTCTTGCCGAGGTAAGTCAACTATGATGCCAAGTTTTGCTTTAAGGTCTGTTTGGATTCGCTTTTTGGTATTTTTCATGAGCTCCTTTTCTTCTGAGCTATGAGCACTTCATTTCATGAAGGGCAATCTATACGCAATGTGTAAAATACATTCCATGAAGCGAATTTGAGCGTGCAAATTCGATAAACCATATTGGTAAGCACTTTCATCTACAGGTCTTCTAACAACTTCACTAAGGTTGTTCATTTCTGAAGGTTTAACTTTGCAAATGATACAGCACGATGCAGAAGATGTTTCGGTAAGGACTTGGGCGACTTTACCATCTATCATAGCCAACGACAAATTATGAGAAATATGGAGTTGTATATCAGTAGTTGAAGAAATGATGGTATTATTTAAATTTTGAAATTCATTTGTGTACTTACTGGCAATTAGTTTAGTATTTTCTGGTGTTTCTTTTGTAAACTCAAAAACGATTGGCCTGCAATAATTTGGAGATGACGGGTGAGGGTTCTTCCACACAACAACGTTATTTTCTATAGATACTAACTGAAGAGGAGCCAAAGATACAACAAAAACGCTTTCATCAGAAATTGTTAAATCAACGAAATTCTGTTTGTAGTTGCTATTTCCTGAAGATCCATCACATCCCCATTTAGAATATAACGTAAAAAATCGCGAACCACTTTCTATTGCTTTATTTCTAACTTTCTCTATCAAAAAAATTATTTCCGGTGTGTGATTCATAATATTTTGTAAAGCCAATGAAGCTCCTCTTTCAATAATAACAGTATTCAATGGATAACACTCCGTTATAGCACTAGAAATTTGATTATAGCTTGGAAAAATAAGCGCATTTTTTTCTTTGCACTTTGTTCTTAGACAATTGTACTGATATCTCATGTTTAGAGAAGCTATCACAAAAATTCGTTTTTTTATAATTACCAATACCTTTGGATAAAATTTCATCAATGGCATTCGCCTCTTTTTTCCTGCCCTCTGCAACCAATTTTTTTAAGAAAATACATTTAATTTCTTCGATACTCATATCGTCAGTGTTCTTTTTAATCTGGGCTAGTTTTCTTCGTTTGCTCCGAGCTGTTTTCGAAAGTTTTTGATGGTCTTCCTTGCTTAGGAACATCAGAGAGATACTTGCTGTCAATAAGAAAGTCTTTATCAAGCCAAGACACATTTTTTTTATAAAACACTGCCTTAGTCCTTTGGGCTGCCTTCCATTTTTGCCGTAATTGAGGTAAGAAGATTTTCTGCAGGTTTCTTTTTATCATTTTAAAACCATCAGGGGTACAATTATGTTCTGTTTTTAAGCGTGAAAAAAAAAGTTCCTCATTTCCCACACACTCCAAGTACCTATCGGCAAGATATCTTCTACTCACATGAACCATTTTTTGAAATTAGTTATAACTTAAACCAAAAACAACAAAATACTCAACACTACAACTCAAAACAATGCTACAACTCAAAAATACCGAATTTTTAACTTGTTGTGAACGGGTTGATATGGACATTAACTAATAAACAGACTATCTGTCAAATCAACAAAACAAACGAATAGGCGAATGAAGGCAGCCAACTTTGTTTTTGCTAACAAACATAGAAAAAGACTCCAAGTCTCGGTCTCATTAAATTATAATTTTACAATTCACAACAAACATGACACGTGTTTCGCCCTTTCGAGCATCATCAGACCTACAAACAACAGAGAGAACCTTAGTAAATAATCACACTCACAAATCCTAAAACAATAACTTACAAATAGAATAAAACACACTAAAGCACAACAAAATAAACAACTACTTATACATATTTGATGGACATTAAAATGAGGTTAAGTCTCACGTGAATAAACAAAATAAAATATCAAAAAAGTATTAAAAAAAAAAAAGGATTCATGTCTCTAGACGGGATCGAACCCAGACCACCCGAGTGAGACGCCGAAGCAACCACCCACAAACCACTGGACTAGTCGAAGAAAAGAACCAAAAACTCTCACTCTATGAATCAGTGGATGAAATGAAGGTTGCCTACAATTATTATTACATTAAAAAAAGAGTTTGAGGTTAACCGGAAAACATCGTCCACGTATAATGTTATTCAGTATGCTTCAAACTCTCCTTACACATATAAATTCGCCGCCTTCAACTCCTTTTTCTATCGGTTGTGTAATTTACCATTGTCAAGGGAAGCGTTTAATAAGGAGCGTGATATTATAATGCAGATTGCTATGAATAACGGTTTTCCTTCCATCACCAAATTATATTACAAATTTATAAACAAGTACAAAATGTCCTATACTGTCATACATTCAAAACTTAGCGATGAGACAATTTTTTCAAGTGCATTACTTTTTTCGGAAGTATTTCTCTCCAATTGGCAAAAAAAAAAAATTTAAATATTAAAAATGTCAATATTTCATTCAAAACAGTAAATACTCTCAAGAGACATTTAGTAAGGACAAAGGACACAACCGATAAATTGTCCAGATCTGGGGTTTATGCACTAAATTGTAGCGAATGTTCCACGACCTATGTGGGACAAACAGGTCGAAAAATTTCCACAAGGGTGAGAGAACATTTAAGCCTTGTCAACAAATTCAGAAATACGGATGTAACTGAGACTGTTTCAGCTTTTGCCAATCATTTGTTGGAGTCAGGTCATGAATTTTCCATTTCTGACGTTGATGTTTTACATGAATGTCCGAAGGGGAAAAAGCTTGACCTTCTAGAAAAAATGGAAATAACCAAAGCTATAAAAAGTCCCATTCTCACTTGCGTCAACGATGTTTTTAATTTTGAACCAACCCTAATATTTACCAATTTAATGCAATAATAATTGTAGGCAACCCTCATTTCATTCACTAATTCATAGAGTGAGAGTTTTTGGTTCTTTTCTTCGACTAGTCCAGTGGTCTGTGGGTGGTTGCTTCGGCGTCTCACTCGGGTGGTCTGGGTTCGATCCCGTCTAGAGACATGAATCCTTTTTTTTTAATACTTTTTTAATATTTTATTTTGTTTATTCACGTGAGACTTAACCTCATTTTAATGTCCATCAAATATGTATAAGTAGTTGTTTATTTTGTTGTGCTTTAGTGTGTTTTATTCTATTTGTAAGTTATTGTTTTAGGATTTGTGAGTGTGATTATTTACTAAGGTTCTCTCTGTTGTTTGTAGGTCTGATGATGCTCGAAAGGGCGAAACACGTGTCATGTTTGTTGTGAATTGTAAAATTATAATTTAATGAGACCGAGACTTGGAGTCTTTTTCTATGTTTGTTATTAAAACTAGGTCTCTTTGAGCAATATGGACAATTTCTTCGATTTTTTTTTTGTTTTTGCTGACAAGTGCACATATCAGGGAACATAATTTCACTGCAACAAGCACCATTTAGCTCGAACGTTTTTTTTTCTTCTAATATTACGAAAATATACATAACAAATCCGCTTAATCAAATCGAAAAAATAACATTTTATAAAGACTACAGGAATGATCTTATACGTATACCAGAAACAAGAATAATAAGATTTTGAAGACAAATATTTATAAGTAGCACGAAAAATAATTTTCTTATCTTTGGACAAACCTAGACAAAAAAAAAGTATCATTTTAAATTTATTTCACCATCATAAATGACATACTAACTATATTGTGGATAGGGGTCACATTAAATGTATGTAATTATTTTTTTGGTAAACTATTATGAACTTTTTACTAACTGAAGTCTCTAGTTTTGAAAAATATGAAGTAACTCAAAAATGCTTTTACTTTTTAAAAATCACTTTTGACCGGAATTTAACATTAAACGCGCCAGTGTGCGATAGTGCATTTCAGAAATTATTATGTCACAGACCTCCAAAGCCACTCGACGTTTAGAATCTTCATTTTTAAGTAGCCTTTTACTAGCATTAGATGAAATTGAAGGCACTTCTGCAGATAGGTCGATAAAATTTTATCGCGAACTGCTTGGATGGAACGTTTAAAGGAGCCTATATACTTTTTTACTGATAAAACATCGATAACACGAGAATTGAAGTTCATTAAAAAGTATTTCACAATGGGGCATTATAAGATGGAAGAAGTTCAACAAAAATAAAAAATCTTCATTTTGTAAAAAGCCTTTTAAACCCAAAGCTTGGTTAATTGTGCTGGCATCTTCTTCCATTTCAATTATTTTTTCTAAACATAATAGAATGGCTGCCTGATGAACAAACACAGTTCCTACACAACGTACATTGACGTACCCCCTCGTGGGAGCAGCTTTAGGTAAGCGAACTTTTACTAACTCATCAAGAACTGCTGTGCGCTTTGGAAATCGACTAAAGAATGTTGAGAAACCGTGTACATTTGCAAAGAAAACTTTTACATTTCTATCTTGACCTGCTGCTTTCTGTAATATTAAATTGAGTTGGTGGGCACAACAATGTATAAAATTAGCGGCAGGATAATGCTCATTAATTTTTTTTTGTACGCCTCCTAATTTTCCACCCATAGTGGACGCCCCATCGTAACTTTGCCCAATTAATTTCTCGGGGGTATCATTAATGCCTAGATTTTCTAATTCATGAAGAATTACATCTGTAATTGTGGTCCCTAACGGATTTACAAATTTAACAAATCGTTCATGGACAATGCCAGACAAAATAAGGTGGGTAAGCCAAATAAGGCTAGAGGTCCTAATAAGGCCCACACCTAAAAGTGACAACACTGTTCAATCCAAGTGGTAGTTTTTTCGTCATTCGTTACACGAACGAATTCCGAGAACCAGTCAAGGGTATTAAAATACTAGTTCACGTGTTCCTCGTAAATTTCTTTCTGGGTAAGTATTTGAAAACTGATTTTATTTCTAATATATTGCTTATAGTTTAAGGTTTAAGTTGGTATAAAATTTTAATTAAAAACCTATTTCTGTTTTAGTGAATTTGTATTTTATTATCTCATAAACATGATAAATTAGAGGGGTCCTATTAAAGCCCGAGCAAATGGCCCAAATAAGGCCCAGGTATATAAGTGGGCCTTATTTGGATACTTTTTTTTCTGGACAAAAAATGCAATAAAATACTTAAAAAAAAAACAATTAAATCAATTTTAACTTAAAATGTTTTCTCAGAAATTATTGAAAATTTGATGACATATTTTACGATCAAAAATATAAAAATCCGCCTGTATATGTATTTTTACACTTGTTATTATTTTTGAGTTACAGGTTCTTGCAAAAATGTTTCCTCTAAAGTCAATTTTTACTTATGAATTACTTTTATGGAGAATTGATATGAATTTATGTTTAAAATACCATTTTATATCGTACATAAAATGTTTCGAATGTAAAGTAGGCATTCATTTAAATTAATATAGGTATTTTTATTTGCAGAGAATGGAAGCTTCAAAAAAAAGAGGGCGCTGGTCGGAGGAACAGCTTCAGAGAGCGATGGAGGCAGTGCAGAACTGCAAGTCTTACATACGGGATTCCCAGGAAGGACTCTTCGAAATCACATTTCTTCTGGGGTCGTGAATAAAAGATTAGGGCGCCCATCTGTCCTCACAGTTGATCAAGAAAATGACCTCTGTCAAAGAATATTTAGATTGTCAGATGTTGGCATGCCTTTGACGTCCAAACTTCTAAGAAGATCAGTATTTACATATTGTGACGAACTGAGAATTTCCCATCCATTTTCCGAAACAAAAGGAATGGCAGGCAGAAAATGGTTTCGTCTTTTTTTGAAACGACATCCCGAGGTGGCAAGGCGAAAGGCACAACACATGAATGCTGCAAGGGTAGCGAAACTTAATAGATTTATTGTAAATGACCATTTCGAAAAACTTCGGCTTGTTCTTGAAGAAATGGGAATTATGGGTAAACCTCATCTTATTTACAACATGGATGAAAAAAGATGCAGGCTTACTTTGCATAAGCAACCGTATGTACTTACGAAAAAGGGTTCATCAAATGTCCATATAATTGCTGAAGAACATGCTGAAAACGTTACGATTGTAGCGTGCGGAAATGCAATAGGGCAGGTCATCCCACCAATGATATTAATGAAAGGTAAAAGGAAAAAACAAGAATGGTCAGAAAACTTACCTCCTGGTTCAACTCTTAAGATGACTGAAAAAGGTAGCATGACAACGACCACTTTTGTAAAATGGTTGGAGCACTTTTCGATCTTTAAACCAAAAGAAAAAGTGTTGTTAATTTTTGACGGAGCATCTTCTCACTTAGATTATTCAATCGTAGAGGCAGCGGAAAAACACGACGTTGTACTTTATTGTCTTCCCAGTAACACAACGCATCAGTTACAGCCGATGGATAAATCTGTATTTGGTCCTTTTGAGAGTTACTGGGATGATGAAGTTATGCTCTTTTGGACCAACAAACCAAATCATAGAATAACAAAACTCAACTTTGCAACTATATTTAGCAAAGTATGGCCACGAGCTGCAACACCAGCAAATGTATCATCTGGGTTCCGCGCAACTGGGATCTACCCGTTCGACCCCAATATATTACCTGATGACGTTTTTGCTCCATCTGAACTTACAAATAGGCGAAGAGTTGAAGTCGAAACTGAAAAAGATCAAAATTCTAGTAACACAAAAAGTTTGTTAAAAGATAAAATAGAAGAACCCAAAAATAAAGGAAACGACGATAAACAACGATAAACGCACATAAATAAGAAAACGAGTAATGGGACCAAACTTACACAAGGCGAAGACCAGGCGGGACCAAGTGGAATTCAAAAAAAGAGAACCAAAAGAAATTGTACGTCCAGCTCCGACTCTTCTTCAGATAGTGACAGTGACTATTCAGTAAGAGATTCAACTTCTGATGAGAGTTTTAGTAATCTACATGTGGCTAAAGAAAATTCGCCACTCTTGAAGGCAGAACCAGGATTTAACTTTAAAAACATTTTACCTACACCAGAGCTTGAAGTAAAGAAAATTACGCCCAGAAAGAAATCAATAAATTATAGAGCCCATCGGGTGACGAAAGATCTTTTCAAAGAAAAAGTAGAAAATTATTTAAAAGACTGCACCAAACCGCAACAACCCAAGAAGAAGAAAGTTATTGAGGCATGGTATTGTCATGAATGTAAAGAAGACAGGGTTGCTGACATGAGATTGTGCAATATGTGTGTAAGATATGTACACGAAGAATGTGTAGGTCTAAACAAAAAAGATAAGGAGCCATCCTTTATATGCCCTACGTGTGCATCTCCTTAGTGGAAAACAGACATTTAAGATTTTTTTTTTTATTATTTAATTTTAACTGGACATTTTTTTTATTTTCAAACAAAATCATAATCAATATTAAGTTTACTTATTATTATAAGTTTTTGCTAAATAGACAAAAATGCCTTTAAAGATAATAGTTTTACTTTTTTTTAACCTTGAGTACATGCGTCTTTAGTGGAAAAAAGTGTTTGTAACTTTTTTGAATTTAATTTTAACTTAAAAAACTATCTATGTTAAAAAAAGCATACTCATAATCATATTAAGTTTTCATATTATTACTAGTTTATGGTAAATAAACAAAAATTTGTGTAAAGTTAAATTGTTTTACCTTACTTTACCTTGGGCCTTATTAAGTAACCTACCGTGGCCGTATTGAGAACCCTAGGTCATTATAAGGCCCGCATGTAGACTTTTAAAAAATATGTCGACAAAAAGTTAATAATGAATATAGAAACAAAAATGAGGCTACAATTTATATAAAGATGTGTTTGATAATAGCATAAAAGTTTTGACAAAGTTCTTGACAAAATAAGTCAGTCATATGGGCACCCAAATTAAGGTGGGCCTTGTTAGGCTCAGGTACCTTATAACGTATTATAATAATCATTTGGATTTTAGTGGAACTGTCAGTTGTTTCGTCTACTTGCACAGCAACATACTTAGCTGACTGAATGTCTTGCTTAATTTGTTCCTAAGCCACAGCCAGCATAGAGTCAAGTAGCAAAGACAGTTGCATGCATTCTGCATATACTCTTTAAAAATTGGATCCAACTCCTCAACAAAATTTATAAGCCCTCGAAAAACCCCAGGATTTTCAGACAAAGCTGTTTCATCATTGGCACTTAGTGCCAGCTCGAAAGCCCCACAAAATCAATAACTTTGTTTAAAATATAACGATTTTTGGATAAATTTTCATTAAAATCCCTAAGTGATTTTCTATAAGCTGTAACTGATGAAGCTGGATTCAATAGAGACAGAATCCTACATTTTCATAACAATGCCTACTGGGCTGACATAAATCCTCATGCTATTTTTGAAAGCTGATAACAAGATAGATTGTCCGTGAACGTCTGGATAGGCATCTTGGGAGATAATCTTCTGGGACTAGTTCTTCTGCCAAATAGGTAAGGCACTATTTTTGTTGTATTCTTTATAATGGTACTTTCAAATTATTTTAGGTTGAGCGGGGAAGGTTATTTAATAGTTTTAAATGATGAGTTGCCGAGCTTTACTGGAAGATATTCGATTAGCAGACCGAAATACAATATGGTTTCTACAGGGTTCCCATAACAGACTACCCATTTTAATAGCTCGATTAATAATATGTTGACTAAAATCCCAAAGACCGTAAAGATATAATGATATAAAGAAAAGCGTACTAACTTATCTCATATAGAATTTATTTCAATATCAAAATAGGTAAGTAGTATATTATGGGGAACCCTGTACATGATGGGGAAATAGTCCATTTTTTAGTTGATGTTCGGCAATACCTAAATAGAAATTTTGGACGAAGGTCGATCGGACGTGGTGGTCCAATTGCTTGGCCACCTCGTTCGCCAGATTTAAACACCGTGGACTTTTATTTTTGGGGACATTTAAAAGTCAGGTATACGCTATTGTAGATGAAAATGGCAGTGTATTATTCAACGATTCGAGGCTATTAGAAACATGCCAGGGATATTATATTTAACTGGAACAGAAGAGCTCGATATGAATGGTGAACACATACAACATTTAATTTGGCAAAATTGATAAAAACAGATCTTCATCTCCTCCATTTAAGCTAATTTCATATTAAAAATGCTGTTAGCTAAGGTCACTTAGCTATGACGATGATTAGATAGGTTTAAATGTTATTTAAAGCTTCAAGTTAGAGAAAAAAATGTGTTAATGCATTTTGACTGTCAGTTTCCTGTGCATGAATCGACATTCTACTAAATAACTTCTAAATCGTAGAAAATATTTAATTAAAGTAACATACCAAAAAGTTAGAAAACAGAACGAACCGCAAGCAGCCAGGGACTTAGCAGTAAAAAGTTCGGGGGGATCAACAGGGTCGCTACCCGGAAAAAAGTAGCACCCTGTAGATTTATCGAAAACTTATTATACCCATTTCGTAGACATTGGTCGCCTTATATCGTGTATCAAATTTAAATAAATTACCTCTAGAAATGTTCACTGTGTGTAAAAAAATTAATTAAAAAAATATGAAAACTTGGACACCCTGTATCTTGAAAACGAAGTATTTCCGGACCTATGTTTACAGAACTTTTTTTATAGTACTATACGCCCTTGAAAGTTAGGGTACTTACTTAGTGACACCTGTATTTAAAACGTGCTAAAAATATAATACAATATTGTGCGATAAAAATAATATAACAAAATATCACTAACACTGCCGATATAGCTAGTCAGTCTACAGTTAAAACACATATAAATGGATATATATTTCAAACTTTCGAGCATAATCATATTCTAAAGAAATGTATAGAATACACTCCATCAAAAAGGGCTAAAGACTTTGGATACTGTCAAATTGGACTAGGAAATGGTAAAATTCTATCAGCTTTTATGTTTTCACAATTTGTTAATCAATTCTTCAGTTGTTAAGCATTTTATATTTTCTCTTTTTCACATTGGATCAGTCGAGCTAAATTTCAACGAGGGATCCTAGAATCGTGTCACATACTGAGACCATGGGGAAATTATAGTAGCAGATCTTACCTGAAGGTGGCGAAAAACTCAAAAAACTCTCATAGCAAGCTAAAAGCTTTACCTGAACAGATTAATATACAAAAATATCCCATACAAGACAGTTAATTATTATTATGACCAATAATACTTTTGATACTGTCAATAATAATAATGATAATAAGAAATAGGGTTGAGTTGAGAGCGTAGTTTTGGTATAAGCTAGTGCAATAAAAACTATGACCTAGTTTTTACTACATTTCTTCTCATGGCTCTCTGCGTAAAAATATGTGTCTTTTTTTATGGAATTTTGCAAAATCTAAATATTTTTCTATAAGATTTGACGTTAAAGTTTTCTTAGCATTTTGTTTCGTTCCAAATATCTTTAGATTTTGTTTAGGTTTGATGATGTTCGAAAAACCGAAACATTTAATTACTTAAATATATTTTAACCATTGAGACTTGGAATTTTATTTTAATTTAACATAACTATACTATCAAGTCCCTTTGGGGTTATAGACAAATTCTTTGATATTCACTATACGGTTTAGACACCTGAATAAATAAGACAAATACAAAAGAAAACAAAGACATTGCACAATTTAAAAGAACATTTCATAATGCAAAATTTAAATTTAAAAGCTGTCACTCCATACACAAATATTAATATTATTGATAAAAATATTCAAAAAATTACAACCTTTAGCTCAAATTGTATAAAACTATTACATATTTTAAGAGAGTTTAGTAGTTTTGTTTGGCGGAAGGTTAAAATTTCGATTAACATCATTCAGACTTGACTGGATACTCGAAACTTAATTGTTTAGACTAGTTAAATACCTACATCAGCTACACTACATTATGTACGCAACCGGTTAATAAAATCTTTTAATATAAAAGACTATTCAAAGCACATATTAAATAGAGACAGCACGTATAAATTATTGGACTGCAAATAAGCATATATTTTTTAGGAAACATGTTTAAAGAATCTATATTTTTCTTTATAAAGTGTGTTGTATGTACGATGAAGACAAGTCCACATTATTTTGTAGTTTTACAGCTTTCAAATTTTGCACAGTGGCAGAACTTGGCTAGATACATATTTTATAATATCATACAATAATACAAATAAACAAGATTTTTTTTTATCGAAGTTTAAAGATAGATATTCCAATTGCCAAACGCGATATCGAGATGCGGTTTTTGCTGTTCGTTCGGCCGATCTGTTGGGTATGTGTTCCTACTTCCATGACTGCATATGCGCATAAACAATAGTATATACAGGGGGTGAAATAAAACCCCTACATTTTTCCAAGAGTTTGTTATCGCCCAAAATTCTCAAAGAATCTTTTTATTTCTTTTGCTTCTAACCAAAACGATCTTTGACAAAATTCAAAAAAACGATTTCTAGCGACTTCATTTGTTTGCAATATACAGTGTTTCTACAAACATTTTGACATCTTGATACAAGTAGAGCTGTAACTTCACAACCTGTATACAAAACAAATCTTTTTTATCAGTTGTTATACGTTTATCATTAATATTAAGAAATATCGATACAGGGTGCGACAAAAGTTAGCTAACATTTGCCAAACACTAACTTAATATATTCTATAGATTTTACTATAATTCCCTTTTGGAGTTATGTCAGACGTAAGATAATTACGATATATCAGCTGTGATAGAACTTTTGTGAACTATAGACTTTTTTGTCAAAACGGTTTCTTCATTTTTACTCTTGTCGTTTTATTAGTCTTGATATAGGGAATTCGTTAAAATTTCCAAAAGAGTTATACAGGGTGTTATTTAACACGTTCGCGACATAGCCGATTTCGGATGTGTGTCACCAGGGGCCGTAATTTTTTTTTGTTACAAGTAAATATTTTTGTATTTTTGTGATAAATAAAGTTCTATATAGATGTATTTTGTGTTTTTATTTAATTTTTAGTGGTTTTAAGCGTGTACCACCGGTGGCGCACGACGGCTGTAAAATAAATTTCTTTTTTAGGGACGTCGTGTACCACCGGTGGCCACGCTGTAAAAGTAAGTATTACTATAAATATCTTTCCTTTGTTTCAGATAATAAGTAACCAGATGCAATAATGAATAGGACAAAAAGGATTTTGCAGGCTGCTGCTAAGCTAGCGGCCCAATCCCAAGAGACAGACGCATTAAGTTCCACCAGTGTTTCACCGTCCAATGATCAGGCAGCGCCGATCCCCAATATTGTCCCACCGCCCGCTTTTCCAGAAGATGTGCCACCATCCTCTGGAAATATGTCACCATCCCCTGGAAATATGCCACTATCCCCTGAACATGTGCCACCATCCCCTGAACATGTGCTGCCGTCCCCTGAGCATGAGCCACCATCCTCTGGAAATATGCCACCATCCCCTGGAAATATGCCACCATCCCCTGAACATGTGCTGCCGTCCCCTGAACATGAGCCACCATCCCCTGGGCCTGTAGGGTACCCTTGTGTATACGCCACCATCCCCTGGTAACCATCCGTTGTCTCCTACACTGTTCTCTGGAGATGAGCCCTTGTCCGCTCTTAGAAATATGCGGCAACCACGATTCCAGCCAGCATATCTTGCAGATTCAGCTTCATCGGATGAGGAAAGTGACCCATTTGCGGATTTAGGTTCTTCTTATCTGCCCTCAGAAAATGAAAGCTTTGACGATAATCCTGCTGAAGACAGTGATCAACAATCCAGTGATGGAGACATTGATCAACTTCCTGAAGTTCCAGTAGATCCGACAGTAAACGCCCCAAACGCTGTAAACATCAATGATACTTGGGGGCCATGCGGACAAGTTGTGAACAAAATTCCTTTTACTGGGAGAAGTGGTTTCCAGCTTAATCCACAAGAATTTCGTGACGCTTACAAGATTTATTGCCAGTTTATTGATCAAGAGGTTCTGGAACTCATAGTACGGGAAACAAATAGGTATGCGTTCCAGTATATTAGAAGTCATCCCAATCTTCCCCGAAGATCAGTGGTACGGAAATGGATTGACACCAACAAAAAAGAAATTCGGAACTTCTTGGGGATTCTAATGATTATGGGGATCAACCATCTTCCAAAAATTCACCTCTATTGGTCCAGAAACCCAATGTACCGAAATGAACTCATTTGTAAAACCATGAAGCGTGATAGGTTTGATTTGTTGCTCAAATTCATTCATTTTGCCGATAACGAGCAAAATGAAGGAAACCCTGATAGGTTGGCCAAAGTGAAAGAAGTTTTGGAAAATATCCAGAAAAACTTTCAAGATTCCTTCACACCGGATAGGGAAGTGGTAATTGATGAGACTATGATACCATGGAGAGGTCGCTTTTCCGTCAATACTTGCCAGTCAAATCTCATAAATACGGAATCAAATTATACAAGATTTGTACAATCGATGCGTATACTTACGATTTCAAAGTATACTGTGGTAAAAACGAGGCCGTAAATGAACTAGGCCATACTTTTAATGTAACAATGAAATTAATGCAAAATTTACTAAATGAAGGTAGAGTATTATACACCGACAATTTTTACACCAGCGTAAAATTAGCAGAATATCTTCTGGAGAGAAATACTCACCTTTGTGGAACCTTGCGCTCTAACAGAAAAGGCAATCCGAAAGAAGTTTGCAATAAAAGGCTAAAAAAAGGTGAAATGTATGCATTGGAGAACACTAGAGTGTGCGTGTTTACAAATGGGTAGATAAAAGACCAGTCATCATGCTTAGTACTCTACCTGAACATACGGATGAAATAGTTGCTACCGGAAAGAAGAACAGGAAAGGGGAAGATGTACAGAAGCCACAATGCATAATACATTATAACAATTCCAAAAAAGGTGTAGATATATCCGACCAAATGTTTTCGTATTACACTTGCCTACGAAAAACAGTAAAATGGTATAAAAAAGTTGTTTTCGAAATCATTTTAGGCACTGCCGTTGTGAACTCATGGATAATCTATCAGAAGAATAATAGCAAGAAAATTGACATGTTAGCTTTTAGGGACGATTTAATTCAATCACTATTTAGTGATGACAACGAACAAGAAATAGAGGACAATCATGATGTACCGGCGCCAAGAAGAAATACAAAACCGACCCATAATATAAAGAAACATAAAGGCACTGTCAGAAGGAATAGAAAACGGTGCGTTTCGTGTTACGAGAAAATTAAATATGAAAAAGGGTCAAAAGAAGCAAGGATCAAAACAAAAAGGGTGATAGCTTACTGTGCTGATTGTGACAATCAACCATCACTATGTTTAGAATGTTTCAACGAGAAGCATTCCAAATAACTACTTTTATGTTAGTTTTAGTTCTATGTTTTATGTTCTCTAACCAAAGTTTTTTTACAGTTTGGACTATTTTTTTTGTATAAGAAGTTAGGTTTTTACGTTTTTCGTTTTTTTTTTAGGTTACTAAACATGTATAAAATACACAATATGAAAGTTTGTTATATGTTTTATATTCTGTAATCAAACAACAAAGTTTTTTACAGTTTTGACTGCTTTTTTTTGTATAAAAAGTTAGATTTTCGTTTTTTGTAGTTTACTAAACGTGAATAAAATACACAATTATGAAAATTTGTTTTATTTAGCAGTTATGCAAACATAATTAGGCTATGAAGGCCAAACTTGCGATTCACGGCCGTGTGTACCACAAGCTGTGTACCACAAAACATCCCCGATTTAGAAACGAATGCTCCACAGGTTGTGTACCACCTTTACATACAGCCGTAACCCATTTTTGAAACTCTATTTGCAGCCGTCGCGTTTCTAGAACTCATTAAACTTGCAAGGAACAGTGTACCACCATGCGGCTCACAACGGCTATTCTGGCCAACCACCGTGTACCACATGGTGGTACACGTCGACGCGAACGTGTTAATCGATGAATAAAAATATTTAGCTCATTTTAGGGCTGAAAGGGTGTTAAAATTTTTGGTTTTAGTTTTTTTTCATGGACCTCGTAGATTTCTAGAGACAGATTTTTCAAATTTGATACACTCTATGCTCTGAACAATGCCTTCAAAATGGCTATAATATATTTTAGGATAATCTATAGGGTGTTACTTTTTTCAAGGTCGCGACCTCTTTCACCCCCCTGAAATGTTTACTGTGACGCCACTAGCCATTTTTACAAGAAATTTAAATTCCTTATTTTGTTCTGTAACTTTTTGGTCTCTTAGGTTTTTTCGATATTTTGTACCGTTTAGAAATGATTTAGCAAAGTGTCCATTCATGCCTACCTAATTTAAAGGTCACAATGTTTCATATGGCATGACCATGCGTGAATGGACATTTTGCTAAAAAAGTTCTAAACTGTACATAATATCGAGAAACTCTAAGAGACCAAAAAGTTACAGAACAGAATAAGGAATTTAAATTTGCTGTAAAAATGGCCAGTGGCGTCTCAACAAAAATTTCGGGGGGGGGGTAAAAGGTATTAAGACCTATGAAAAAGTAACACCCTGTATTTTTTTCTAAAATGTATTATAGCCATTTCGAAGGCATTGCCTACAGCATATAATGTATCAAATTTGAATGATTTATCCCGAGAAATGGACTAGGTCCATGAAAAAAATTAAAACTTTAATACCCTGTATCTCAAAAACGAAAGAGGGCGTTTTTATATTCATCACTTTGGTGTAGTGGTGGTATAATGTCTTAAAATCAACCATTGTTAGGTCCATCAAAAATGCGATTTAAAAACAGTTTGGTGGAATTGTCATTTTTGTTGGTTTTCTTTATTAATTCTGTAATTTTGTAATACATTTTTATATTTGCCAAAGAGATCAACAGAACTCAGTTTCGACCCATATTCACTCATCTACTTGGCAATTTTTTCCACAATTTCATTTTTTTGCAAACAGAATTTATAAACTTATTCACACTTATAAATTCCATTGTTACAAAAGAAATTGTGTACAACTAACTGCGAATTAAGAAAAAAATTAATAACATGTGTATAAATTGCCTTTGTTTTGACATTTCTCCCTACCTCCTTACTCATCCACCACATCAACCATATCCTCAACCAACCCCAAACAATTTTGAATTTATGGAGGACCCACCAGAAATATTTTATGAATATAAAAACACTGACTGGTGGCATCAAAAACCAACTAGCATAAATATAAAAACACTATGGTGGAATTGTGGTGCCTTTGGCGGATATTTAAGAAGTGTGTCAGTTCAGGAATCCTTCTTTTTTTCGCCCTACCGACCCGTTAGAGATCATGAAAACTATTGCCGAAATTAAAAAATAAAAATTCTTCTGGTGAAGATGGGATGTTAATCAAGATATTCCATTCCCTTCTGGGAACTGCTGTTGAGGTCCTTTGCAATTCTATCAACCTTTCGTGGGTTTCTGGTGATTTTCCAAGTTGTCTAAAGAGTGCCAAAGTCACTCCAGTAAGCAAGAATGGTTCTGGATAATCCATGCAACTTTCGATCCATCTCTCTGCCTTCTTCCTCAAAAATTATTGAGAGGCTGGTTAAGGACCGTATGGTGTCATTTCTTGATCATCATCAAATTCTAAATAACAACCAATTTAGATTCCAATCAAATAAGGGTACAAATGATGCAGTTGCGGCAGTATTCTGGGATTGGTTGAAGGCTTTCGACTGCGTGAATCACTGAATATCGTTGCAGAAGCTAGCTTTATGTGGCCTTAGGGGTGCAGTATTGCAGTGGTTTAAATCGTTTTTGGGGGGTCGTTCTCAGAAGTGTTTTTTGGGTTGCACATGTCGGAGCTTGCCAAGGTAATCTGTGGAGTACCACAGGGCTCAGTATTAGCTCCAATACTTTTTTTATTGCATGTTAATGATTTGGTTTTAGTTGATATTCAGGGTAAATTTACCCTCTTTACTCAAAGGAATGGTTTGATTCTAACCTTCTGTGTCTCAACGTTGACAAAACTGGTATGGGTCATTTAGATGTTCCTTTGATGACTTGGAAATTGAGCAACACAATGTATACAAAGTTTCTAGGTGTTACTATAGATAACCAACTTACGTTCCACCGACACACTATAATTTATTTTTATATTGGAAACAATCCGCATGATTTATAAAAACAGAGGCAAGTTCCTGGTGCCAATTCATTCTCATGATAGCCGTATTTTTATTATATGTTTTCTGTTTTATTTTTACACTATGCCATAATATTCTTGTTTGTTTTCTTTTTATATAAGTCCTGAAACTTTTTTATTTATTTTTATAACTTGACTGTAATCTTTATATGGTTGACTCTTTATGTGAGATTTTACATTGACATCCATAGTTCACAGAAGTTTTATCACAGCTGGTATAGTCAAAAGCACTGTTATCGTGCGGGTCATACGATTTATCAACGACAAACTTTTTAAGTTTGTTTTTCTTTTATTACGTGTAATCATATCCTCCGCATAAAACCCGGAAGATGAATTAGATAGACCTATGATATTTTCATATGAAAAAAGAGGATAAACATATAAATCCCAGCAGTTGCAAAAATCTTTGAGCGATGTCACTTCAAAGTCAGATTGAAAAGTCAGTGACAAAATGAGTAATAGAAAACAATTTTCTGGTTTTTTGCATCCACAAGCGAAAAAAATGGTATTAAATCTAATAAAATATTACGAAAATGAAAATTCACCGGCCAATATCCAGGAGACAGTAGCAAAAGCTCTGGGAATCGGTATAAGGACTGTGCGGAAAATTGTGCATGAAAAAGCATAATTTACTACCGAAGAAGTTTAAGAAATGTACACGAAAAAAGCCAAAGACAGAAGACTTAAGTGACAATGTAAAAATGGATGTTCGTAATGCAATTTCCGATTTATACACAGCAAAAACTAATATAACCCTTTAAGTTTGTTGGGTTTACGATATAAAAAGGACTGTAATCGAAGATTTTTATGCCAGTTGCCACATATAGCAAGTCAGCGTATCCAGTTTTTAAAGAAATACACGGAAAAAGTCAATTCAAAATTTAGAAAAGTGGTATTTTTAGACGAGACTTGGATATTTTCTAATGTAAGTGGTTCGAAATCTTGGCAGGACGAGTCTGTAAAAAGTGTCAAGAGAAAAAAGATATGTGGGACGGGAAAACGGTTCATCATTTTGCATGCAGGTTCTTCAACAGGATTTCTCCCAGATGCAAGTTTACTGTTATCTTCAACATCCAAAAGTATGGACTACCATGATAATATGAACTGTGAACTGTTTGAAAAGTAGTTAAAAGAACAACTGATTCCAAATTTAGATGCTCCATCTTTGCCATTCAAGAATCTTAAATAAACAACCTACTTCATCCTGGAAGAAAAGTGATATTTATGATGGCTAATAAAGCAAGAACAAAATTCTTTACTCAATATGCTGAAACTAGAACTTCTTTTAATGGCAAAATCTATTAAAAAACCAACAATATATGCTGTAGATGAAATATTACGGGAAAATGGACATGAGGTTTTACGACTGCCGCCATACCATTGCCAGTTTAACGCAATAGGATTAATATGGGCTGGGGCAAAATCATATTACAAAAAACACGTGCAATGAAGTGCAAATTGTTTGGCAAGATTCATTAAATTATATTACGCCGGAGTACTGGAAGAAATCTGTGGAACATATGGAGAAATTAATATGGGATTGGTGGAATCGAGAACGAGTTCTAGATGTCGAAATAGCACCAATGATCATTGCGCCATTTGAGGACGACTCAGAAGATGAGGACTTTTTAAGTGATGATGATATTTTTTAGTCTATAATATTAAAAAGTTTCTGAAGGATTATATTAGTAACTTAAGTCTTTTGCCTTTGGATTTTTTCGTGTACATTTCTTAATCTCTTCGGAAGTAGATTATGTTTTTTTTTATGCACAAGTTTCTGTACATTCGTTATACCGATTCTCAGAGCTTTTGCCACTGGCTGCTGGATATTAGCCAGTGAATTTTAATTTAACAATTTTTTTATTAGATTTGACACCATTTTTTTGCTTACTTTTTTAGTACATTTGTAATTTTGTAGGCAATAAATAAATAATTATAGAATACTTGTTACAATATTAAAGCGTGTTTAAAAAAAGTAAATTTTTTATTAACTATAAGACAAAATTTGATATATAAATATCGGTAAAATCGCTTTACCAGAACCAGAAGTAGTTTTTTAGCTATGCCGCGAACAGACAGACATACTTACAGACAGACGGAATTGAACATGTTTTCCGGCACGTAAAGATCTGAAAAAATGTGGTTAGAATTTTAGGTTTAGCGGGGCTCATAATTTTTGGTGATTGATAAAAAAAATCTCACTTTCATTAAGTGGCTGTATAAACAGAACATATCCTGATTGTTACACTGATTCGAACCGCCTTCCCACTTTATTAAGGCGCTTGCCATTTTGTGTATTTTTGTTTTTGCCAACCAAAAAATTTTAACCAAATATATATTTAACGAATTTTCTTACTTAGTCCCTCGGCATTTAATATATAAAATAATATTAAGTGGATATCTTAATAATATTGCTTAATATAATAAAAAAAATATTTTCTTTTTCCCTGTATATTTGTAAATAGCCCATCGAGATTTAATAGCTCGATAAAAGAATCACACAACATTTTGGTATTCACTTTGGACCCGCACGACAAGACCGCATTCGACTATATATCGTAATTATCTTACGTCTGACATAACTCCAAATGTGAATTATAGTAAAATCTATAGGATACATTAAGTTAGTGTTTCGTAAATTATAGCTAACTTTTGTCACACACTGTATTCAAAATTCTTAATGTTAATAGTATCACTTTAGAAATCCACATGTCCATCGTACGTTTTATTTTTTTTGTGTCAAATATGGAACTTTGATTGCTACCAATGCCTAAAGGAAACAAGTTTATATCTCATAAAAACAAGAACATTTGAAAGCAGACAGTCTATAAAGATTTACCTACAAATACAATAGTTTCGAAGCCTGTGAGTAATTTGGGTCAATTTCAATGTGGCAAAGTAAAATTTCCCACTTTTCTGCGACGTTATATTGACATATTAGATTAATAAATTTAATATTAAACCAGCAGTTGGGAGTCAAACCCAGAACCTCTAGACTTGCGACATCTCCAAATATTCTAGGGAAGCTCTGAACCTCACATCCATCTTTGACAAATGAACTAGTTCAATTTTATGTCCATATATAAGTGCAGCAGCCCGTTTAGCCTATTATCCGTTAAATTAAACTGCCGAAGATAGACACGGATTCAGCTTGAGACCGAACAGTGGGAATTTGCATATGGGACCCAGGATTCAATTTTTCAAATAGACTTCTAGAATTTTTGTCAACCTGCTCTGATGAGATGAGAGTAATATTATCAGACAGCCGTTAGTAGCAGTTTTAGGCCCACCGATGATCACGTCAATCATACAATCGCAGCCAAGACAACACCGGATTAAAAGGGGACTGGAAACAGGTCTGTCTCACCAACGGAAGACTCTACGGAGAAATTACACAAACACCTGACCGTATATCAAAGCCTGGTTTACAGCAAAGGAAGCAAATTGTTATTATATGCAGAATCAGAAGCAGTCACTACACAGTGCCGACTCATCTCCATTGACGTGGAATCGTCTGGAGCCCAGACTGCGATTGTGGAGAGCCGGGTTCACTACCTTATATCCTTTCTCTCTCTCTCTCTCTCTCTCTGAAAGTTTGTCAACATTATTTATATGAATTCTTTTAGCATCAGCCAATTGACCATGACCCACTTTACTGTTGTTATTTACACAAAATCAGCCACCAAGATGTCAGTATAGTCACAGCATCTTAAGGACATTAAACGGAAGTGTCAGTCAAATCCCAGTGAAAGCAGGTTAACTTTCTCTTTTATGTTTTTCTCATAATACCGCAAAAAAACTGGAAAATGTATTTTTTATAATATTACTTTAGTAACATAAAACCTTTATTAACGGTATTGATATTAAGAATCGTTTCAGATTTCGTAAGAAGCAGTGATACAATAATAACATATTCTGATATGCGAATAGGGATTTTTGCGTTTATCCCTATTTAATATGTGCAATATAAAACTAACATAAAAGATTAAAACTGAGCCCCAAAAAAAGACAATGGTGCTGTTCTATAAAATAGTACTGATTATAGGTTATATGGATACTATGAGACAGCAAGAAGCTAGTGAAAAACATTCAAAAATAAAATGCATTGTACAGAATACTCCCTAACCAGGCAAAATCTCTCATTATTTGACAGTGGTTGGTAAATAATTGAAAATCACATACATACATATATATATATATATATATATATATATATATATATATATATATATATATTAACTCGAATATTCTTGAATTTAGGCAACTGCGATTTGCATTGCAGTCCCAATAGGCATTGTGCACATGGAGTCTCTATAATCATGGATAACTTGATGTTTTCAAATAGCGCTACCTAAGTTTGAATATGCCGTTGAATGTAGAATTGTGTATGCTTTCCATTGATCTAAAGCTCTAGGTATCGATCTTTTACGGTCTTGCTCCAAATCCTATGTTTTTCAATTTTTGGTGCAGTTAAATTAGTCGTATCACGGTAGGCCATGACATTTTAATAATAAAGAACTGTCAGAGAATGTTGCTTTATTTACTTGTCATTTTCTGTGTATTGCTTGTTGTTTTACGGACATAAGAAAATTTGTTAACAAAAATGAACAATAATTATTCGACAGGTCGTACGTTCGACAAATCGATGTCACTGTGCTCCGAAAAGGAGGCCTGCAAGTGGGATGCAAATGATTCGGCTATGTCTTGAGGGTTGTCGAGCACTAGACCGTTTTTTCTCAATGGTACCTTAAATTGTGCCAGGTACCTAAAACTTTTGCAACATAACTTATTTGTATTCTTGTTGATATGTATTTCCAACAAGATGGAGCCCACCATGCACGTGCTTGGCTGAATATCCAATTCCATGAGAAGTGGATAGGAAGGAGGACCAATACGTTGGCCTCCGCGATCCCCCGACATGAACCCCCTTGATTTTTTGTGGGGGTATGTCAAAGATAGGGTTTATATTGAAGAACCAACAACAGTTTAAAATATGCAAGAACGAATTAGAAATACTTTTAGAACAATCACGCCGGAAATGTAAACAATGTGCAGCGATCCTTCTGTAAGGGTATGGAATTTTGTTTGCCACAGGAGGGTGGTCTCTTTTATTCTAAATTTTTGTTTTCTCATTTTTTATTTATTTATTGTAGGTTGTTATTGTTAATTAGTAATTAGATCAACATTTGTGTAGCGTCACGGTGTGCCTCCGGTTTTTGAGTTGTTAATACAACTTAATTTCAAAATAATAATTTCAAAAAATTGGATTTGGAGCAAAACCGTAAGATATAGATACTTACTATCTTAGATCGCTGGAAAACCTACAAAATTCTACATTCAAAGTTAGGTAGTACCATTTGAAAAAATCAAGTTGTCCATGATTTTAGAGGCTCCAAATTCCATTAAATATTGCTCTGAACCAAGAAATATAGAGAAGCTGCACAACTGGCTTTAGTTAGCACATTTAATGCCTGCTGGATCTGCAAAATTGCAGTTGCCTAAATTCAAGGATATTCAAGTTAATTCAATTTTTCGAGAGGTTAATTTTTTTAAAAAAATTGAAATGTCAGGAAAAAGGTCCATAACAGACACCATGTATGTTGCATAAAGTCGTGCTACAATTGACCAAGATATCAAAATTTGCAATAAAAAAAGAGGCAGTTCCATTTAAAAAAACATAAGTTTGATACGCCGCGGTTTTATGGAATTAGAATATGCAGCAAGTTGATCCGCATAAATTATATTTAGAACATTTTTTTCTAAGCCCGATATTTTCAGAGATATCGGCCGTCCACATACTAATGGCCAACCCTGTATAATATTTTGACTAAAATGCATTTTATGTTTATGCGAAACTTTCTCTTTTTTTTCTGGATGTTTATATGAACTGTTTTTCTTATTTTTTTTTGACAGGAACATGTTTCGTTTAATGTTTAATCACTCCATAAAAGTCAAAAATACGTTGATTAACAATCAAATTTGGACAAAGCATGTGAGGTGTGTTTCAAGTTGAAGCATCTCTTATTATATGAGTAACATAAATAAAATAGTTTTTAAAAAGGTTCTGCATTTTGTTTAATTTTTGAGTTATACTGTAAGTTTTACGTTAAAATTATCATCTGCTCTTTTTTTAATTAGAAATATCAATTAAGTTTGATTGCGTGTGAAGATTGCTTTTTTAAATGCCCAAAACATTGATCTATTTGTTTAAGGGGGACATTAAGCTACTAGCCTAATAGCCTTCTTTGTGTGCTTTTTTTACGAAACTAGAATGTTAGTCACAATTTTAAAACTATCGCTTGATATGTTTCAGCGTTTTCACATTTTTATTTAGCCTAGTTTATTAAAAACTATGTATATCTTCTAAATTTGCTTATGAATTGGAACAAATTCTAAAATGAGTATCTCCTTTGAAAAAAAAATTACGTAAATTATGTTGTCTAAAAAATATAAAACCTGTATGACATACACTGGGGCCCAACTAAAATTGACAGCTTTTTTAGACATTAATATCTCTTTATAAGAGAAATAGTTTGGGGAAATATTATCAAAATAATGCATTTGACTTTGTTACAAAAATTATCAGAAAAAAGCATCAAAAGAAGTAAAGAAATTTCCTAAAAACTTTCGAAAAAAAAAACAAAAAACAACAACGACACCAAGCTTGCTGAAGTCCGTTCGGCCGTTTTAAAGTTACAGATGGTTATTTACAAAAACATTTGTACATCCCCCACCACTTTATTTTTAGAGACATGGCACAAAGTGTTTAACAAAAAGAATCGAATTTAGCTCAGCTTTAAAAAGCGTATATTTTTTTTGTTATCTTAACAAAGCGGAGTTCCGAGAAACGCCATTTTTAAAAATTCAAGATGGCGGTTACGCCCCCTAGCGGCCATCTTAGAAATCTGAAAATAATTTCCAGAATGTTCTCTTGGCCACTTTAGTTATAACATTTTTTGACGCAAATGTCTACAATATGACAGAGTTTCCTAGATACAATACCTTGCACGCTTATTTGTCCACCCTGTACATTCTTGTGTATTAGAAGTAATATTCACCATATTAATAAAAAATACTAGTACTTTGTTGTTATATATTATATATAAAAATAAATAAGTTAAGGGGTGCATTATTTGTGATTCCCCTGTACATAACTGCCGAGTACTCTATCCAAAACATTTCTTGCAGAATTAGCTAGCCTTAAGTAGAATTTTGTTTTTATCGAATTTCAATTCAATCAAAAATGGTGAATTTTTTGTTGATATCCATAGATACATGAAATTTATTCCAGGCCAGGAATTTTAAAATTTTATAATATTTTTTTATTTAATATGTCCCAATTCAAACAAAAATATTAAAATAATACCTAAAAAGATAATATACTAGATTATGCTTTAATATTTTAATTTAATAGGTTTTGCAATAGCAATGTCAATACAAATTTGGGCGAAATGGAAGAATGTATTTAAAATGCTTGAAAAGTGCGACAAAATTCTTACTAAAACCAATTTTTCCGTTCATTTATGTTCTTTAAAAGCTGTATCCCAAAGTAGCTAAAAACTGTTAACGGTCCTGGATTTTTAACAATTTTAGTCTGTTTTTGGTTTAACTAGGGTTAAGCCACTCACCACACAGAATCGCCCTGTATAATAAATGTTATTAGCAACTTTTTTACCCGTAAGGCTAAGAAAAGGACGCACAAACTAATATTATATCAACAGTACCAATAGTGTTACTAATTCCCATTTACCTTCTTTCAGATTTCTTTTTCTATCTTGCATCATTTTGATAATAGGTCTCCCCATTTGCCACCCTTTAATATTTCAAGAATGTTAAATACGCAGTTAATAAAAACCTACCTAGTAAAATAATATTAATGCCTCACAAAGGTAGCAATTTAATTTGGTCCACAGTGTTTAGTGGATATCCTATAAAATGCATTTTAAAATAATCACAAAACAGCTAATTTCATTATATATAATACCATTTAAGAGATAATCTAGATGATTGCCTACAGTGTTAGTGAAAAGTAACTACTAACTAATAACATAAAATTTGTCATGAAGAACATTAAAATCTGCATTCCTTGAAAAATCACAAACATTTCTATTCTAAACATATATTTCTTGTTTTAAAAAAATAATAAAAATTTGAGCAAAATAGTTTATATATATTTTTTGCGGTCAAGGAATTGAGATAATCATTATTCTTATTATTTCTATAGTTAAAAATTACTAAACAAGCTACATTTGAGTACTTTGGTTTTCAAAACCACGGTTATGGTTTTTACTGGAAACAATATATTTAATTTACAAGATTACTATGAGTACATAATATATAAAAGTACAGCACATATAAAAATACCCAAACATCCTCTAAAACCAATTATGGCTCATTTTTGGAATGACATTTCGTATATGGCACATATATAGAAATTGTTTATGACTCACATAGACCATGAAGTTCTGCGTAATTCACTATGGCTCTGTGAAGAAACTCATATTGTGCCTGAAAAAAAAGATACCACGTTGAATACTTGTCCTGGTGTTTTCCGTAAGATGTACTACCATATTTTAGAAGTTTTGTGCGGTACAAAAGTTCGGGAAGGGCCATTTTATAAGCCCCTGTATCAAAGTGCTTCAAATTTGGGACATAGGAGTAAAAAATCGTTTTGCATTCGTTGGCGATATCTGCAACGTTGTCAGACCTACCACTTGTCAGGTATTAACAATATGTTTTGATTTTCTTCTGTAACACCATATATTTGTTATTTTTTTCAGATTTCTTGATCAACCAAAAGTATGTTTTGTTGAAAAAATAATGTTTTGAACCCAGCAGGGTGCCAGGAAAGAGTAATTAAATGTTGTAAAGGAAGCCTCTACCTTACTAGAAGTCATCACTCAAAAGATTTCAAATAATATATGTCAAATGCTATTGCCAGATTTGTATGCTAGTTTAACACAAGTAGTAAATGGTTAATTTAGGTGAAACAGAGTGTATCATACAAAAAAAGTTTAAAAGTATTGCACATGTTCATCGAAAACTCACACTTCAGTAAAGAATGTTGGACAAGCAACAGATGTTAGTCATGCATCGATTGAAAGGATTTTAGATGCACATGAATTTCATCCTTAAAAAAATTCATTTAGGATAAGAACTATCAGAAGATGATTTTAACAGAAAAATGAAGTTTTGCAATATTATGATGACGAAGTTCGATGAAAACCAAAATTTTCTTTAAGAACATAGTTTTTACAGTCTTGGCATGTTGAATGATGCACAACATCCTTAGAAACTATATGTCTGGACTGGTTGTTTAGAACACAAATTATTGGACCATGACAATAAAATTAGATAATACTCCACTTTCGTTCTCCAATTATCAAAATACAAGAGTTCTAACCACACTACACCACAACTTGTTACGTTCTGGACGCGCGTTTCGCTAAGCAAGTTAGCATCATCAGCAGATGATATAAACTGAAGTAACTTATTCTTACTTATTCTACTTGGTTGCGCTCGACTGCACCGTTGTCAAGTAAACAATAGAGGGGACTATAGGGAATAGGCCCTCTGTCTTTATTTAGTGCTTTCTTACCATATTTCTATACTCTCAAATGCATCCAATAATCTATTATTAGATACATTTTTAATCAACTTAAGATTATTTATTCCTATTTTGTGATTGTTTTCTAAAGCATGATGGGTTGACTTTTCTGTTCTTCCGTATCTTAAATGGCGCCCATGGTGGTGTGCAAAAACGTATTAAAGATACATTTAAATATGCGCATTATATCCATTGTTATGCTCATCAACTAAATTTGATAATATCGCAGGCAACAAGCATAAATACAAATGTACGCATATTTTTTTCCGATTTGAGTGACCTTACCAATTTTTTTTCGAATTCTCCACAAAGAGTTGCAATATTAGATGAAGTGGTTGGAAATAGGGTTCCTAGAGCATCTGCTACAAGATGGAATTTTAAAATTAGAACAGTTAACACTGTATACGAAAACAGAGAAGCACTTTTAGAGTGTATGGAAAAAATACAATCCACATCCAAACAATCTGATACCATTAGAAAGGCGGGTGCTATTTTCAGATTATTGAATGACTCTAAATTTGTTTTTTGGTTGACAGTGTTTCATCGTGTAATGCCCCATGTTAATATTTTATATTCACAGCTGCAAAAAAGGGCTACTGATTCCGTTACTGTAAAACGATGTATTACTGAGTTCGAAAAAAATATTCAAAAGGAGAGAGATAACATACATACTATTAGAGAAACCGGGTTAGTAGACATTGATGAAAGTCAAGCTAGAAAAAGAAGGAAGACGGATGAGAGAAATTCTTATGTTTCCACGACTGTGCAAGCTAAAGAAGTGTGTGACACCACAATTGCAGAAATAAAAAGAAGGTTTTCGTTCACAGGCCATTTGGAAATAGCTCACTTATTTTCGGTGGAAAATTTTGAATCATATTCAGCAAATTTTCCTATACTACATTTAGATTCAGCAATTCAAAACTTTCTATTTTTAAATAAAAATAAATTAAAGACAGAATTAGAAATAATATACAGAAGAGCAGATTTTAGAGAAGTTTCCGGAGCAGTCCACTTGCTTAAATTTTTAATTGAAAATAATTTGCAAATAGATTTCTCAGAAACATTTTCAGTGTTACAGGCGATTATTACAATGCCAATGACAACCGCAGAAGCGGAACGTTGTTTTTCCACATTGAATCGCATAAAAACTTTTCTTAGAAGTACAATGGGCCAGAATAGACTAACTGCTCTCGCAATGTTATCTATTGAGAAACAAATGATTCAAGAAATTCCAAATTTTAATGAATTGGTTATTGAAGAATTTGTCTCAAAAAAGGATAGAAGACTTCATTTTCAATACAAAACGTGTTTGTAAAATATAAAAACAATTATTGTTTGGCCAGACCGATGTACTCAGAGAGGTAAGTTACTTAATTCTTAAATTCTTATAAGTTTATTTAATTTGTATGATTTGATAGTCCAATGAAAGTCTTTTGGGCGTGGCACCCAAAAAACGTTTCGCTTCCGCCGATTTACCAACGGCACTCATGTTCTATTCTAAAGTTGTGCACCCCCAAGTTATTTAACCACGCGCTGCCACTGCTATGTGCTGGCTTTTACTTTAACATAATAAAACGTAGATATCCTACTTACCTCCACAAAAAAACATTCCGTACTGACGTGCACGATTTAAATTTGCGAAGAAAAGATACTCTTAGAGTGCCACAACATCGAAAGGATATCATTTACTTACAATATTAGTAGTTCGATTAACTCTTTAGATTTTGCTGATTTCCGCTGGTCAGCCAGGGTTTTTAGGGCACTTTTAGGTCACGTCTTCTTGCTGCCCAATCGCGTTAATATTTTCTATACACTTAAAAAGAAATCGTTCCTCTGTATCTAAGAAATTCTTACATATTTCCCTTCTTCCCTTTATCTGCACTTTTTCTCTTTCTCTTCCTTACTATTATGTTTTTTTTTGTTTGTTTCCTTCTCACTCTTTTCCGTTAGTCATATTTTTTTATCTCCTATGCATCGCGTCCAAATATTATTTTAAGACATAATTTAGCTGTGCTGTTTCCTAAAGTATTTTATTAATTGAACCTGAACCCTGAACAATATCTTGACCACCTGTGTCGAGATGTCTGCTTTTTTTATACAAGGCCTAGTGTTAGCCAGTAGTTTAAGTTTCGTTGGTATATATGCATGTGTGTTTTACTACTGTAATGGCATTATAATAATAAATGTATTATTATCATTATTATTATCTATAGACAAAAATTTAACAGCAGAAAAATGTTTGGACAATCTTCTAAATTTATTTATACCAGAACTTCAAAAATGAACTATGCTAAAAGTCTCTAACATTTGGTTTTAACAAGATGCGAGTGCCCTTTCCGTATAATAAAGGAATACTTAGATAAAAAATTTCCCAATAAATAATAATAATAATAATAATAATAATAATAATAAGATAAGACGTTTATTAGTTACCAATAAATACAGTTAACGAATTAACTTAAAATAACAATTATTATTATGATAATAATCATGGTAACTAACGGGCCTTGTTTTCAGATTTCAGGGGATGTTCATTCCCCGGATTCTGTTGAGGCCAAAAATATAAGAAATGAAAAAGAGATTTATAAGCAGCTAGCAGTTAAATTTTTTTTAAAAAAATTGGAAAAAAAAAACATAAAAGCAAAAAAGCCCACACTAAAAGGAAAATGGAAGGTGGATAAGGATAGGGAAAAAGGAAAGTATTAAGTTTCAAATTTAGCATTCTGTGGCATAGACAATCAATTAAATATGGTTTAGAAGAAGTAGTTTGGTTTTTCTCTTGAAAACTTTTTCTGAGTCAGTAAAATCATTTATTTTGAATTTATTTTTATTAAATGTGCAATTAAATAAGAAAAAGACCTTTTAAAAAATTCTTTGTTGTGTGACGGTATAGTTAATAGATTTTTTCGTCTTATATTAAGATTGTGCACATCAGTACGATAAGTTATTTTTTTGTGCAAATACGGTGGAGTCTTAAACTTAAGAATTTTATAAAAAAGGACAAGAGCATGTAATACTCGTCTATTGTGCATATTTAACCAATTTGCTTCTTTTAACTTATGAGAAATGTGTTTAAATAAGCCCTAGACAGGAATTTTGGAGTTTTTGTAATCTATTAGCATCGGCATTATCAAGACAAGGTCCATAGATGGTGTCACAGAAGTTTAATTGTGATAACACTAGTGCATCACAAAGCATTTTCTTAATGTTATAGCTCAAAAAGTGCCTTTGCGAAAATATTGTTTTTAAGGCGGAATATCCACTTTTTAGTTTAAGAGTAACATGTTCCTTAAATCTAAGTTTATGATCCATTATGAGTCCCAGATTTTTGGCAGAGTTTTTAAAATCTATTGGATCATTATTTATGTGTAGATTTAAGTTATCTAAAATATTCATGCGATTGTTTTCACCACAAAAAAGAAGAGCTACTGATTTGGTTGGGTTAATCTTTAAGAGGAGCTTTTGAGTCTCACTATATAAAGTGTCCAAATCCGCGTTAATGCACCTATTGGCCTCGGCTATATCAGTACTTTTAAATGAATAACATACCTGGGTATCATCTGCGTAGCAATGATGGCTACAATATCGAAATTTATTTATTAATTGCGACGTATAGAGGGTATATAGTAACGGACCCAGAATGCTACCCTGAGGCACCCCAGAGGCAACATTAAGGGCTTTCGACATTTTACCATCAAGTACTACTCTTTGTTTTCTGTCTGACAAAAAAGAAGACACCAGTGCCACCGCAGAATCGCTAAAACCCAGACACTGCAACAAAGCCAATAATATTTCGTGGTTGACCATGTCAAAAGCTTGAGTAAAATCCAAAAGAACCAAAACAATAGCTAGATTATTATCAAGGGTTTTAAATATATCATCCGTTACCTGAGATAATGCGGTTGCACAACCATAACCTTCACGGAAGCCAGACTGATATTCAGGGACCAAATTACTAATATTTAAATACTCAATTATTTGCTGTTCCATAATTTTTTCTAATAGTTTAGAGAGAACTGGAAGAATCGATATTGAACGGATTTGTTTAAATTCAGTAGGATTTTTAACTTTAGGCAACGGAATAACATTGGCTACCTTCCATTGACCTGGAAAATGATTTTTTTCTAAACAAACATTTATAATGTGAGTTAGTGGATTAATTATGGCAGGACAACAAAGTAAAATAAGTGTAATATTTAAATTATCAGCTCCAAATGCTTTACTCTTTATGGTTTTTAGAATGGAAATGATTGATTAAATTCATTTTGTGTAATTTTATGTTCCTTAAAATTCTTAATAAATTCTTCATCAGGCTTATTGTTATTTTTATTTATATTAGTAAAATAAGTATTAAGTTCATCTACATTTTGCAAGAAATTGGGAAGTTGTATATTTTGTTTTTTAGAAATATTAATTTTATTTAATTCTTGCCATGCTTCTTTATTACTGCACACTCCAAACCTATATGTTAAATACCCCTTTTTTTTCCGATCTGATTGCGCTAGTAGTAAGATTTCTATACTGCTTGTATGTGTTCCAGTCCTCCCAATTTTTGGTGTTTCTAAACTTATTTAAGGTCCTATTACGAAGCCTCTGCATTAATCTAATATTAGGAGTAATCCATGGTCTGTATGGCTTATTTTTACCTCTGATATTTTTTAAGGGAGCATGCAGGTTTATAACGTCGAATAATGATTGGTTGAAAAAATCAACCTTGCTATTTATGTCAGCCATATGATACATTATGTGCCAAGGTATTAGTTCGATATCAGATTTGAATCGCTTATTGTTAACACTTTGTAAATTTCTGTATGTAAAGTTATAAGTATTAGATTTGGGTTCTCCAAAATTTATGTCGCAATAAATGAGCATATGGTCCGATATCTCAACATCCCTTATTCCGCAAACCTCGATTGAATCTATATTTGAAAAAAGTAAATCAATTAAAGACATGTTTTTATTTGATATTCTAGTAGGTTCAGTTATATGCTGTTGCAAACCATAGACCTCAGTAATTTCACATAACGGTGCTTTTGTATTTAATTCGAGAAAGTTTATATTAAAATCACCTAGTAATAAAAGAGAATCATAGACAGTATAAAAATCAGTCATAATACTTTCAAGACGAGAATAGAATAAGTTTAAGTCACCCTTAGGAGGACGGTATATATTGCCAAATATGTTCTAGAAAAGGGCAGGTTTCTCTGAGCATAACACGAAACTCAATACTTGCCTTTATATACACAGCGACACCACCGCCTCTACCTAGCCTATCTTGCCTTATAAAATTGTAATTTTGTAGTTCCATGATCCGATCGGCGATATCTGCATGTAACCATGTCTCAGACACACCAATCAAATCATACTGAAAGTCAGCTACATGGCCTTGAAAAATGTGAAAATTATTTGACAGTGATCTTGCATTAATATGCGCGCACGAAAACATTTATCATAAAACATAAAACGAGGTACTTATCCCTGCTAAAAACAAACAACAAAAAAAAAAGGAGTAAAAGGTACGAGGATAAAGGAAAGGAGGTTACCAAAAAGTATATGCTTAGTTAGAAAAATAAATTTAAGTAAAAACCAACTGCTTATAATTAATTATACAAATATCACGCTAGCAACAAGGAAAAAAGTAAAACAAAAAAAAAATTATTTCACTCCTAGAAGTCTGCGCTCCGATAATTAAAACCGGCGACACTAGTACAAAAAAGTAGCACACAAAAGACTGAATGGATAGGTAGGAGAGGGTCTATCGAATGGACGCCAGGGTCGCCCGATCTCTCGTATCTAGATTATTTCTTCTGGGAATGCCTAAAGAATATTATTTATAAAACCAAGCCTGAAAATTTTGAAGATTTAAGAAATCGTATTATCCAAGAGGTATCAGAAGCGTCTGCAGATATTATCCAGAATGCTTTAAAACATTATATTTTCAACTTGTCCACTGCCAATCAGCAGAAGGAAAACAATTTGAACCTTTGATTGGATGAAAGAAGCATTTAGAAAAGTTTTATATATTGTATTAATTTTTATTACTATATTAATTGTCTTTATTATTTTTTAACATTTGTTTTGTAAGGGAGTCATTTATGTGGAACTAAAACCCAAATTTCTTACGAAAGCGTGTGGGTTTTTGATGAATATCTGAAATGCTTCTAGACTTTTATCATAATTTATTGCACTTTTTGTTAGTTTTGTGTAAAGAGTTATTTTAATAAAAATATGTATAAATCTTATTTTTTATTTTTCAAAAAAAAAACAAATCTGGAAATAGGACAATGTCAGTCAATTCGACACTGTCATTTTGACATTTGTTACTTGAAACTTACTGGTGACTTCTAGTAAGGTAGAGACAGGTAGAGGTTTCCTTAGCAAAATTTAATTACTTTTTCCTGGCATTTTGCTGGGTTCAAAACATTATTTTTTCATCAAAACATACTTTAATTGATAAAGGAATCCAAAAAAAAAAATAGAAAATACATGGTGTTACATAAGATAATCAAAACATAGTGTCAATATCTGACAAGCAGTAGGTCTGCCAACTTCGCAAATATCACCAATAAATGCAAAACCATTTTCTCTCCCATGCTACAAATTTCAACCACTTTGGTATAGAGGATTATAAGAAAAATGGCTGTTGCTGAACTTTTGTGCTACACTATATACAGAATGTTTATCTTACCCAGACCAGGTAAGCCACTACATCCTAAAGGTACCTAGTATATATTACACAACATTTCAACTTCCGCCATTTCCATTCTAACCCTCTTGTTGTGATGCAGTGAAAATTTCCCTCTGTTTTCTAGTGAATTTGTTTAAAAATTTGAGGTAAGTAAATTTTTACCCTTCCAGTCTAATTTTCTAAACACCGATTTCATTAACTTATTTTTGTAATAGGTTATTTTGGGTACTTAAAAATACTAGAAATTGCTATTTAAATTAATTTTAGGGTTTGTTGTTCTGAGAAAATAGTCAGGACTAAATAACTGGTTGAACAAAATTACTGTAATACCAGTTATTGTTACAAATTGCCATTACTGGTTTGAATCAGTTCTGACCAATAACAATTCAACAATAATGTTTTTAAAATTGCGATGTTGCCGATATTTGTTTCATTGCTAAAACTATACCCTAACCAATTATTGCCACTGGTGGCAATTTTTGGAACTTAATGTGGTTATATATTAACATTACTTTTTTCATTTTAGAAATGGCACCAAAACGTAACTATACTACAGAACAAATGTACAGAGCTTTAGATGACTTTAAGAAGGGTATTCCTGCAACTTTTGCAGCAGAAAATCATGGAGTTCCTCTCGAAGTACTTTAAGGCATAAAAAAGATGGAAAATCACCAATGGTTTGTTCTATAGGACCTTCTACAATTTTAAGCAAGGAAGAGGAACCAGTCTTAGTGAAATGGATTTTAGAACTATCCCAGAGATATTTTCTAGTTTCAAAAGAGCAACTTTTCGATACCGTGCAAAACATACAAATTCTACTGATAGAGAAAAACAATTCGTCAACAACAACTGCCCCAGTGGCAAATGGTTTCCCCTTTTTTTTTTGAGAAGACACCCAGAAATTTCACAGAATTCAACTGCCAGTTAGCAAAATGTAACTGAACAGAACATTAGAAATTGGTTCAATGAAGTTCAAGAATAAAGCTGAAAGGTTTGTTCCAAATAATTGAAAAACAACCTAAGAGTGTTTAATTCTGATGAAAGCACAAATTAGCTGATGAGCTTGTTAGCCATAAGACACACATAAAAACTAGATATTTGTCAAATTTTGGCAAATGATTCCTGGTTTGTTTTCTAGCCATGGAATCAAATTAGATTTTTTGGCTCCAAAAGTAGCAATTTTTAATGTAGATAGGCTATAGCATAATTACTTGGCCGAAAAATATCTTGTATGGAGTAATTAAACCTTCAACTTTTTTTTTTTGTAATATTGGATGGCCAAAAAGTAGAAATATCTGTCAACTTTGTTGCCACAACGTAACCAGATATATTCTAGTAAGTTTTGAAGTTAAATTATAGTAAGAATAGCTATTTAAAATGCCAAAATATAACATTTTTAATCAAAAGAAATCGAGGTCAGAATATGGTCAATAAGTGGTATTTTTTCCCAAATGCCAACCAAACATATTTTAGTAATAATAGCTATATAAGAATGCCAGATTATACAATGGAAGATGAACAATTATGGCATTAAACTTCAAAAGCATAATTTCGGCAGGTGTTTGAAACAGACCGCAATCAGATTGACATGGAAACCATTCAGAATAGATTCAAGGGCCCAGATTTATGTCCTTTCAATGTAGAAAATGTCCACTTTGAAAAAAATTAGTGCCAAACAAAAATCATTCAACATCGATTCTCCCGGGGGTTCTGCAATTCCAACCACTTTTAATTCTGATAAATCTATCATCCTAACTCCACGCTCACCAATAAAGAATTCCAAACCCAGCACATCTGGTACTCAAACCTTGAATAAAGAGCTCACACCAATAAATAATTCCCAACCCAGTACATCTGGGACACAAACCTTAAATAAAGAGTTAACACCTTCCATTGGTGCACCGTCACCAATTGAAAAGCATTTAAATAACACTTCTGAATCAAGTTCATCAAAGATTCAAATACAAAATGTCCATGTAAAATGCCCAACCAAAAGGCACTGTTTTGGCCTGACTCAAAGCTTCAGAAGAAAAAATGAAGACTTAAGGAGAGTGGTCACATCTGAAGCTTGGAGAGAACATTATCTAAAAAAGGAAAATGAAAAGAAAAACAAAAAAGAGTAAAGGAAAATTGCGAGGCAACCAAAACTTTTAATAAAAAAGACACCCATCAGAATGGATAGCTTTGAGAGTGATGATGGAGAAAATGAAGAGCAGGCTGGGAGTGGAGGTAGCTCTGATGATGTAGACATATATGAAGATCCTAAAAAACAATATTGTCAACTAGCTCAAGGAGAAGTCAGTGCAGCAGACTATGCTTATCCAATAAAATTATGTACATTTTACTTTGGAAATGACTGGGTGGCAAAGATAGGTCTATTGAAAAATTTAGAGGTTTTTTGGCATTACATCGTTTTTAAATAATGTTTCTTGTAGTGGTAATGACTGGTTGTTTACCTTATCATTTCTATTACTTTATATAGTATACCCTGTATATTGAAAAAGATTTTAAACGAACTTTTAAAAAGACAAGTCAACAATACATAAAGGATTAGTTTGAGATACTACATTTATCTTCAGTGAATAAAATGATGTATCTAAGACATTTAAACGATTTTTAAAAAATAAATAATATAAAAATTGTGCACTATATAAATCCCGGTTGTTTATGACGTACTTTACCCCGTTATACGACTGAGATTGAGAAAATGGCATTCTTATAAATACCCGCTAATGATGACGTCACCTAGGATTAATATGAATACCGGAACTGGGAGGCTTATTAATATTATACTTACATAGGAATTTATAAGAGCCTGCCTTTGTGATCGAAGTTTCCGAGTAACAGTGAACACGTCTACGCGACGTTCGGTTCTCAGTTGCTGTACCAGTATGCTTAGCCCTACGAACATAGAGCTCCTGTCAGATCCCAAGTTGCAATGCACAACCATCGAAGGAGAGCACCCTGTCTTTATTATGGCCGTTTGTGAGTAATCAACTAATTCTATTAAACCTCTTGTTACTTCAGGTACCTAAAATACAAAAAAACATAGTGTCAATACGTGACAAGCAGTGGGTCTGACAATCGCAGATATCACCAATGAATGCAAAATCATTTTTTGTTCCTGCGTCCCATCGGCCCTTCAAATCGCCTGGAGAGGATGGAGTCTTTCCAGCTCTGATACAAAACGGGTTGGACGCACTCCTTCCTTTCATAACAAAGACTATTCAGAGCAAGTCTAGCTTGGAATTATATACCGGCCAGATGGTCTGCAACTAAGGTAATATATATCTAAAGTAGGTCGAAATGATCCTCTACCAAGTTCGCTTAGACCAATAAGTCCAACCTCCTTTCTGTTGAAAAGCCTGGAGAGCGTCCTCGATGAGCACATCAGGGTCGTAGCTCTTAGGTGACATCCGCTGAGTGAGCATCAGTATGCTTACCAAACGGGCAAATCAACAGAACTGGCTTTCAACAATCTTGTTGAGAGCATAAAAAACTCTCTAGAAAACAAGGAGATTGCAGTTGTTAGATATCGAGGGAGCATTTAACAATGCCCTTTCTAGATCACTCTATGATGCAATTACTGAAAGAGTGGTAGAACCCCTTATATGTGGCTGGATACAGGCAATGCTTGAAAACAGGAAAATAACAAAATCTCTACAGGACGAGACAGTGAGCTTTAGAGCTGCTACAGAGTGTCCACAGGGAGGAGTGTTATCGCCGTTGCTGTGGTCACTACTGGTGGATAATCTGCTGGCTGTGGGAGGTCGATCTGCAGGCATATGTCTATGATCTAGTCATCATAGTAAAAGGAAAGGCTGAAGAGGAAATCTCAGCAACCCTTCAGGAAGTACTGAACACCACACTAACATGGTGTGAGAGGGAAGAGATGTCTATCAATCCTAAAAAAATGGTACTAGTCCCCTTCACACAGAAAAGGAATCTGAAGAGACTTCGACGACCTTCCTTAAGGGGACAGGTGATACCATTTTCAGCTGAAGTGAAATATTTGGGAATTATCCTGGATAAAACGCTGAACGGGAATGCTCATCTGAATAAAATAGTTCAGAAAGCTAAATTATCCCTGTGGACCTGCCGTAAAATCTGCGGCAATAATCTTTTTTGTTTGTCAATCAGTTTTTGAACAAAAAACAAAACAGCCTGCTCTGGTAAAAACGACATCCCAGTTATGGCATTAGAAAAAATATGGGATTATATTAAACACCCATTAAGCTATATCTTTAATTTATCTCTCGAAAAAGGTATATTCCCTCGTTGAAGTTGTTGAAGAGTTGAAGGTTGGGGAAGTTATTCCACTTTAAAAAAAGGGTGACAGGGAAAAAATCGAAAACTTGCGGGCCTGCCTACCTTTTTGAAAAAGTAGTTTTATGCAAGATAGAAAACTTCTTAAATGCAGAAAAATTAATAAGTAACAAACAACACGGTTTTAGAAAAGATTGCTCCACTTCCACAGCTGGTTTTGAGCTATTAAATTTTGTTTATGAGGGCTTGGACACATCAAACTCCGTTCTTGCCATCTTCTTTGACTTAACTCGAGCTTTTGACTGCTTAAATAGCTCCTTTTCACAGAAGAAATTATATGCATTGGGGATACGGGGAGATATCAACAAATGATTAGTGTCTTATTTAGAGGAACGTAAGATAAAGGTTAAGATTGGAGATGTTATCTCTACTGGACATAATATAAACTGTGGTGTAGTCAAATCAGATTGAAAAATTACTCCAAGATCATTAAATGATGCAACATTTTCAATGTTTAAATTATTAATAGTATAGCGAGTTCTGATTGGATTCCGACATTTGTAAAAGCTAATAGATTTACACTGTAGACCGTCAGAATCGGGATCAACAATATTATAAAACTTAAGGTCATCCGCGTACAAAAGACACTGAGATGAAGTAAAACATGATATAGCGTCATTAATAAACAATAAGAAAAGAACAGGCCCCAGATGTGAACCCTGGGGAACACCCGACGTCACAAACGCTTCATGTGAAACAGAGCCACAAACAATCACACGCTGACGGCGCTGAAACAGATCCAATCCACTTCAGATACTGTCCCGATATACCAACATAAGACAGTTTCTTCATCAGCAAAGAGTGGCAAATGCTATCAAAAGCTTTGGACAAGTCTGCATAGACGCAGTCAACTTGATTTCCAGCCTCAATATTGGTAACAAGAAAGTTCTGAAACACAGCGAGGTTTGTAGCAGTTAAACGTCCCCTGTAAAAACCATGTTGTTCAGGTATTATGTAATTTTTAAATTTATTACATATTTCGTCGGTAAGAATGGCCTCAAGAACTTTAGGTATGGTAGAGAGTAAAGATATGCCACGATAGTTGGCGATATTAGATTTATCTCCAGATTTAAAAATAGGAAAGAGATTAGAATTCTTCCATAATGAAAGAAAGTATCCATCATCCACTGATCTTTGAAAAAGTATTTTCAATGGATATATGAGTGACGAGCAGCAGTTTTTGAACAAAAAACAAAACAGCCTGCTCTGGTAAAAACGACATCCCAGTTATGGCATTAGAAAAAATATGGGATTATATTAAACACCCATTAAGCTATATCTTTAATTTATCTCTCGAAAAAGGTATATTCCCTCGTGAGTTGAAGGTTGGGGAATTTATTCCACTTTATAGAAAGGGTGACAGGGAAAAAATCGAAAACTTGCGGGCCTGCCTACCTTTTTGAAAAAGTAGTTTTATGCAAGATAGAAAACTTCTTAAATGCAGAAAAATTAATAGGTAACAAACAACACGGTTTTAGAAAAGATTGCTCCACTTCCACAGCTGCTTTTGAGCTATTAAATTTTGTTTATGAGGGCTTGGACACATCAAACTACGTTCTTGCCACCTTCTTTGACTTAACTCGAGCTTTTGACTGCTTAAATAGCTCCTTTTCACAGAAGAAATTATATGCATTGGGGATACGGGGAGATATCAACAAATGGTTAGTGTCTTATTTAGAGGAACGTAAGATAAAGGTTAAGATTGGAGATGTTATCTCTACTGGACATAATATAAACTGTGGTCTAGTCAAATCAGATTGAAAAATTACTCCAAGATCATTAAATGATGCAACATTTTCAATGTTTAAATTATTAATAGTATAGCGAGTTCTGATTGGATTCCGACATTTGTAAAAGCTAATAGATTTACACTGAAGACCGTCAGAATCTGGATCAACAACATTATAAAACTTCTAGCAAGCCTAAGATAAATAACTTTTTACAAAAAATTAAAGAAAAGTACAAAGAGTTATCTTCTTGAAAAAAGTTATTATAATGTTAGAAATTACTTTTCAATTATGCAATAATTGTTTTCTGTTAGTTAGTCAAATCTCAATATTGTTTTAAAAATGTCTTATGTTATCCTTTATTTTTACACTTGACGTTGTCATATATATTTAGATCTTTTGGCATGAAGTGAAATAAATAAATAAATAAATATAATTTTAACAATATCGTGTAAACCAGTTTAAAATGTCCATCTGTATCAACAGGGGGACGAACGGGGTGACTGCCATGTGTCAGTAAAATATAATTTTCCCCCTTCCACGAACAATCTTCTAAAAATCATTCTTGAAACACTCGGTGGTCAAATAAATATTTTGTTACTTCAAAACACAAAATTTAATAATTGTGGCTACGAAATATATTTATAATGATCTTTACAGTGATTGACTTACCTCACCATCAACCGTAGGCCAACCATGATACTGCAAATGAGTAAGTTTATGCTCCTCAAGATCCCTACCTTTAACATAAAACTCTCTTCTTGTATAATAGGGACAAGTCTCAGCTTGTATGTACCTTACAGTGATATGATCATAAGCTGCATCACAACCCTCTTCTGGCCAATACCTAGCGCACTTGGTTTCTCCCAACTCAGAGAGCATTACTACTACACTGATACCTTGTTCAGAAATCATTCTCCAGAAGTCGTTAATGGTAGCTTCCATTGGGTCTTGGCTTATTATGAAAGATTCAGTATTATCATATCCCTCGATAAACGTAGCATTAATATAAGTGGAATGTTCTTTTCCTGAAAGAGGTGTTAAAATTACCCTATTCCGGTCATACGGAATAACACTATCCGATCTATTTTTATCTCTGTTCTCCTCTCCACTTGCTACCGAGCAGGACTTTCTATCTTCAAAAGCATTAATTATATTCTCAAACTCTTCTTCAAGCTTACATTTATTGCCATTGTCTGTTTGACGTAACCTGTCTACAGAAACTTTTAACTCATTAGCAGTGATTTCAGTATCACCATACTGAGTTACTTCCATAAGAGCTCGATATATAAATATATATTGTTTCTGAAAATAAAATAATTAATAATACACTTTTACAATATAATAAATTAATTAATTACATCATATAAAAAAAACATAATTCTTTACTTTGTACCAGAACCAAACGAAGGTGACCCAGATGGCAGATTACAGTTTTATGACAAGATGTTACATTTAATAGAAATGCAATTACATTACGTATTTGTTCTAGTGAAAAAGCTACTTTTTCTGAATGACACAAAGAATAAACATCATTTTTATTATTGGCATGATCAAAATCTCGACTGGTCACAAGAAACTTATACACAGCAAATTCAAATTCAAAATATGCTTTATTGTCAAAGAAAACATGTCTTGTTGACAAAGCAAATAGCAATTTAAAAATCAAAAACACTATCTACCAAAATACTAAGTTAAAGTAAATCGACCTGGGGTCGATATTTTATTGTAAATTTTCTTGTTTTCAGTATTAAAAATATTTTAAAGTTTTTATTAACTAGGAATATACTAGGCTAATTACTGTGTGTTACAATATGGACATAGATTTCAAGTCGACAAATTCACTTAATAATGTTCGTGTAAAAACCTAGCTTTTTATAAAGTTTAAAATGCAGACAAGAACGCACGAATGTCTCAAAAGGGGACAGAGTAGGTAAAATTCTTTAAATTCCATTCTCACGAGTGCATGACTAACTATCTAACTTGGCATTCTCTATATTTTCTTTTAAAGGTTGTTAGGCTGCCCATTTGTTTATAGATTTTGAAGAGGAAAAATAATAAAGTAAAATAATGAAAGGGGAGTGCTAGATATAAATTAAATTTCAACTCTGTGGTTCTTGCCGCTAAACTAAATAATTTCCTGGGGGTGACATTACAGTGCTGATGACGCCGAGAGCTTTTATAACGGTGCCCGACTGTACGTTACTTTGCAGAAAATTGTTTTAATTGTCGACTTATTGGGTATGGTCAGTGTATCTCAATCCTGTAACGCCGATAAGAACGGTGCCCGGTGGTTTAGTTACAGTGAAAGATAGTCCAATGATTTGTCTTATTCAACACACTTTTAGTGTGATATTGTATGGGTGTTGACGCCGAGAGGTCTGTGTTACGGAACGTGACAGCTATAGAAAGCTAAGAGCGTCCTGGCACAACCTCATGTCACTTCAGAGAAGTACAAGATTTCACTTCTAAGTTGGGATAATGGCAAAGGAACCTAAGACAAACATGTTAGTTTTGCAGGGCGATTATATAAAAAAAAAAAGAATAAGATAAAATGTTTTCTGCAAGGTTGGGCAAAAAAAATTAAACTATTACTTACAGGGAGCCTAAATTTTCCTCTTTAAAACGCTTAAGCATTAGAGCACGCTTGATGGGTATTCATTCTCTATATTCTATATATTTCATCGGCTTGTTCCACTGGTAATCTTCTGATTGCTTCAGTCAGATATGAAACAGCGAAGATCATTAAAAACTCAAAACCACCGAAGTCGAACCTCACCGCAGCCGAAAAAACAGCAATGAAGACCTTAAACGAAGACGCAAACATTCTGGTACTTCCGCCACAGTCGTCATGGACAGAACAGAATATGTGGAAAAGGTTACTCAACTTTTGGACAACGACATCTATAAGGTTATGCAGGCAGACCCCACAAGTAGAATAGAAAGACGCATTACCAATTTGATCAACACATCCAGTCTACCACCAGCGGAGAAAAAATCATTAAAACCAAACAGCTCCAAGATTCCCAGGTTAGGTTAGGTTAGGTTAGGTTAGGTCTTCCGAAGATACACAAGGACAACGTATCACGTCGACCGATCGTCAGTGCAATAGACTCACCCACATACAAACTAGGTAAATATCTTTCAAATTTTCTTAATCCATTTAGTGGAAAAAAAGATTCTTTTATTAAAAACTCTGCACATTTCGTGGAAAAACTTAAGATAATCCAGTTGGATCCCGAAGATATTTTGGTCAGTTTCGATGTAGAATCACTTTACACAAATGTTCCTGTCAACGACTCAATTTCCATTATATCAGACATATTGGATAATAATAATCTTGATAAGAACTTAATAGACCTAGTGGAAGCTTGTCTCTTTCAAGGAACTTTTTATGAATAAACTTCAGGGGCAGCTATGGGATCTCCTCTATCACCTGTGGTGGCGAATATCTTTATGGAAGCCTTTGAGGATATTGCTCTAACATCCGCTCCACTAAAACCGAAGCACTGGTTTAGATATGTACATGATACTTTTGTTGTTTGGCCTCATGGTCAGGATAATCTCCTAATATTTCTGGACCACCTTAATCAGCAACATCATAATATCAAGTTCACGATGGAAATTGAATCTAATGGAACAATTCCCTTTCTAGATGTATGTGTTCAAAGGAAGGAAAATGGTACCTTAGGAAATTCTGTGTATAAAAAACCTTAAGATACTTAAATGCAAATTCTCATCACCATCCAGAACAAAAGAAATCGGTTATTAACTCACTAGTATTCAGAGCTATTTCGATTTCTGGTCAAGATTCTTTAACATCGGAAACATCGAAACTGACCGAAGCTCTCAGAGGGAATGGCTATTGCACTGAAGATATTACGCGTTCAATTAAAAGATATAGTAAACCAACTCCGCCAAAGGAGAATGATAAAGAGCCACCATTAGGTAGTGTGGTTCTTCCCTACATACATAGCACTACAGACAAAATAGGACGATTACTTCGGCGGTCCAATATACGTACAATCTTCAATACACATAAGAAGATTGGACAATGCTTGCGATCCCCGAAAGATCTTGTACCTTTCCAAACAGAAGGAGTATATAAAATTCCTTGCTCCTGTGGAGAAGTGTATGTGGGAGAAACAGGACGCTCAATATCAACTAGACTTAAGAAACATGAACGATGTATTAAAAAGAAACAAATTGTTCAACCTGCTGTAGCTAAACACCAGCATAACACTGGCCATTTCATAAATGTCAAGGAAACCAAGGTTCTAGCATCGGTTCCAGGTTTTTATAAACGAAAAGTTAGAGAATCTATTGAAATATTTAAACATACAAAAAATTTCAGTAGAGACACGGGTTACGGTCTACATCACACGTGGAAACCGATCTTAACACAGGGTCACGATTCGGCGAGCACAAGTCGGGTATAAAAGCCCGCCTGAATCTCTTCGAGCTCATTCAGTGTTCAGATCTCGTGGAGTAAAGATCCCTGAAGATGCCTCGTGCAATCGAAGACGAAACGTCGGATAGTAATTCCAATTTGACACGGTCTAATCCCAAGAACAATGATTTCTTAATTGACCAAAGCCGTGAAAGCTTCCGTTCTATGTAAGATACTTAATTTTTTGATACTCTAAGAGCCACGCGGACGGCCCTTTAAACATCTGGTTGCATCAAAACAAAGTCACTTGCTCTACAGAAACCTCTAACGGTGTTCTGAACTTCTGTTTAGTTCACTTTCTTTTACTATAGGGTTTAAGGTTTTAGCAGCCACCTGTTTGTGTATCATTAAAGACTGTAAAAATGTATGCTAGAAGCTTCGTGCAAAAGGTAGCATTAGGAGCGTTAATCAAAGTTATTTTAGGAGACAAGATATGGTCAACTATTTAATAACCAAGGATGTTTGGCAGTGGGTGTTAGCTTTGGTGCTCTCTGCTGGACCATTTTCTTCCAACTTCTAAGTGGCAACTATAACCTTAGGCCCCTTTTATAACAGGCGTACTAAACGTAGTAAGTGACAGGTGCCACGATTATTTACTCTGGACTAACACGTTATTATGAAAGAAATTAGGTAGACTGAGTAAATCAATACATTGAGGTTGTACGAATGTAAGTACATACGCATTTGAGGGATTCAAATGTCCTACTATATGTTAAAATTGATCTTCGAATAAAAGGGTATTTCTGTACGTAATGTCAGGTGGTTGCTGTAAAATAAATTTATGCAATGAGTTTTAGAATATGTAAAAATGAAAGGGAATACAACTATGTAATTTTATCAGGAAATTAGAACAAGGTCTTGTAAATAAAATATATATATATATATATATATATATATATATATATATATATATATATATATTTTTTTTTTTGAGTATCAATATATGTATTAAATGATATTTGTTGTTTAATTTACAAAAGAAAAATTAAGGTTAAAAAAATATATAGGTATAAAAAAGAAGAAGCTACTCTCTTACTAAGATTTAAAATATGTCAGTCGAACTTAAGTTGGTTATCTATAGTCAATTTCCAAGTTATCAAGGAAACATCTAAGTATCATCATACCAGATTTGTCAATGTTGAGACACAGAGGGTTAGAATCAAACCACTCCTTGATCTTGGGTAAATCCAATAAAAGCTCTAGCAGAAGCACTTGTGAATTAGAGTTATGCCACAAAATCGTAGTATTCGTCGGCAAAGAGGGTAAATTTTCCCCCAATATCAACTAAAACCAAATATACAATAAAAAAGTATTGGACTTTATACTGAGCCCTGTGGTACTCTAAGTTTACCTTGGCAAACTCCGACATGTGCGACCCAAAAAACACTCTCTGAGAACGACCCCCTAAAAACGAGTTAAACCACTTCAATTCTGCATCCCTAAAGCCATAAAAAGCAAGCTTCTGCCACAATATTCCGTGATTCACGCAGTCGAAAGCATTCGACAAATCACAGAGTACTGTCGCATTGATGCCTAAATATAACTGTTCCAGAAGGTGAAAAACCACATCATTTGTACCCTTATTTAATTGGAATCCAACAAGAAATGACACCATACATTCCTTAACCAGCCTCTCAATAATTTTCGAAAGGACAGAGAGCAGTGAGATGGGTCGAAAGTTGCATGGATTATCCAGATCACCAACCTTGTATAGTGGAATGACTTTGGCACTTTTTAGACAATTTGGAAAATCACCAGAAAGCCACGAATGGTTGATAGAATTGCAAAGGGCCTCAACATCAGTACCCGGAAGGGAATGGAATATCTTGATCAACATCCCATGTTCACCAGAAGAATTTTTATTTTTTATTTCGGCAATAGTTCTCATGACCTCTAAAGGGTCAGTAGGGAGAAAAAAGAAGGACTCCTGAGCTGACAAACCTCTTAAATTGGGCATGGGATCTACAGTATGATTTAATCCACTAGTCAATGCATCTGAAACTGTACAATAATAGTTGTTAAGGACATCTGAAGTCATATCAGGAGAGCTCATGTGCGACTGATCTTTGGTCCCTTTAAGTTCGTTAATGATTGACCAACTCTCTCTCTCTCTCTGAACATTATTCGGATTGCAAAAACGACCCGTATAATACATGTCCTTGGCCACTTTAATTAATTTACAATATAAAGATCTATATTTTTAAAAATATATAAAAAAGTTCCATTATCAGTGAACTTTCTAATATGCAAGAACCTCATATTTGCAGAAGATTATCCAATTATTGATTATCTAGGGCTTTTTATTTTTCTTCTTGATTTTTTGAACAGGAAATGCTTTATTAAACCATTCCAAGAGTAGAAAATAAAATGCTTCTTCAGAAAAGTAATGGGCGGTAAAGAAACTTATCCATTTTTACTTACTTATTACCTACTAGGCTCATATCAAGGCTCTTATACATAAAATAATTTGTAAGATACCACTGAAGACTGAAGAAAAAATGTGATACACCTGGTAGATGATGATATTGACTATACCAGTTTTTCAGCAGTTGCCCAAGTAGCACAAATTAGCTGATGAGCGTTTTTGTCTAACAGTTAGCCATAAAAGACAGAATATGGCATTTTTAATCAATAGAAATCGAGGCCAGAATATAATCAGTAAGTAGGCATTTTTCCTAAATTCCAACCAAACATATTTTAGCAAGTATTTAAGTTTAATTATAATAATAATAACTATATTACATATTCAATAAACGCCTTTAGATTGCTGCCTACTGAAATCAGACAGGTGGAAAGTGAAAACCGTTTTAAAACCCATGTTAACGAAGGGCTATTGCAGAGGTGTCTGTATTCATGTGATTTTGCCTGAAGTGAATGACTAATAGGTAGGTTTTCTAGTTTGTTTATACATTTTAACTGTCTTTATTGCTCTATTATATGATATAGTTTTTTTAACGTGTTATGGATTGTCTCTATTTTTGTTGATTATTTTAATTAAATTTTATCTAAAGTGTCTTATAAACAGGAGCGTGTGGTGAAATTTTAAGAAAGGGAAGCAATTTTGATTATTTTTTGCAAATTCGTCAATGACATCATCATAAAAACGTCGATGCTCCGACATATTTTGGAGAAGTTTATTTTCAATGGACAACAGCGACGTATGCGAAAGTCTCTCCTGCCCCGTTGAACTTCTCACGAAATTTTTTATACGTTTAAGTGTTGAAAAATTGCGTTCTACTGATGAACTTGTGGCAGGTATTGTCAATACTAATTCACACAATTTCACTTCGGTGTAGGCATCTTCCAGCTCGTTGTCTTTTAAAAATTGCATTAGTTCCTTAGCGTTATTTTTTGCGCTAATGTCATCAGTTTCGGAAATCACTTTTAGTTCAGATCGCAGTAACACTCGGTCGAAGAACTGGCCATAATGAAGAAGAAGAGATTTAAACGCATCCTCTGGAAAAGTTTTTCCTTTAAATGCATCAAAATTGCAGAGCTCGAGGAATTTAAAATCATTTAAACCGTTAAATCTATAGTTTATTTGTTGCTGAATTTGATCGATTATTTCATAAAACAGGCGTCTGTATGATGTTTGAACATCTCCCACTTTGTCTGTTCGAAGACGCTTGGCTTGTGGCTCTGCATTTAACGTCATTGCTTTCTCCCAAAATAGGTCAAAGTCATCTCTTTTTTGGCTTAACATGGACTTAAAATCATCCACTTTTTTTAGGCAAAAAGCAATATCATTTGTTTTAGTTTGTAATATATTAAAAACATTGTCCGAGAATGCAAATATTTCTGAAAATATGTTCAACAAATAATTAAAATTAAAATCTCGTTTCAAACAGTCCAAAAACCCCCTCGAACTATTTACTGCTTCTGAGTCCCACGTTTTATTATTTTTTATTATATTCTCAAATAGTTCAATCAGTGATTCACGATTTTTAGATACTATTAACACAAGTCTTCCATTATAGTTCCACCTAGTAGGAGCTATTTTGGGCAATGGAGTCCAAAGCTTGCGTACGTTTTGTTGACTTGGAAAAAAAGCAGCCATGCCACTTAAAGTAACGAAAAATACTTTACACTCTTTAATGTGATTGATGGACTGGGATAAAACTCAATTAAATTTATGAGCAAAACAATGGACAAACACAGCACTTGGGAAAGTTTCTCGAACTTTAGCTTGCAGACCCCCTAATTGTCCTGCCATCACTGCAGCTCCATCATAGCTTTGAGCAACTAATTTTTTCTCTACATTAATGTCTTTGGTAACGTTATAAACTACGGTATATAATGCATCTGCTGTACGATTTTCGGACACATTCTTAAAACCTAAAAATCGCTCTTGAATACTTCCGTCTGTTTTAACGTAGCGTATTACTATAGATAATTGGCTAAAATTACTGATATCAGTTGTTTCATCCAGAATAATAGCAATGAACTGCGCCTCGCCAATCTCCTGCTTAATTATTTTTAGAATAATGGTTACAACAGCGGATTCGATTCGACGTTCCTCTAAAAACGCTAGACTGCTCTAAATGATTTTTTAAGCAATCATCATATTTAACCATTAAACTAAGTAAATCTTGAAAATTTCACACAACACACGGATAGCCGTTCAAACAAAGAACCTACTCCAAGGATAGCTTCCGCCCCCACGTAAAGCACGCGACTGAAATGAAAAAATTGCAAACAGCCGGTGGAAAGTTCAATAACCTCTGGCTCGATTCACAGGAAATCAAGCCTACAGGACTTGGCTGCAGAGAAGCTAGCGGCCCGCATAGGTTCTATTCGATATTCTACTGTGGCTGGGTCGGAGTCAAGGCCGCATTTATTATGGGCTTGTTAATTAAGATAATATTTTAGCATTTTTAACATAAACTAAATTAATGGTTTCCTATTTCAAAAATTACATTTTAGAAGATGTTTTGTAATTTTTTATGGGGAAGCACTGCTTCCCTTGCTTCCATGGACTGCACGCCCCTGCTTATAAATTATTGCACTATTTTTAAATCGCATAAATAATGTTAACTTTGTTTTTATCGACTGAAACTGCCATGTGAGCACTAATTAATTAACATTTTATTTTTCAATTCCATTTACGTATCAACTAACATTTAACTCAAAAATCGTATAAACCTAAATAAGAAATAACTTACCAAGGATTGTACCAAGAAATTTCTTTGGTGTCGTAAATCACATATAGTATTGAAAATAGATACTTGTCCTTCTTCTCGAAGTTGTTGAAGCAAACAATCAAGAGCAACCAATGTTCCTGTTCTGCCTACACCAGCACTGCAGTGAACTAATATGCACCCTTTCTCAATGGAATATGCCTCATTAACCCTCTTTATAAATTTGATAATACCACTTGGATGTTCGGGAGCCATGAAATCCTTCCAAACTAAATAATGGTATTGAGTGATTCGTCTTTCCTCCACATCTTTTCCATTTCCACATCTGACTATCTTCAGTTCTCTCACTATATAGTCGGAGTAACGGATTTCTTGTAAATGAGTTACAGTTATTTTCCCAAAAACCTTCTCTCCATCAGTCTTGTCCGGCCAGTATTTGGCACACTTAGTTTTGCTGTATTCTTCCAAGTTAGTCAACATGAGAATCATTTCCAAATGCTGTTCCCAAATCATCCTCCAAAATTCGTTCACTGTTGTGTCCATGGGTCCCTGGGCGCAAATAAACTTTTTGCGTTCTTTATAACCCATTACAAAATTCGCATTAACATAGTCAGAGCCGGCAATACTGTCAACTTGAGACAGTTTAACTCTTGTTTGATCGTAAGCTTTAATATCTGGATATCTGTTCTTGTAAACGTTTTCCTTACTATCCGAAGCTCTGGTAGTACGGTCAGAAAACCGATCAGGAAGAAGTTCAAACTCTTGTTGGAAACCATAATCTGAATCGCGATGATGTTCTATGTAGGCAGCTATCAGTTCAGATTTATTAATAGGGCTCATATCAGGTGGGTTGAGTGACACAAGTCTCTGACGACCGCGGAGATTTCTAAGAGATGTTCTAAATGTGATCATCTCTACTGCCTGTGCGTGTGCTTGTTTAGTGTATCTATGCAAAATACATAGCACTCCAAGAAGGAATAAAATTACAACCATCAGACCGCACAAGACTTGGAATATTAGACTTAAAGTTTCTGTTCTAGGAGCTGCCAAAACTTCTGGACCTGGATTCATCATGTCTAAATAACTGCTGTAGGCTGCCATGAAGATGGGATGCGAATGACCCCGGACTGGAAAGAAATAATGTCAAAATATTATAATACTAATGGATCTATAACTCACCGATTATTTCAACAAAACCTGTGTAGTTACTATTAATATCTAAGTTACCATCGTAAGGGGGTAGAGGGTCACTTAGCATTTCATTTCTGCGGACACGATTAGCCATGTCTCCTGAAGTCTTGTTGTACTGCTTTTCCTTTTCTTTATCTTCTTTTGGAGTATTATATGGTCTTAAGCCAATGCACTCGTCGCACTCAGTACCTGTTGAGTTGAACACCTTCTCATCTCCCAAAAATACCTCTGGTTGAAATGTTGAACTAAAAACCATACAAATCAGTTAAACATGGTAACTTTGACTCCGAATTCGTTATCAATTAATTAATTTAATTAATTAATGTAAGGGAAGTAGCCAATGCAAGCATCGGACAATTGGCTCTTCTGAAACGTACACTACAGAATGCTAAACATTCTAAATAATACGAATTCGAACAATAAAGGTAATCATAAGAGTGAAATAAGACTAAAAAAATGTATGTCAAATAATAAAATAAAAAAGAGACAATATGACAACATATTACACGATAATACAATTTAATGAGTAAACAAATATCAGACAAAACTTATACGAACAAAAGATAATTACAAAACCAATCCTTTTAATTGCCTTTGACATTTCGAGCATTTATTTTCATTTCTATATAAATGCGTTGCGTTGAATTTGAATTATTATTTCGAAGTAACGATGGCGAGCAAAAGAGGAAAAACAATTCGAAGCGGTGTACGTGAAGTTATTCCGAGCGTTATAGAGACCTGTACTAGCGAAGCTGAAAATAATAGTTTGACTATTCCAGTTCAAAATCGAACAGAACGCGCTGCATTTTACACTGGTGTTTCGGAAAGTAGTGTAAGAAAAATTCAAAAAGAACATAATGATCGCTCATGTTCTACTTCACCTTTAAAATCTCCTGGTAAAAGAAGACCCCGATTATCTTACAAAGATAACATTGACGGTGGTGATTTTCAAGTAATTCGACGAACAATAGAGAATTTTTATATAAACTTGAAGAAGGTTCCAACCTGCAAACCCCTACTTCGTGCTGTAAAGGACAAAGTAGATTTTCCGTACGGGTATAAAACCTTAAATCGGCTTTTACGATCAAATGGTTTTGTTTGGGGCAAGTGCCAAAATAAACGAAAATTGCCTATTAAGAGACCAAATATTTTTCACTGGCGGGTAATTGAAATATCTATCAACTGAAAGGCAATATAGGCAAGAAGGATGCAATATTGTGTATCTAGACGAAACCTGGGTAGATAATGATATGACAATGAACAAATGCTGGCAAAGTGAAAGTGTTACAGGTGTTGGTGGGAATCCGCTCTAGTAGCCGCTTTATTATAATTCATGCTGGTTCAGAAGCCGCATTTGTTCCAGGTGCTGCTTTAGTTTTTCGCTCGGGACTAACAACTGGAGACTATCATGGACAGATGAACAGAGATAATTTTGAAAAGTGGTTGTTCGAGAAGCTTCTACCTAACATTTCTCCCAAATCAGTCTTGATAATGGATAATGCATCTTATCATTCTCACATAGGAGATAAAGTGCCAACTAAATACTCTACAAAAGCTCATATGATATCGTGGCTTAAATCGAACAATCTTGTATGTGATCCAACATGAAGAAAATATCAATTATATGAAGTAATATCAGCCAATAAGCCTAGAGAAAAAAAGTATAAAATTGACGGTCTTTTACGTAACCTCGGTCATACACTTTTAAGGCTGCCTATATATATTCGAGAGCGCAACACCGGTGAACTTTCAATTAAAGATTTAAACAAAATAATATTAGAAGCGATTGACTCAATATCGGCTGAAAATTGGAAATCGTATGTTAAACATGTTCGTTCTATTGAAGATCAATACTGGGAAGTAGATGGCAAAATTGAAACGGTTATTGATGATTTAGTTACCACACTGGGATTTTCAAGTAGTGACGACGAAACCTCATCATTTTCAGAGGAAGATAACGATTTAGAAGGAATCGAACCATTAGAATCACAGCCGTCAACCTCAAAAATGGCTTAGTTTTTTTTTCATATATTTTGTAAAATTGTTCATAAAGTAGCTGTCAATAAACTGCTTTAAAATAATTAATTTTCTGTTCAATACCGGGTGTCAAAAAATATCTAATATTGCAATTAATATTTGAAAAACTGCAGAACTCAGATTTTTCCAAAATTAACACATCAATGTAGTTATAGTAGGGGAGCCAGCACTGATTCCAGTGAACAAAATTTATCAAAATTTTAACTTATGCAGTTCGAATTTGGGCTATTCGGGTATGCCAGAAGAAACCGTTTGTCTCCGTCTGTCATATCATTTTGTACAGGGGGCGTCATTGTGAAGTACTATACAGGGCGGTTCCTAATTGCGTGCTAATATTAAAGGTGGGTAATTCTTGGACCTTTTTAAGAAAAAAGTTTAATATGAACCTAAAAGTCTTAACTTTGGAGATACAGGGTTTTAAAAAAACATTTTTTTTTAAATCCTAATTCTGATGCTATTATAGATAAATAACTGTGTGAAATTTGATACACATCTCTTATGCATGAAAGGGCATTTTTTATTAACAATCAATTTTTGAAATTTCTGCCAGTGGCGTACATATGTAATTAACCTGGGTAAATCCGTATGCTCCTTAATGCATAGAAGACGTGTATCAAATTTCATGCAGTTATCTACAATAGCATCAGAATTGGGATGAAAAAAAATGTTTTCTTTTTAAACTTTCTCATCCCGTATCTCAAAAGTTAAGACTTTTAGGACATAAAAACACCCCCTTTAACATCAGCACGCAATCATGAAACGCTCTGTATAGTACTTCACAATGACGGCCCGTGTATAAAGTAATATGACAAACGGAGACATTTTTGGCATACCCGAGTAGCCCAAAGTCGAACTGCATAAATTAAAATTTTGATAAATCTCGTTCACTGGATCTGATGCCGGCTGGCCTTGTAAAATCTGGACTTACAAATTGTGTATCACTATACTGGGTGGTCCAATAATAGTGGATGTAAACCGTAGCCCGCGAAGCGTTAATGACAGAATTCAAGAAAAAATATATTTATAGGTAAATCGATCAAGAAAAATCAAAATTAAATCATTTTAAAATTCGAGAGTTCGCCGTTTTTGTAACACAAAAGAGATATACAAGTGCGGTACACAAAAGAAAATAGACAAATATAGATAAAGGTTCATTAAGCATAGTTAAATTTTTTAATTATCTGAAGTGCGTATAGTCAAAAAGAGTGCCATATTATTTAAAGAATGACGGGACACCACTGGTTTAAAGAGATTTCTTGGCCGACCTTCCTAAACCGATTGACTCCGCCCGGTTTTCTTTCGCGACCCGCACTTTAATTTGTACGGTGATATCTTTCAAAAAACAGCTGTGATTGTCTTGTTCTCCTAATACAGTTAATCGCCCCATTTAATAACTTGTGCAAGAAAACTAGAAGTGCCATTTTTCTCCGAAACTCAAGGGTTTGTAAGCCACAAAGAAGAACTTTTGCATTATAAGACAGACCCAGAAAATTAAATTTAAGTAAAAGATATTTTGCAAATCTATTTTGAACCTTTTTAACTCTGTCAATGTGACACTGATATGAAGGACTCCATATAGTACAATAGTACTTCAAAACACTCCGAACCAGGGAGTTATAGAGACAAACAATGACTTTAGTATCAGTGACACGCTTAGTATATTGTTTAATAAAGCCTAACAATCTGAAACCCTTAAGTACTATGTTATCAAAATGCAAATTAAAAGCTAGTTTTTCATCAAAAATAACACGGAAATCTTTGAAAGAAGTAACAGCTTCAGCTTCAACAAGGTAGGCATATTTGTTTTGTATTACCAATGTGTTGTTCAATAATAAGAAATATTTGTTGTTATGTTGTATCCGAGGATTCCGTGGTTGTATCGAATTTAATTTAATATTATTTATTGTAATATAGGGTAATAATTCATAATGAACCCGTTTCACGATATTGTTTTGACTTTGCTTGAAATAACATTCTCGCAACGACCTGAAGTAGAAAAACGGCAAATTTTGGAGAGTCGGCTAACAGCAAAAACAAAGGCAGCATATATATATATATATATATATATATATATATATATATATATATATATATATATATATACATACAGGGTTATTCCCGCAACCCGATCATTAAAAGTTTTTGATGATGCCATTTAGATAAAAATTTCAAATTTTGGGATTAAGGTAAGGTCAAGGGTACTTCTTTTTTAACCGGAAGTTGGTATCAACTTGCTTATTTTAAAAGGAACACCCTGTATTTTATGATATTTTTGGATTCTACGGTGAATTTTAACGCTATTTTATGTAGCATGTCCTATACCTAGGTTCAAGCGTTCTTAAGATATTTGACCTTGAACCGAAAATGAGCCTTCGGGGTACCAAATTTTAAAATCTCATATTTTTGTAAGTTTTGAAGATATAATCTTCATATTTTGCAGACGATCGGTAAATAATTTTAGGCTTCTATTTTTTTTATTGAATTTGTCTATTTTTATACAGGGTGTCCTAAATTCAGCGGCAAGCATTCACATTTTCAAAGCCGCAAAAGTCCGTTTTTTTAAATGGGACACCCTATAACTTTATGCACTATCAAATGTAGAATTTCATTTTCTCTCGAACTGTATTAAGGTTCCCTATACCTATTCGTAACCATTTTCGAAATAATTGGGTTTTATAAAAATATCGTATGTATTTGCTTAAATGTTTACATGTTCCAATGGTGAGCAATGGAAAAACAATTGAGATCCAATATCCAATATGACAGATGATTAGTATGCGTTATTTATCGAAAGCTGTCAGTGATAAACTAAATCTTCTAAATCGAAATGGAAGAATACTCACACGCTTATATTCTCAATCTATTTTATAATCATGTCATGTCATCTGTCCAAAGAATCTTGAGCGAACATCATATGGACCCTTATTCCTTCCATAACGTGCAAGCCTTGAGACCTGGTGATGACGTCCGACGTGTAGAATTTTGCGAATTCATGTTTTTGAAAATTCAAGAGGACCCTCAATTCCTTTCAAAAATATTTTGGACCGATGAAGCGAAATTTTCTAGAGAAGGAATAACAAATAGAAGAAACGGACATTTCTGGGCAGCAGAAAATCCGCACGCTTTACGCGAAACGCGTTCTCAAGAGAGGTTTAGCTTCAATGTTTTCGGTATAGTATTAAATGATCAGGTGCGGTACTGTATTTATGAAGACAATTTAAACAGTGATAAGTATTTGGACATTCTACGAGGGACGGTTTCTGAATGTATAGAAGAAATTCCTATTAGTGAGCTGCAAAATTATTGGTATCAATTAGATGGGGCACCAGCACATAATTCCGCTGCAGTTTATCTCCAATTATCTCGAATTTTTGAAGATCGCTTGATTGGTCCCAATGGCCCTTGGAGATGGCCCCCGCGATCGCCTGATTTAACACCCATATACTTTTATTCATGGGGATTTATCAAAGGTAAAGTCTATGCTTTCCCAGTAAATAACTAACAAGATTTACTAGACAGGATACGAACAGCTTTTGCCGAATTAGAAAACGGACAAATTCAACGGGCCACAGCAACTGTACAAAGAAGAATTGAAATGTGTCTTCAAATGAACGGACAGCATATGGAACATTTGTTATAATTCAATTTTATTATTTTATTTATTTATTGTTGATTGTTAGATTGCTATAATTTTTAAGTTCACTAAAACAAGTTTAGAACAGTCTCGAACTTAGTAGATATGGTTAAAAATAATGTAAACAATTTATTACATTTTTTATAACTTTAACTTTTCCGAAACGAAAAAATTTCGTTTCAATCCTCTTCAATTTTCTCTTGTTCATTGGCGATAAATGAGGATATTTTTCATTAAAAACATGGCACGTTCTCTCCAATATTTTGTAACATTCTCCGCGAATATAAAATAAATTGAGAATATCAGCTTTTGAGTATTATTTTATTTTAATTTAAAAGTTTCAAATCAGCTGTCATGTTGAATAGAAAAGCACAACAACTGTTTTTCCATGGCTTACTACGGGAAGGTGTAAGCATTTAGCAAATACATATGATAGTTTAATAAAAACCTGATTATTTCGAAAATGGTTACGAATAGGTATAGGGAACCTTAATACAGTTCGATAGAAAATTAAATTCTACATTTGATAGTGCATAAAGTTATCGATGTCCCATTTAAAAAAACGGACTTTAGCGGCTTTGAAAATGTGAATGTTTGCCGCTGAATTTAGGACACCCTGTATAAAAATAGACAAATTCAATAAAAAAACTATGAAACCTAGGATTATTTACCGATCGTCTGCAAAATATGAAGATTATATCTTCAAAACAAAAAATTTGGTACCCCGAAGGCTCATTTTTGGTTCAAGGTCAAGTATCTTAAGAACGCTTGAACCTAGCATTAAAATTCTCCGTAGAATCCAAAAATATCATAAATATAGGGTATTCCATTTAAAATAAGCAAGTTGATACCAACTTCCGGTTAAACTGGAAGTGACAGGAAGTTGAAAAAATTTCAAAAAGGAAGTACCCTTTGACCTTACCTTAATCCCAAAATTTGAAATGTTTATCTAAAATGCATCATCAAAAACTTTTAATGAACGGGTTGCGTGAATAATATGTATATATATATATATATATATATATATATATATATATATATATATATGTATGTATATATATATATATATATATATATATATATATATATATATATATATATATATATATATATATATATATATATATATATATATATATATATATATATATATATATATATATATATATATATATATATATATATATATATATATATATATATATATATATATATATATATATATATATATATATATATATATATATATATATATATATATACATATATATATATATATATATATATATATATATATATATATATATATATATATATATATATATATATATATATATATATATATATATATATATATATATATATATATATATATATATATATATATATATAAATTAAGTTCGTAAGCACTTTTTAGTTGTTTATTTTTTTGCACTAGACTCTACCAACATTTTATTTCCTGTATATTTCCAACTCACACATAGATTATAAAAATAAAAAAAATATATTACAAAAAACAATATATAAATCAATTTTCATCGATTAAAAACGTCCGAAACAATATCGAGTTAGAATATCGACCGCGCGACCTCTGAACAATTGAACTTCCGCATGCCGACGTGATGCCGCGACCGATCGATCGAATTATGAGAAGAGACCGGGTGATGACTCAAATCGCGATTTCATGTTCTATTTGCTATCACGTTCGGCTGCCTCTCGGTAGCTGTGAAATCTTCGGGTACTTTCGTCAAACTTTAAGTTAATCAGGGCAATTTGGACTGCCCAGCCTAGCTTAGTATAGCGTATTTTATTATGCCTAAGGAACAAAACGAGACCATTCGAACCGGCGCGCGCGGCTAATAGTGTAGCTTATTTAACTTTTCCCAAGGTTCGCGATTTATTAAAACTATTAGGAGGCACGATCAAACGAATAATTTATTTTCTGAAATATTTTTGGGGGAATGACCCTATGGAAGAGCCGCCACTGGACACTTTTTACTAATTTTGACAAATTTGTTACTTATTGTGGCATTTATATACCTATTATGACCTTAGTAACCCTATTGTGTAATTTATAACACTATTGTGACATTTATAACCCTACTGTGACATTTATAGCCCTATTGATGACATTTTACCTCTGTGGTAAAAGGTTTTTGCTTCGAAATTTCGTTTTCCTTTAAAAAAATCGAATGAGGCGCAACTAAGGGCTCAGTTCACGACTGGTAGCCGGAAGGCCTTAAACGAAATTAAATTTAAAAACCCATTTATATAAATTAATGCAAAAGTGTAATCCTGTGGTGGATGATATAAAAAGCAATTTAGTTTTTTACAAAATGGTGAATGTGCCAAAAACATCGCATTTGTTTTGGGTCTCATTTGCTTTGGGTGCCACGAGCCGCCACTGTTATAACAACAATTTTTTTTCTAGAGTTATATGAACTTCCACACCAATTAAAAATGAAACAATACCTGCTAAACATTTCAGCCACATAAGCACCGCCTCTGGGCGTACGATGGGCTTCTTGGTAAGAAACGATGGTTTGATCCTCTGGGCTTGGCAGTTCGGCAAGTTTCTGCTGAGCTTCCATGCGCACCAAATACACTCTGTAACAACAAATTGGACCATTCCTCTCGGATATCCTTGGTATGAAGAGTTTGAACATCCATTTGCCTTGTTGTTCTTCCATCTTTTTCCAATGAATTCTCGCGATTTTCTGCTTATCAGGAAGGGTGGGTGGCATATGACACGACAAGGTTACCGCGTGACCATTTTTGCGCAGACGTGTGAGGCCAGAAATTCTTACGGTGTAGTTTGTATTAGCAGACACATTGTAAAACCGGGCGTTAAGAGCTTTCTCGCGTGTACTAGTTACTTTTGGACCCCAGGTAACATGCTCCATAACCCCTTGTTCGTTAATAAAATCTGCACTACCTTCTAAATTTACGTTGTATGACTGGATACTTCCGTGTGGTTGACGTGGAGGGCCCCAAGAGACATTAACAAAGTTCGTATGGCTTATGTTGTCAAATCGGCATTCCACAGAAGCATTTGAAGGAGGGCCAGATATACCATCCATAGTTGTACCATTCACAATTTCGGACCAAGGTCCACACTCACGGCTATAGTCACTACAAGCAGCGACTTGAAAATTGTACGTGGTGGCAGAATTCAGCTCGGAAAACATATAGAGGTAGTCTTTTGCAGGTTGAATAGCTTCCAACTTTTGTGAGGTTTTATAAGATCTAAGAATAAGATTGTAATAGTGGATATGATCTCGGAATTTCTCAGGTGGCATGCTCCATTTGATAGTAATAGAACTAGAAGTTACCCCCGTGACGGTGACTTCAGGAATAAATATCGGCTCCTCGTCAAGCATTTTCAAGGGCTTACTTGTAGAATACTGACTGTCGCCCTGGGGATTCTTAGCCATAATCCTGACAGTGTAAAACGAGTTGTTCTTCTCTACATTTAGTATTAGAGAGTTTTTAGTATTATTGATGTCAGATCGATAGTAAAGCCATTCAGTATCATTATCAGATTTGTACTGTACAATATACTTTAGTTCTTTAGGGCTATTTCCGTCATTCACAGTCCAGTTAAGGAATATTTTGTTAGTCCCAATAGGTTTAATGACATCAATACTAATAGACGGATTATCTAAGACTAAAATAGCCGTGGAAGCGTTGGTAGTAGATAGTTCATTGCCAGCAACACACAAGTAAGTGCCATTGTCTTTTTTAGTAATTTGAATTCCTAGAGTAGAATTTGCAAGAGTCTCATTAACTGAGGAGGTGTTCCACATATCGAAAGGTAACGCATTGCCATCTTTAAACCATTTTACGTAGTCAAATGGGTATCCTTCAATCAAACAATTCAAGTTAACAGTATTATAAATTTTGGTGTAGACCGGAGGAGTGATGTGTACAACATTGACGTCTTTGGTCACGTTCAATTCTATATCCGACAAGTCCAAATCACTTGCGTTTTGATTCGTTGCATGGCAAACATACTTCCCGACATGGTTAAAATTTATGTTTAAAATGTGCAGTATGGAAACTTCAAATTTGTTCCCAGATTCCTTGTTTATATTCTCGCTTTCCATTTCCAGTTTAAACCTGAAAAAAAAAGAGATCCATTTATTAACTCTACATACACATAAATTGTCCAGATCTGGGGTTTATGCACTAAATTGTAGCGAATGTTCCACGACCTATGTGGGACAAACAGGTCGAAAAATTTCCACAAGTGTGAGAGAACATTTAAGCCTTGTCAACAAATTCAGAAATACGGATGTAACTGAGACTGTTTCGGCCTTTGCCAATCATTTGTTGGAGTCAGGTCATGAATTTTCCATTTCTGACGTTGATGTTTTACATGAATGTCCGAAGGGGAAAAAGCTTGACCTTCTAGAAAAAATGGAAATAACCAAAGTTATAAAAAGTCCCATTCTCACTTGCGTTAACGATGTTTTTAATTTTGAACCAACCCTAATATTTAACAATTTAATGTAATAATAATTGTAGACAACCTTCATTTCATTCACTAATTCATAGAGTGAGAGTTTTTGGTTCTTTTCTTCGTCTAGTCCAGTGGCCTGTGGGTGGTTGCTTCGGTGTCTCACTCGGGTGGTCTGGGTTCGATCCCGTCTAGAGACATGAATCTTTTTTAATACTTTTTTAATATTTTATTTTGTTTATTCACGTGAGACTTAACCTCATTTTAATGTCCATCAAATATGTATAAGTAGTTGTTTGTTTTGTTGTGCTTTAGTGTGTTTTATTCTATTTGTAAGTTATTGTTTTAGGATTTGTGAGTGTGATTATTTACTACCATATTGGATTCATACCAATATTTTACCAGTTTCTACCTATACCACACTTAATTTCTGGGCATAATTTAAAATAAATTGAATAAACAGTTTTTACGCTGATTTTTTTAAGACCATCATGTTGAATTGGTACCAGTTTCTTCCTATACCACATTTAATTTTTGTAAACAGTCGATTGAATAACATAAAAAGTAGTTTTTCAGGCTTCTCTTAATTTTTGATCAAACTTGAAGTCAATGCCACAAACTGACAGACAGACAGAGCGAAGGAATTGAGAAAACATGTTTTTTGACATCTAGAAACACTACAACCTGAAGCTATGTAAAACCTTACAGAGGGACCTTTTCACGATTACAAACATTTTATTTGGCCGCCATTTTGTTCCGCCATCTTGAATTCATACCACAATTTTACCAGTTCATCTCTCTATCACTATTTAATTCTTGCACATTTTTTGTAACAGAAATTCTATGAGGTAATATTTAATGGTGTAGATAAGTATGTCCCCACAAAGAAGATGAAGAGAGATAAATTCCCTAAATGGCATAGTCCCGAACTGAAAAAATCATTAACTTAAAAAATAAATTATAAAAAAAATCCAAACTGCGGACTGATTATGACAGATATTCAGAAGTGCGAAAGGAGACTAAGTGCTATCTTATTTTCATCTCCAATACAAAATATGTTTTCTCCCAATATACAGTGTGTCCCAGATTCGCTTCTCTATATAGGGATCTCGGCTCCTATTATACCTACAGCAAAGGTTAAATGGGGAAAGTTTTAGAGGAAACTTATTGCATTCGATATCTGGCTTCAGATTTACGATCGATCAACAAGTTTGGGAAATATCGGCGAAAAACCGAAAATGGCGGATTTCGTTTTTCGCCAGTATATCCAGAACGGTAAATTTGACAGCTTTCAAAATGTGACATTATGGGGACACATTTTTAAGACAAATAAGATGGCGTATACGACACGTCTTCATTGTTTTTTGTTAACCCGCAACTCGCCTCAACTTTCATTTTTCTTATGACCGCTATATTGGGTTTTTCGATTTTTGGAAAGAGCCTAAAATTTCCAGTCTAGTGATATCTCACAAGTGCATTAAAGATTTTAGTGTCATCAAAATATCACACTTCGTAAATTAGGTTTCAATGTTTTTAAGGGAGGCCATGATTTAATTGTCACAAGATTACATTAATAAGTAAGTAATGTATTGAACGCATTGAAATTTCAATACAACAATGGTATTGTGAGCCGGACTTGTTGAAACCAAGTTCTTCTTAATTCATCTTCCGTTAGAATAGCTCGTAAGGCTGGTACAACCTGGTTTCGCAAAAGCTCTAGGTACCTCTGCCCGTTTAGGTTGTAGTAAAACAAAAATGGTCCAATAAGTCTATTTCCTGAAATGATTAATAATTTATAAATAGGTGCCCAACAGTCAAGGGCGGCAGGGTCGGCCGGGTGGTACTAGAAACTATAAATTATAAAGGGAAAATTATCTTTATTAAAAAGTAGATATTTTCTTTCCAAAAATAATTATCGAAACATCCCGTAATGAATCAGCTTGTATACAGTTGAAACCTATTCAGCTTTATTATGAAAAAGAAAAACATATTTGGTTAGCGGGAAGTAATAGCAGTAATAAATTATTTTGTTGGTACTGCATATTAATTTCGGAAATACTAAATCAATTTATTTCAGTAATACAATAATCTTAAAGAAGTACACAGTGCTTTAATAAAACATAAAATATCAAAAGAACAAACCCCTTGCGCTTTAAAATTTAAATTATTCGGGAATACAGCTGAACGCCTTTCTATAAATCATAATGAAAATCAAAAAATAATTCGACATTTGATTAATATGATATTTTTTCATAACGCAAGAACTAGGCTTCCCGGGTAATAATTAATCATTAAATTCAGACAATCAAAATAATTTTACAGAATTAGATAAATATGCAGAAAATTTAGATAAAGTGTTAATAAATTTATAGAACCCAATTCTATTTTTATAGGTAGAAACTACAATACAAAATGATTGAATAAAAATGTAATACAATATCAAAAAAGTAAGTTGACTGACTAGAGTAGAACGTTTTACTTTTTTTTTATTAGATTATACTCTTTTAGTATCATTAAAGAACTAAACGAAACATCTCCTAGTATACCACTCACAGAACTGTAGTCGTCTTGGAAAATCAGTTTCCTTAAGTCCTTGTACTATTATGGGTTTGTATAGATGGTACTTATTCTTTTTCAAAACTCTCTGTACTGTTGATTTTGGCACATTAGTTTCCTGTTCTACAGTTTTTACCGATGCACTAGAGTTTTCGTTGATAGCTTGTAAAATGTTTCTGTCTCGATTTTCATTGTTATTATTGTATCGGTTTCTAGGTTGTTCGAAGGCACTATGGTTAATTAAATTAACTACAATTTTCCTGAATTGGGTTTTATGAGGCTGCCGTCGTTCGGGGTACATCTCCAAATACCTTGCTGAGGTAACGTCGGCGTTTCTGTATGATTGAAAGTACAGAGCTAACATGTCAACCTTTTCTTCATTTGAATACGGAATGCCGGCCATTTTCTATAGGTTTTGACAATTTATGTGTCAGATTTATGAAACACAGCTTTGATACTTTCAACTATTTTAACTTAACGTCAAAGTCAAAATCCAATTTTGTTACAGATAAATCATGGCCTCCTTAGAAAAGAGAGCTAACATTACTTTAAATCATGGCCTCCTTAGAAAAAAACTGAAACCTAACTTTACGAAGTGTAATATTTCGATGATACTAAAATCTTTAATGCACTTGTGAGATATCACTAGATTGAAAATTTTAGGCTCTTTCTAAAAATCGAAAAATCCAATATGGCGGCCATAAGAAAAATGAAAGTTGAGGCGGGTTGCGGGTTAACAAAAAACAATGAAGACGTGTCGTATACGCCATCTTATTTGTCTTAAAAATGTGTCCCAATAATGTCACATTTTGGCAGCTGTCAAATTTACCGTTCTGGATATACTGGCCAAAAACAAAATCCGCCATTTTCGTTTTTCCCCCGATATTTCCAAAAACAATTGATCGATCGTAAATCTGAAGCCGGATATCGAATGCAATAAGTTTCCTCTAAAACTTTCACCATTTAACCTTTGCTGTAGGTATAATAGGAGCCGAGATCCCTGTATAGAGAAGAGAATCTGGGACACACTGTATAATATTTTTGGTCTTTTGTCAACTTCATGAGAAAAAACCAAGGAATCCCTAAAAGCATAGAATATAATAATGATATAAAGGAATTCCCTGAATCCATTGTAGAATCTTTTGTCCACCACTTGGAATCATGCTACACAGACCACACAAATCTCAAAGTATTTCAAATCCATCTTGGTGAAATAGATAATGTTCTTACTTTTCACAACTTTACAGAAGACATTTTGAGGAATATTGACTGCGTTGATAAGAACAAAAGCTCAGGTTTATATGGTTGCCTCCTATATTTATCGTTGATCAAACCTCTATGCATGGTTTTTCAAAGATCTTTTAATACAGCTTAAGTTCCAACATATGGGAAGGAGTCTAGTCTTTACTCAATTTTAAAATCTGGTCCAAGGACAGATATCAAGAACTACAGAGGCATTTCCCTACTGTCTGTATTTCCTAAAATATTTGAAGCTGTATAGACGAATGAAATTTTTGAGTCATGTAAACATCATTTGACTTCAGAATAGCACGGGTTTTTTAAAGGATGATCAACGGCTACAAATTTAGCTGTATTTCAGAACTTCCTAGTTCAAAATATCGAGGAAGGATGTCAAATTGATGCGTTGTACACTGACATATCTAAGGCCTTTGACAGTGTGTGTCATAACTTACTTCTAGAGAAATTAAGAATTTATGGAATAGGTGGTACATATCTGAATTTGTCATTTAACCAATCGGAAGCAGTATATTAAGATACATGGTGTAACATCGAGACAAATCAATGTTAAATCTGGAGTACCACAAGGTTCTCACAGGACCAATATTGTTTTTGCTTTTAGTTAACGATGTCGTCAGGATTTTTAAAAAGTGTAAATATCTTTTGTATGCAGATGACCTCAAGTTCTTTTGCTCTGAGTAATATTGTGAGATGGTTCAATATGAATTAAATGAGCTGGTCCGTTGGTGCAAAAAATAATTACCCCAATCTCAATGCAGGCAAATGTAGGGTAATAAGCATCTACCATCGAAAGACACCTTTAACGTAGACTTATGTTTTAGAAGGACAATTTATACAGCGAGTTGGAAAAATTAATGCTTTAGGTATAACCTTTGACCGAGAAGTCATATTTAATGAACATATTATCAATGTTACGTTGAAGGGCTACCGAATGTTAGGTTTTCTTCGCATGTGCAACCATATGGATGATATTGGTAGTATAAAATGCTTGTACAATTGGCTTGTTAGAAGTATTTTGGAATACAACAGTATAAGAATAATAATAATAATAAATGCCTTTATTTAGATTTTGTACATACAATTTTAAATAAATGGTATAATGTGGTGGCTAGATCTAGCAACGCTACTCATCTAACCACCCATTATAAAGAGAATTGAACAAGAGTATCAAGTATAAACAAGAAATAAAAATTATAAACATAATACTTATAAGAATTTACAAGTGATATTCAAACAATCAACAAAGACACCAATTAAATCAAGCTTGAGAGAATCCTGAAAGGTAGTAAGAATTTAAAACAAATTAATATAATAAAATTATATTAAGACAATATTCAAACCAAAAATCTTGTGTCATGAAAATCGACTCTAAGCAGTGCAAAATAGGTTTGATAAATTGTTATTATTCAAATACAGATTTTATTACAAAGACATATCATATAGCGCTAGGATTCAGTTGGTTGAACTGGACAGCCTAAAAAAACGTCGAGAGAATGCCATGGTCTTCTTTCTCCACAAAGTTGTCAATGGTAATATTGACTGCGCAGATTGCTTTCTAACATTCATTTCCGAATCCCCCAGAGACAAACAAGAAACAGGCACTCATTACAGGAAACACCCTACAGAGCTAACCATGGCTTTCAAAGTTTTATTGGACGATGAATGAAAAATTACAACAATAATTTTTGTTATCATGAGATTTTTCATATTTCTCTACAATCATTTAAAAGCAATGTTTTAGTTTTTAAATTATAAATATGTGATTACTTATTAATAATCATTTTATTCGTTTTATTATAGCCTTTAGGAAATAATTTGTATCATTTGGAGAGAGATCTCTGGTAAAATAGCGAATTATAAATAAATAAATAAAAATTTGAAATCAATGTAATAAGTAGCTTTTTCAGGCTGATTTTTTAAATATTTTATTAAGCCGCCATTTTGTTGTGCCATCTTGGATTCGTACGAACATTTTACCAGTTGATTTCTACGTAATACTTTTACCATAGAGCTGTTACGTTTTTTAGTGATAATTTTTTAAACATTTCACTAGGCCACCATTTTGCTCCGCCACGTTGGATTGTTGTACCAAAATATAACCATTTCATCCCCTTATGACCCTTGATTTTTGACAAAAATTTGAATTCAATCGGACATATAATTTTTGAGCTATGCTGCGTACAGACAGATGGACGGAATTGAGAAAATATGTTTTAGGAGTGAGGCTAAAACGCGTCGACTTTTAAACGTCTTACTAGTTGACCCGCCAGACTTTGCCCTGCCTTTTCTGTTAGATGTCGCGATGAGCTTTCAGTGAAATTATAAAAAAATGGGGCGCATTCACCACACCGTCCAGAAAAGTTGTTGGTATATTGGTTATATAGAAAAAATGCGCAATAAAACAACACAAAAAATAGTGTTAAAATGTCTCGGTAACCGGACGATCATTTCAAATAAAAAATCATGTAAATTGGTGCAGTACAACTCCCTCACGACCTTGCCTGAAAATCTGGCTTTGTGTAGGAAATATATAGATTTTTCGACGAAGAAAAAATGCCCTGAGTAAGAGTTTATTGTTTTTTACTTTCCTGGTAAAATGGAATTAACGTAATCGTGAATCACCCTCAAGATTTTTTGCAGATCGTTGCGTTTTAAAAAACATGTTCTATCATTTCCTTTGGTCTGTCGGTTTGTCTGTACGTCATCGAGGTCCTATTGGGGATGAAACAGTAACATTGTGGCAAAAATCAAAAATGGTGGAATAAAATAAATTTCAGCCAAATAAAATGTTAAAAAAATTACAATTAAAAAACTACTTATCCAATTGAGCTGAAATTTTGTACAAGAATTAAATGTGATGCAAGGAAAAACTTTAGTGTTACGCCATGATAGCGGAACAAAATGGCGGCATATTGAAATGTTTAAAAATCAGTGTCAAAAAACTACATATCCAATTGGCTTGGTAAAATGGAAACTGGTAAAATTTTAGTGTGGACCCTGTATGTTAAAACAAAACAGCGACCCAATTAACTGTTTAAAAATGGGATTTGCTGGCATAAAACTGTTTTTTATGGTGGAAAATAATAAACGACAAATTTGTTTTTTTAAAGACTATGTAAATAACGTTATGAAAAGTAAAAAATAACAAACATAATTAAACGAAATATGGAACAAGAAATAAAAACAAAATAATTATAGTTTATTTAATAACAAATATAATCTATATATATATATATATATATATATATATATATATATATATATATATATATATATATATATATATATATATATATATATATATATATATATATATATATATATATATACAGGGTGATTCATGAGGAAATGTCAATACTTCAGGTACATATTCAGGACCAAAAAATTAACATAAAAGTCTATATAAATAAGTGTCCGCAAGGCCTTAGTTCTCGAGATACAGGGTGTTAAAGTTTTTATTGAATTTTCCTATTTTTTAAATAAAATCTATGATAATGTAAATAATGGAGTGAAAATTGATATACGGAGGTTTTTTGGTATGACAAATTCGAATCTAATATTAGTATTGCTCTTACTTGTAGAGGGCGCCAGCTACATGTCTTTCTACTCCTTCGAACAATCACAACTTTTTGGTACAGTCTTGTATTACATTTTTGAGTAAAACAAATTATTCCCTTGCCATTTCTACGTCAAAAAGGTATACCTGTTAAAAGTGGATACGAGCAACCGTTTTCGAGATTTGGATTTAAAACAATTTCGGCGCATGTAATTTTTTATCGCAAAATTTTAAAAGTTTGTTATTTTGTCCAAATTTAAACGCATCTTGGCACAAAAGCTTTAAAATGAAAGACTAACACATTTTTTTGAGGTGTGTATTCAGTGCCTCAGACATAAACTAAACAAAAGGTATTTAATTTTTATTAAAGTTGTTATTATTAAGTTGTTTTTAATAAAATCTAGGTTACGTTTTATAATTTTCAAAAATTCCACCATTTGCTTCTAAGCACAGGTCAGCTCTATGGTGTATAGCTCGGGTTGCTCTGTGTGTACATTCGAGCGCATTTCTTAGTGTTTGTGCTGCGTTTGTTATCCGATCCAATAATGCTTCTCTTGTATCTACTTTAGTGGAATATACCAGTGATTTGAACCATCCCCAAAGACAATAATCCAAAGGATTAAGGTCTGGCGATCTAGGTGGCCAATTAAACGGACCTCCCCGACCAATCCATCGGTTTGGAAAGTTTTGATTTAAAAAATCTCTTACAAGTAAACTGTAGTGTGCAGGGGCTCCATCATGCTGCAAATACATGTTTTGTCTTACATTAAGGGGAACATCTTCTAATAGATTTCGCAAGTGATTTTCAAGTAAGTTTAAATATTTTTCTCCTGTAAGACTACCGTCGATTATAAATGGACCAATAAATGACCATTTAACATTCCACACATTAATGCTAAATTTATGTTGGAAATTATGTTCTACTGTAGCGTGAGGATTTTCATAGGACCACCGGTATTCATTGTGAAGATTATTTATACCATCACGCGTGAATTGTGCTTCATCAGTGAACAAAACATACCTATACAACCTTCGATCTTCATTAATCTAGTTACAGAATTGCATTTTCAACTCAAAATCACCCTCCTGCAAATGTTGAACGCATTGTTAATGAAATGGGTATAATCAATTAATGTGAAGATTTCTCCAAGCAGACGATTGTGTAATTTGATAAGTATCTGCAATCCGCCTAGTGCTTATGCTTGGATCATTTTCGACGGCATTGAGTATAACCTCTTCTACTTCAACGTTGGGTCCCGATTCCCTCTCAGATACAATTTTCGCACTTGGAAACATCCCAGATTCTCCAGCAGTAGTGAAAACTTGTTGAAAAACTCTTCTATCTGGCACCCTTGTATCTGGAAAACGACGCTGGTACTCTGCGACTGCTTGAATTGCGACCCCATTGCAGAAGCCATAGACGAATATCATATCTGCATATTCACGATGCGAGAATATCACAGGCATAATGACGTATTTAGATCTAAAGTTTCTTTATTGTTAGAAGAAAAGGAATTCATACTTTATGTGAATTTGATAAAAAAAATCACATGCCCCGAAACTGTTTTAAATCCAAATATCTCGAAAACGGTTGCTCGTATCCACTTTTAACAGGTATACCTTTTTGACGTAGAAATGGCAAGGGAATAATTTGTTTTGCTCAAAAATTTAATACAAGACTGTACCAAAAAGTTGTGATTGTGCAATACTAATATTAGGTTCGAATTTGTCATATCAAAAAACCCCCGTATATCAATTTTCACTCCATTATTTACATTATCACAGATTTTATTTAAAAAATAGGAAAATTAAATAAAAACTTTAACACCCTGTATCTCGAGAACTAAGGCCTTGCGGACACTTAAAAAAAATAAAACTACAATATACTGAGCTTTTTCACGATGGATATTTATTTTCTTGGAAACATGTTATCTCAAAACAGTCGTTAAATCGACCTGTTTCCAAGAAAATAAATATATATAATGAGCGAAAGATCGATGTGAATTATAGTTTTATTTTTCAATGAGTTAACCTATACCTAAGAAAATAATTAATATATATATATATATATATATATATATATATATATATATATATATATATAGATAGTTACCAGTTTATTCCTATATCTCATTTATGTGCAAAATTTGAAATTTACTGAATAAGAAAGTTTTTACACCCTGACTTTTTTAAACATTTTATTTGGCCGCTATTTTCTTTCGCCATTTTGAATTCGTACTACAGTTTCACTAGTTTTTCAGGATGATTTTTTAAATATGTTATTAGGCAGCCATCTTGGATTCGTACCAGTGGATTTCTACGTTTAATACTTGATTTTTGTGCAAAATTTCAGGAAAATTCGATAAGCAGTTTTTTAGTTATCACTTTTTAACCTTTCACTAGGCCGCCATTTTGTTTCGCCAAATTGGATGTTTACCAAAACGTTAACAGGTCATCCCCATATGACCCTCAAAATTTTAAGTCAATCGTAAGCGGTTTTTTAACTACGCCGCCCACAAACAGAAAGACCAATGGAATTGAGAAAACATGTTTTTTTGGCATCTAGGGACCCTAACTAAAAGTTCTGTAAAAACCTGGAAGGTGATTTTTTTTACGATTATAATACGTGCATTTTACTATATATTCAACCTTGATTTACGTACTTAATAGAATGTCCCTTTTCTTGTAACAATATAATTGTGTAGTTTTGTAATTTTAACTAATAAAGTAGTATTTCCAAGTTTTATCCAAATTGTAATAGTTAGAAAGAAATTTAGTAACGCTACCTGAAGTACTTCTCCACGAAATCCTTACCAATTTTTAGTGTGGTTATCTTAACTTCTCATAAAATGCCGTCTATTCCAAATACAATATATCAAACTACTTCACTGCCACTAGGTCATAAAATCTAACCATATTGTTACTTATAAATTAGTTGTAAGGTTTTAAAACATTTAAATTTTAAATAATACACTCCTGCTTTCTTAAAAGTCATATGTAAACAACTGCCTTTTGGTCTATTTTACATTTCTTTCAATTAAATACAATTACAATTTGAGGAATATTTGTTTGGCTATTCCACAGCATTAAATTAATTCTGAAGAATAACAAATCACTGTATATCGCCCCTTGACACGAAAAATTTTCTCTAGCCATAAATTATCGCCAACGACGCGAATATATCTCCAATACATTCCGCAAGAACTATTTAAAAGTAGCTCCCTAATTGTGAGAGATTTTAATTTAACGTCGCACGGGTTGCATTATAAGAAATGTGTAATGTTGGTTGCATATCTCATAGATTCAAAGTCGGATTTTTTAGGGAGGCATATAATAAGCCGCCGGCACTGGCAACATCCATTTTGTATTGTTTTGACGGATTAGTAACGCTGTCGGTTTTACGTTATTTGAATATAAAGATTGTTATTCCAGTTGTTAATTGAATTTTGCATAAAAAAACGACGAAAATGCCCCCAAAAAGGCAATCTAAGAGAAAAACTAAAGTACCCAAAGTTGAAAAGAAGGAATCAAATAATAGTAGCAGCTCAGAAGAGAATGGTTTTTCATCTATGACCATTGAAGAATGCGATGCCCGTCGCGATGAACTAATAAAAAAGCTTAAAGAATTGAAATATCATTTTGATGCTGTCAAGGAACAACTATATGCAGAACGTGTACAGGTAATTGAAACTGAAACGGCTGAACTCAGAGCTAGTACATCAAACGAAGATTCAAACCAGATCATAAAAATAGACGAAGAACGCCGGATCAGGCTTGAAGTGGCTAGTATCCTTCGGCAAGCAAGTATTGATGACATTGACCAAAAAGAAGCAGTAAACTTAGCTGCACTGAAAATTTTTGGGGAGGAAGTAAATGTGGAACAAGTGGATCAGACTGATGAGGCAGTGGAGAGTAGAGAACAGTTGGATAATACCCCACCGCTGGATGATCCTGAACAAATCGATCCTAATCAACAACTGGATGCTACCCAACAGCTAGATAACATTCAACAATTGACTGCTAATCAACAATTGGATTCTAGTCAACCAGTGAGTACTACTCAACAGCTGGATATTACTCAACAATTGGTTTTTTCACCAGGGTCAGATATTAATGAACAGGGGGATATTACACCATGGTTGTGTACTACACATTTGGGCACTCCAGATGAATTGGTAACTATTAAAGAAGAGCCGCCGGAAGAAGAAGACGACAAAACAAACATTAAAAAGGTTTTGGTAGAAGAAGACAATACTATAGGGCAAATTGTAGAGGTGAAAAAAGAAAGAGAAAGCCCCGAACCTACTTCAAAATGTGGCAAATATAATTTACGACAGCGTACACTGTTGAGGGGAGCCAAAAGATATGCTGAAACTGACTCCGAAGATGGAGGTAAATGGTTAAAGAAAAAACTGTTGGAAGAAGGCAAAGAAAACATTGAAAATAGTTCGGAAGAAGAAGCTCCCAAGAAAAAGAGAGGAAGAAAAAAGAAAAGTGAAACAGGTTTAGTAGGAGGTAGAAAAAAGAAACGTATACACTGGAAGACACTCATGAAAATGCGAGGTGATACATCGGGAGCAGGTACATCTACCGCCAAAACACCTACCACTCCACGTAAGAAGAGACCAGTAACCGTTACTGGGCCTTACATTGTCTATCAGCTAAGGGATGAGGAGATTGAGGAAGACCTAGCTGCAATTAGGGCAGCCTGCCAAGGCTTAAGTGATTAATTGAATGGAATGGAGAAAATATACCTAAGCTTAGTACCAAGTATGTTATTAGAAAATCATAGCGATAATGTTAATTAATTGATTGTTTTTTCCCAATTACGCAGGTATGTACTTATTATGCAATATTTCCTATCCGATTTTGTTTTGAGTATCCCTATGTCGGGTTAGTTCAAGTATATTTAGTGTCTTGTATAGTCTGGGGTACGCAAACTAATTTCTTATTCAATTTGTTTCCTAGTGAGTGCTAGAATACTGTAAGTGTAATATTCTGCACAAACCATAACAAATCAATTTTAAAATTAAATTTATTGAACACGTTGTATTCTAAAAAACAATTTTTGTTGTTGATTTTTTTTTCTTATATTTTTAACGACTCACTCTTGATTAATTTTCACTCAGCCTTAATTTTTCTATAGTTTTAGTAGTAACTGCTGTACACGGGGCCCAAAAATTATTTTAATATTAGTTGACCACACGTGACGAGATACAATACATTTGTTCCAGCGCATTCACCTTGCTGTAGTATGGAAATCAATTTAGATACATATTTTAGGTTTATTGTAGGTTTTTAGCAATATCAAATATTATGCCAAAACGGTAATTTTTATGTTTTACTAGCTCAGAAAATTCTGGTGTCTTCTTAGGGCTGAAAATGCTGCATGACAGCACTTTAGCACCACCCGGCATGATTTAAAAATTGCTTAGAATTTTAAACAATTTTTTTAAGTGAAATCATTCGCACTTCCCATATCGCCTTTTTTTTGCAAGTTGTAAACCGGGTATTCCAAGAATTTCGGATGTACAGGGTGGTCCAGTAATAGAGGACATCGGCTGTGGCTCGGAAACCGTTAATGACAGAACTTAAGGAAAAAAATATGTATAGGTAAATCGTCCAAGAGAAATCGAAATATAAGCATTGTATTCTTCAACCAATGACGCACTTTTTGCTTCAGATCATTTTTATCTATTTTCAAAAATAATAAAGTGGTGGGGGAAGGTCAAACATTTTTACTTTCAAACGTAGATATCTTTATTTTGGATGAACCAATTTTATTCAACTTGGTGTCTACAAAAAGTGCTTTTTTTGCTCTACTCGTGGAGCCATAAACTGTACCGCAATGACTTTGTTAATGGTCACTAGATGGCGTTGTTTCGGAACTCCCCAAATTATGCTGATTTTCTCGTACGCTATGACTTTTGTATTACAATTTGTTTGGTAGTTATAAAGGGCAATGAATAGTGAAATAAAAAATCCAGGTCCGCATTCAAACTAAGAAAATTGATGATGTCTCTCGAATCCGAAACGTCGGATTGGAAAATTAACCTTGCCGTTTTCTAGAGGAGAAAAAATGACAATGGTAGAAGTGAATTTTCTATTGGAGCCTGGTTTTCTTCCAGTTTTTTGGTTTTCCTAAAATTTTAGGATTTATTGCAATGAGAGATGAAAATAATGTCCACTTTTTCTCCTCTACAAAAAGGCAAGTTGAATTTTTCAATTCGACGTTTCGGATTCAATGCTTATATTTTTAACATACCTCAATAATGCAAATTTAAGAAAAAATTGGCATTTACACATTTGTGTTGCTGTTACGCCCCCTAGCGGCCAACTTTCGAACTTGAAAATAATTAACAGCGATTTCTCTTGGTCGATTTACCTATAAATATTTTTTACCTTAAGTTCTGTCCTTAACGGTTCCCGAGCTACAGCCGACCTCATCTATTTTGAATCATCCTGCACAGTGCGATCAATCTATCTTGATAGCATTTTAAACAAGCTTTCACGGCTTTGATCAACTAAAAGATCATGATTCTTGGGATTAGAGCGTGTCAAATTGGAATTACTATACGACTTTTTGCCTTTAATTGCACGAGGCATCTTCAGGAATCTTTTGTCTACGAGATCTGCACATTGAATGAGCTCGGAGAGATTCAGGCGGGCTTTTAAACCCGACTTGTTCTCGTGACCGTGACCACGTGTTAAGATTGGTTTCCACGTTTTACTTTTTAATTTATTGGAATGATTTTGAAGGATGATGAAATTTTAGAGTTGCATAAAAAGTTTTCTTTCTAGATATTAGAAAAGAGAAGGCTATCAATTTTACAAGATATCACCATAGGTTGTATTTTTTTAACCCTGCATATATGTTCATAAAATGGGCCTCTTCTTGCTGATTATAAATACACCAGGTTTGATACCTTTACCTTTACATCCGAGAAATTTGAGAAAAATCCTGGCATATTTATAATCAGTAAGAAAAGGCTCATCCTATGAACATATATTATACAGGGTGTTCCATTTAAAAAATTACAACTTATGGTGATATCTTGTAAAGTTGATAGTTGTGTTTCTAATAAATAGAAAAAAAACTTCTTATGCAACCCTACAATTCGGTTTTCGGTTCATTTCGAGAAGCTAAAAAGTAATAATTAACGTTTCAAATGCTATCAAGATAGATTGTTTGCACTGCACATGGTAATCACATATAATATAAAGATTTTTTTATGTTCCTCGTTGGACAATAAAGGGCATTTAGGGTGTCTTAAATACGTTTCGCAAAGGTCCGAAAAATCAAGCCAGTGCAGCACAGGGTCGATCAAAACTAGTAATTCTTAAATGAATACCCTACAGGTAAGTTCATTTTCTAATTTTACGCAAAATTCTAGATATTTTCTACATAGGTCACCATATTATGTTTACATGCATTTGGTTTTAGTAGCCCGTTGTATGTTTTCAAAATCACTTGTATATATGTATATGTAAATTAATGTCAATATTGTTTAAAGTGTTTCGAGGGAAAAGACTGTACTCAAAATTTTATTATGAAGCACGATTTTAGTTTGAAAGAGCCTTGAAAAAGACCAAATATAGGGTCGAAACGTAGGAAATTTCATAGTTAAAGGAGCTTTTATTTATTATCCTAAATCCGAAAATCAAATTCTAAAGTGCATCTTCTGTAAACGGATTCACTCAAAGCAAAACGCCCTGAAGTTCCTGATCATAGTTTTGAAAGTTGTATCAGCTGGCATGAACTTCCTTTGTTGTTGGGGGAATTTGCTATCAGGGAATAAAACTTTCAAAACTAAGATTAGTAACCGTCTTGCCCAAAGTTAAATAGCTTGCAAATGTTACACTTTAAATACAAACAACTCTAAAACAAATGCATGTGACCAGATTTAACGTAAAATTAGAAAATGAACCAAGGCACAGGTTGTTCAATTAAACAATTTTTAACTCACTTTATTCCAACAGGATTGGCGGCGTTTGTGCACATTTGCAATATATTAAAAAAAATTGAATTGGAACATGTAAATCACATCTTAACATATCATTTCATTACGAAACTATTAATTTTGAAAAATCCACTAAAAACGTAACCAATTTCCTCTGTCTAGCAGTTTAGTTTTTTATGTTGTTTATTATTCTATTTATGTAAAGCTAAAATAGTTCAAATTAGTTTAAATACCTCGTTAAATACCTACGGATTTGGGCAATATTGTGTAAGAGTCTGAGATTGGGGATTCAAAAAAATCTCAAACGTGCAATTCATTATTAAGTATTCCGAATATGATTTCGTTATTAGCTATTTTTGAGAATATATTATTTGCATTGTTAGCTATATATCATTTAACTACCTGAAGAAATTAATTTCTAAAACCGTTGTTAGTTTTTAATTTAATTTTATTTTTAATATTATTGTTCTTGAATTATATTTTTAAATTGTAAAATTGAAAGGCCTTGTACAGGAACTGGCATTATTTCTACTTATAAAACTATGTGTATCGCTGGTCAAGAATTAGGTTATATATAACATAATTTAACAAACAAATGATGATACCTTGCTCGGGAACCGAAAATTGTAATTTTAAATTGTCACGTTTTTATCTGCATGATAAATAATGTATTTTCGATTTTTAAAACTAATGTATTTTTATTACTAGTAAAGAACCAGACACTAATTATTCTGGAAAACGGTTTCAGTCAAAGGTCCTGAATTTAGAACTCGATTATTATTTTTTTTTATGTACTATTGTTAACCAACTGTATAAAATTAAGATATCATGGTTCTTGGGATTAGACCGTGTCAAATTGGCATTATTATCCGACGTTTCGCCTTCGATTGCACGAGGCTTTTTCAGGGATCTTTACTCCACGAGATCTGAACACTGAATGACTTGTGCTTGCTTGCTTGCCGAACCGTGACCCTGTGTTAAGTTCGGTTTCCACGTGTAGGCAGGAACCCATATCTGTATTGAAATGTTTTGTATGTTTAAAAATGTTAATGGATTCTCTAATTTTTCGTTTATAAAATCCTGGAATCGATGCTAGAACCTTGGGTTCCTTTACATATATAATATGGCCAATGGTATGCTGGTGTTCAGCTACAGCAGATTGAACAATTTGTTTCTTTTTAATACATCGCTCGTGTTCCTTAAGTCTAGTTGATATTGAGGGTCCTGTTTCTTCCACAAACACTTCTCCATAGGAGCAAGGAATTTTACGTTTCTGTTTGAAAAGGTGCAATATCTTTCGGGGATCGCAAGCATTGTCCAATCTTCTTATGTGTATTGAAGATAGTACGTATGTTGGACCGCTGAATTAATCGTCCTATTTTTTTTGTAGTGCCATCTATGTAGGGAAGAACAACACTACCTAACGGTGGCTCCTCATTTTCCTGTCAGGGAGTGGGATTACTATATCCTTTTAAATGAACGCGTAATATCGTGAGTGCAATAGTCATTCCATCTCAGAGCTTCGGTCAGTTTCGATGTCTCTGAAGTTAAAGAATCTTGATCAGAAATCGAAATAGTTCTAATTTGTGCTGGATGGTGATGGGAATTTGCACTTAAAAATCTATTTGCATGCGTCGGTTTTCTATACACAGAATGTCTTGTCCCAGTTTGCTTCCTTTGAACACAGATCTAGAAAGGGAATCGTTCCATTAGATTCAATTTCTATTGTGAACTTGATATTATGATGTTGACTAAGGTGGTCCAGAAATATAAGGAGATTATCCTGCCCATGAAGTCAAACATAATATCAAGTTCACCATGGATATTGAATTTAATGGAACGATTCCTTTTCTGGATGTATGTGTTCAAAGGAAGCAAACTGGTACAATAGGACACTCTGTGTATAGAAAACCGACGCATAAAAATAGATACTTAAACACAAATTCTCATCACCATCCAGCACAAAAGAAATCGGTTATTAACTAACTAGTATTCAGAGCTATTTGGATTTCTGATCAAGATTCTTTTACATCGGAAACATCGAAACTGACCGAAGCTCTCAGAGGGAATGGCTATTGCACTGAAGATATTAACCGTTCAATTAAAAGATATAGTAATCCAACTCCGCGAAAAGAGAATGAGAAGAAGCCACCGTTAGCTAGTATTGCTCTTTCTTACATAAATGGCACTACAGACAAAATAGGACGACTAATTCGGCGGTCAACTAAGTACAATCTTCAATACACATAAGAAGATTGGACAATGGTTGCGATCCCCGAAAGATCTTGTACCTTTCCAAACAGAAGGGGTATACAAAATTCCTTGCTCCTGTCGAGAAGTGTATGTGGGAGAAACAGGACGCTCAATATCAACTAAATTTAAGAAACATGAACGATGTATTAAAAATAAACAAATTGTTCAATCTGCTGTAGCTAAACACCATCATACCACTGGCCATTATATAAATGTAAAGGAAACCAAGGTTCTAGCATGGGTTCCAGGATTTTATAACCGAAAAATTAGAGAATCTATTGAAATTTTTAAACTTTTCAATAGAGATACATCACACATGGAAACCCATCTTAACACAGGGTCACGGTTCAGCAAGCACAAGTCGGGAATAAAAGCCCACCTGAATCTCCCCGAGCTCATTATCATGGAGTAAAGATACCTGAAGATGGCTCGTGCCAGGCGAAACGTCGGATATTAATTACAATTTGACACGTTCTAATCCCAAGAACTGTGACTTCTTAATTGACCCAAGCCATGAAAGCTTTCCTTCTATGTTAACTGTATAAAATATTAATTTCTTAATAGAAAAAAATGATCTATAGTGTGTAAATAAAAACATATCTTCAATTTTTAGGTTTTGTAGCCTCCTGGCACAAATGTATGTGGATTTATTGACTTGCTTTCTTCTCATTTAATTATTATTTAACCAAAATAATGACCGTACATCTCCATTACATTGTATTAAAAATACATCAGTAATATCAAAAAGACATTCAGGAAATTAATCAAGTTTATTTTAAATTCCATGTACCTAATGACCTTTAAATAAAAACACTCTTCAAACATTAGTAATTGTATTATCCTCTACATCATATATAAAATCAGTATCATCAGTAATAAAATGAGAAGAAAAAGGCTAAAAACAGGCTCACACACAATCAACACCCTGTATATGAAAATATGCATAATATTTTTACCTAAATACTCTACAGATTGTTTTTATTATATGCAAATTATTATTTTATACAGTGTATTAACAGTAAAGGAACCTTTTTATACTTGTAATATATCTCTCTCCGCCATATTTCGAAAATTGTTCCATCAACCTCCCCCAGACCCTCGTTGCAAAAACAAAAAAAAGGGACTCTGAGGAATTCCGGAAATTTGACCGAAACCGTTTTTATTGTCGCTTGTTCGTGTTATATGGATAAGTGTTATGTTTTTAAATATTTATGGCTTGTTGAAAATTATTTTAAACTTTAAAGACATAGAATTTTAAACTTGTAATTGTTTTGCATAAAAGAAATATCAGTTTCAAAAACTGATAGTTTTGTTAAACTTGTTCCATTTTGATGTTCTGATTGTGAATTATATCGTTATTTAAATTAACTGTTAAAATTGTTACATTTGTCTTGCCTAATAAATTTGTTAAAAAATGTTTATTGTGTATAGTTTGATATCTTTTTTGCCCTAGGTGACAACAGACATATTCCATCCAATAAAATAAATTAAGAGATAATACATATTTTTCAAAATTAAAATAAACTATTTGCTGGGTTTGGAACAAGTTTTTCTTGTCAATTAAAAATGTGTTTATCACAGTAAGTGATAAGTTAAGTTAATATCATAAAAACTGCTTCCAAACATCAATAAAATATTAAATGGTGGAAATAAGTACTCATTAAAATCATTGTAGTAACCAAACCTTTGTAAGTATATAGAGACGGCAGAAATTTAAACAATAGTACTTTCTTACTACCTTCCTGCAATTACTGTATTCTATTTTGAAAATATACAAAGGTACGCAAGTAACTATGTACAGGGTGTCCGGTTATATCTTAAGCAGAGTTGTGAAAGTTACTTCAAAAAAGTATCTACTTACTTTTAAGTTACAAGTTACTTGAAATGTAACTAATTACTTTTGAAAAATAACTAGTTATTAGTAACTATTTACTTTTAAAGTAACTAGTTACTAGTCACATTTTAATAGTTTGAAGTTACTTTCAAGGTAACCTGGTTAAAAAATCTAGTTTAATGTCAAGTTACTGTGGAATGACTTCCTTACTTCGGAAGCAACTAGTTTATATATATATATATATATATATATATATATATATATATATATATATATATATATATATATATATGTATCTATATATATATATATATATATATATATATATATATATATATATATATATATATATATATATATATATATATATATATATATCTATATATGTGTATATATATCTATATATATATATATATATATATATATATATATATATATATATATATATATATATATATATATATATATATATATATATATATATATATATATATATATATATATATACAACCAGGCCCCAAATGTCAAAATAGATAAAAACATTAAGAGGAAAACGAAACACAAAAAAAACATTAATTAAAACATATTCAGATTAAAAGCTTTTAAACTTTGCCTGACCTCCTGCTTCAGTGTTCGTTTCACAGTGACCTTAGATTTAGAAGTCAAGCCTGGCAATAGTCTTGGAATTTGGTTGTAGGCATAAGGTGTAAGATAAGAGAAGCCTGTCCGAAAAGTTTCAGTTCTATGTCGGGGGATGTCGAAGTTAGCATAAACTCCCCGAAACGGTCTGTCATGGACATCGCTTCTTCTAATAAGTTTTTCAGCTAAATACTTTGAAGTCTGGGAGTTGATCACATTGAAGTTTAGCTTTTCATAAAACTCCAGGACACAACAGGGCACATAATTAATATAAAAGATACCAAGGTTCTTGTATCAGGTTGTTATAAACGAAAAATTAGAGAATCAATTGAAATCATCAAGCACCAAGAAAATTTCAACAGAGACGCGGTCTACGTGCTACATCATGCTGAAGATGCTTCCAGTAATCTCAGGCGAAACATCGGAAAATAATTTCGATTCTTACATGGTCTAAATCTAAGAATCATGATTTCTTAAGCGAAAAATAGTATTTTATTTCATCTGGAAAATGTATAATACCACGGGTATAATGTCTTACTGTCTTTATTATTTTAACGCTGACTTCACAGAGCAAAATTTTCCACATAAAATAAAATCTTATTTTTACTTTTCAGAGCATTTTTGTGAAGTCGGTAATATTTTTTTTATAAAACATTTTATTGCCACCTTTATAGTTCTATTTATGCGAGTTTTACTGTAAAAGTGAAATTTAACAAATAGCCACTACTGGGTCTACTTAATCTTTAAATATGTAACATCATTGCATAATAACATGTCTATCTGTTATACAATACACAGTGGTTAACATACATATTTTTTCATCCTGACAGAATGGTGAACGCCTTCAATGTAACATCATGAAAACCGTTAAAATGGCGCTACTCCGCCATTTTTAACATTTTCTCAATATGCTTGCTATGGGACCACTATAACATCCTGAATATTCCCAATTAGTGAAACCATCTCGAAGTAATCGATGTACATACATAAAAAATATAATCGACTTCAAGAAAAAAAGCACTAAAAAGTAAAAAATAATATGTTATTCCACTTTGGAAATTTGATATATGAAGTCGGCGACAAACTAATTCTTAATTACTTAATCATATACGGACTTTTATATACTGAGTGTCTACATACATACTACAGTAAATAGACACGATCTTTATTACTTTTACACCCAATACATAAATTTTCAATGTGGATTAAAATATTATTTTTTACTTTTTAGTGCTTTTTTTTTACAAAAAACTTAATTTCGACCTTTTTAGTTATATTTATACAAAGATTTAAATTTCAAAGCCCAAACTTGCGTTAAAATTTTGGAGGTCCCTAATAAAATAAATAAGTAAGTAGCTACTGGGTCCTGCATATTATATTTTGCCCGAATCACCGTATTAAAATTAAAAATTGTCAAAATTTAAAAAGATGAGTAAAATTGAACTTGGTACCATTAAAGAATCCGAAAATCATATGAAACACGATATTAACATGCATACTTTTTTTTCCTGATGATATGGCGAACGCAATAAACAGTACGTCTGCGGATGGAATTTACAAGAGGTCTAATGGACTAAGAATTGAAAGATCGGAAAAACCTCACTTGATAAAAGTTTTTGCTTATAAAATAAATAAGGTTCGCGTTATCAAAAACTTGATTTTTTTATACAGGGGGCATACAAAACACAAAAATGTTGTTTTGCATAAAAAGCATTCGCCACATTGTCCAGAAATGTTACTGAAGAAAAACATATTGGTTTTTAAGAAAAAAAAAAACAATACAAAAAATAGTGTTGAAAGGTCTTATTTAAAAGAAAATCATGTATTGATGTAGTACAACTCTCTCACGAACTGCCCGTAGTAAAATAAATGACAAGCAATTATAACAAATATTTATACAACAAATATTAAATCAATCAACAAAAATAAAATGTACTTACACATTTAGTAACGTATTAATGTCAAAATCCTGATACACCAATGAAATGAAGAATATTATGGGGTACTTTATTTTTATTTCTATTTGGACACCTCATTATTTCTAAAATGTTTAAAGCTGCTTAATTTTTTTTCCCTTTAAATATACTAGGTGACAAGGAACACAGGATGCAGACAACCACATTTTAAGGGAGAACTGCACGCAACAAATGAAAAATCAGCGATAAGGTCTAGTCAATTTTAATGTAAGATGAAAAGGTACCTACGTATTAGAGACAAATTCCTAAACGTCCGACCTTAAAAAATTGTGCTATGTATAGGCAACTTGAATTACATTTTAGTTAACAAAGGGTTCACGCGCTGCAGAAGTACAAAGACATGAGTACGATTTAAGATTTCAAATTTTGTAGTTATGTAGACGAAAGATTAATGCATTTTTTAAACAAAATTACATGCGGCGGCGTTTGCGTTAAAAAGTGGTCAAAAAATGGTCGAAAATTGACAAATCTACTTCTATTTGATCATTCTAGATTTGATTTTTTCATAAAAATTCGAATGTGACGCCCAACTATACATATTTCCCTATTTAAATCACATTGAGGTTAGTAAATATCTCTTACAGCTTTAACATAATATTGCAGCAGCGGAAAGCTTGCAAATGATCCATAATACTGCCTACAATTCCCCCTTAACCTTTAAGATGTTTTGTTGAGGTTTCGGCAGGTTTAATACGTGGAAATGAAAACTATTTTAGGATATAAATGGATCCAATACCACTTCCGGTTTAACATGGAGCCATGGACTCCTATACTTCAAATCAAAACCTGTAGGTATATTGTTCTAATTATTAGCTACCTGCATATGACATTTTGCCCGAATCACCGTATTAAAATTAAACATTTTGAAAACTTAAAAACATTAGTAAAATTGAACTTGGTACCATTAAAAACCCCGAAATTCATATGAAACACGATATTAACATGCATACTTTTTTCCTGATGAAATGGTGAATACAACGCTCGGCTAAATTTTGCCGCTCAATTGTAGAAGACGTTTCTCTGGTGGCACCATATATTTTTTTATTTGAAATCTGTTCACCCGTTTTTTTGTAATATTTATTTATAAAAAAACACAGGAATAATGACCATAAAGGCAGTTTTATAATTAAATTTACATTTGTTTAAATACACTTTTCAAACTAGAGCATTGCGGTGTGTAATAGACATACAAGCCCATTTACTAAAAGGTATCGCTTCTGCTATCCCGTTATCTAATTTTTTGTATACAGGTTGACCATGAAAATGTGCAACCTCAAAATCTAGTATTTTACTTGACATTTTCGAAAAATGAATATACGGTATGAATAAAATGGTATTAACCTTCATGATAATTATTATTGTATGTATATTTTTGTTAAGTGTTTTATTATAAAATCTTATTTTAATAGTGTCGTTTACTTCTCAATTCATCACTTTTTGTATTATGTTGTACACAATTGGATATACACATACTACAAATTATAATATTCTTAAAAATGTAACTTGTAAAAAATCACTAAAAAGTGACAAATAAAATATTTTTAAAAAATAGAATCGACTTAAAAAAGAAATCCCCTGTCACTGAACACCAGCACACAACCGACATATGACTAGCGTAAAAGATACCAAGGTTGTTGCATCAGTCTCGGGTAATTAGAAAATTATTATTATCTTTAAACACAACCGATAAATTTGACTAAATCCTTGTCATAAAGGGCAATGTGTTAGAAAGAGAGGAAACATACACATAACTGAAGCCATTAGTAATGAATACACTGCCTCTTAATGCAGTCAATTTTCTCGGTTGTCTTTAAAGATAAAGATATCAAACCGGGTATTTTAATAATCAGCAAGAAGATAATCATTGAAATGACATTATACAGGGTGCTCCATTTAAAATAACAAAGTCGATGCTTATTATTTTACTTTCTAAATGTCATTTGTATATGTATTGATATCTCTAAAAGTTAACCTTGTAAAACTCTACATATCCTTGGAAACAGCCTTTCTTTGACATACCTCTGCTTTTATCACGTAAGTAGGTAATCTGAGCATATTATACAATGATAAAAAACTAACATTTCAAAAAAACCTCAATTTTTTTATTTTATCAGCAAAACAATTTTGCCCGTTCTATAGTTGTAAAACGAACTTAATAAATTGTTTCAAATTTTGTGCGGGAATAATGGAGTTGAGAACGGTTTATCTATAAAATAATACTCGTTTATATTTATAAATAATCGTTTTTCTTACCAATTTATTTAAACATATATTGCCTTAATCATCAAATTAGGGCAGATTATTATATAATATTAATATTTACTAGTTGGCCCGGCAGACCTCGTTCTGCCTTTTCCATTACATTCGCATTCACCACATTGTCCAGAAATGTTATTGAAGAAAAACATATTGGTTTTATAGAAAAAAAATACACAATAGAACAATACAAAAAATAGTGTTGAAAAGTCTCACTTAAAAAAAAATCAAAATTGTAGCTCTATTATTGATTGCTCGTAGTAAAATAAATGACAAGCAATTATAACAAATATTAAACCAATTGACAAAAATAAAATGTACATACACATTTAGTAATGTATTAATGTCAAAATCCTGTTACACCAATGAAATGAAGATTGAAGAAGATGGGGTACTTTATTTTTATTTCTATTTGGACACCTCATTTTAAAATGTTTAAAGCTGCTTAATTTTTTTTTCCTTTAAATATACTAGGTGATAAGGAACACAGGATGCAGACAACCACATTTTAAGGGAGAACTGCACGCAACAAATGAAAAACAGCGATAAGATCTAGTCAATTTCAAAGTAAGATGAAAAGGTACCTACGTATTAGAGAAAAATTCCTAAACGTCAGACCTTAAAAAATTGTGCTATGTATAGGCAACTTAAATTACATTTTAATTAACAACGGGTTCACGCGCTGCAGAAGTACAAAGACACGAGTACGATTTAAGATTTCAAATTTTGCAGTTATGTAGACGAAAGATTAATGCACAGGCCTTTTTTTTTAAACAAAATTACATGCCGCGGCGTTTGCGATAAAAAGTGGTCAAAAAATGGTCGAAAATTGACAAATCTACTTCTATTTGATCATTCTAGATTCGATTTTTTCATAAAAATTCGAATATGGCGCCGAACTGTACATATTTCCCTATTTAAATCACAATGAAGTTAATAAATATCTCTTACAGCTTTAACATAATATTGCAGCGGCAGAAAGCTTGCAAATGATCCATAATTCTGCGTGCAGTTCTCCCTTAACCTTTAAGATGTTTTGTTGAGGTTTCGGCAGGTTTAATACGTGGAAATGAAAACTATTTTAGGATATAAATGGATCCAATACCACTTCCGGTTTAACATGGAGCCATGGACTCCTATACTTCAACTCAAAACCTGTAGGTATATTGTTCTAATTATTAGCTACCTTCATATGACCTTTTGCCAGAATCACCGTATTAAAATTAGAAATTTTAAAAACATAAGTAAAATTGAACTTGATACCATTAAAAACCCCGAAATTCAACGATATTAACATGCATACTTTTTTCCTGATGAAATGGTGAATGCATATATATATATATATATATATATATATATATATATATATATATATATATATATATATATATATATGTTGATTTTTACACCTTCACGGATGAAAAATACAATGTGTTTTCATTCCGGGTGTACATCCGTTCACTACTGTAGTTCTGAAAAAAACAGTTTTGCTGACGTTTTGCCAAAATCACATTTGGCATAATTTTGCGATATCTCCTAAGGAAATCCCTAAAGACGAAATAATAGCTACAGTGGCAGCTGTCCTTGACTCCTCTGAAGAAACAAAAGCAGAAAAGATTCGACAAGAGGTGGCAAGAATTTTAAGATCAAGCAAAACATCAAAACAAAACCTAAATGCCCCTGAACAAAGGGCCCTAATAAACCTTCGAAAAAATAAAGACATCACAATCCTTCCAGCAGTTAAAGGAAACGCAACTGTGGTTATGAATACTCAAGATTACGTACAAAAAATGCAGGATATCCTAGAAGACAATTGTTATAGGCCTGTTCCAAGGGACCCGACAACGTACCTAGAAAAAACAACTAAAAATAAAATAAAAAGTTCACCAATAAACCCCGAAATTCAACAAAAAATCATACCACGGAAAAGTCGAGCAGATGTCCTAAACGCTATGGTTTACCAAAAATACACAAACCAGGGGCGCCTATCAGACCTATTGTTAGTGCTGTTAATTCGTCGCTACAAAAACTGGAGAAATACCTTTCTGAAATTATGCAACCAACTGTAGAAAAAGCTGATTCATTTGTAAAAAACTCGGAGCATTTCGCTCGAATTATACGAGATATCGTCCTTGAAAAAAACGATATCATAGCAAGCCTAGATGTCAAATCGTTATATCCCAGTATTCCCATCGACGAAGCATTGGACAAGATTGCTAGAACGAGGATTTCCAGGCACATATAATAGAACTCTCGGAGCGTTGCCTCAAAAATACTTATTAAACAACAAACTACCATTTTTAGATGTTTTGGTCACAAAACTACATAACGGACATTTCGAATACACTGTATATATATATAGAAAACCAACACATACAGACAGATATTTAAATGCAAAATCACATCATTACCCAGCACAAATTCAAGCTGTGGCAAATATTCTAATATCTAGATCCGTGCGACTAACTGAAACACAGACGAGACAAAACGAACTTAAGGTAATATCTAGTGCTTTAAAGAAAAATGGCTACACAAATCGCACCATAGAGAAAGCTATTAATGCACAGGTTTCCCGAACAACGAACAACAAAAAATATGAACCGAGAAAGCAACGAGTAGTCTTACCATATGTAAAAGGCACAACAGACAGAATTGGAAGAATTCTGAGGAAACACAACATACAAACAATACACAAGCCACAAACAACTATAAGTAAACTACTCGGAAATCCAACAGATAAAATCAAACTGGAAAACCACGGAGTGTACAGTATTCCGGGCCAGGACTGTGAAAAGTTGTACGTAGGGCAAACTAACAGGCGAATACCAGCAAGAGTGGAAGAGCATAAACTCAGCATCAGAAATAAACAAACAACCTCAGCTTTATTCCTACATCATCAGGAAACCGGTCATAAAATAAATTTCGATGGGTGTAGGGAGTTTGCCGATATAGAACATCATAAGACCAGAATAATCCGAGAAGCCATAGAAATTGAAAAGCAAGGTGATTTGAATAAAAGGGACGAATCATTAAAACTACCAACAGTATGGAAGACAATAATCGACAAATCTAAAATCGCAAAAACTCAAGCGCAATTAGCGCAACAACAACAGCACCATCCGGAAAACATAAATAACGACCAACGCCTGCGCAGATATAACCTTCGGCCCCGAGTGGGGGTATAAAAGGAAGCGTCGCAGTCACCAACACTTCAGTCTCTATTCGAACGCGAGAAAGAAAGCTTCGAAAATGCCAAATGTGATTTTGGCGAAACGTCAGCAAAACTGTTCTTTTCAGAACGACAGTAGTGAACGGATGTACACCCGGAATGAAAACATATATATATATATATATATATATATATATATATATATATATATATATATATATATATATATATAATAGAGACTCTATTCGGACGCGAGAAAGAAAGCTTCGAAAATGCCAAATGTGATTTTGGCGAAACGTCAGCAAAACTGTTCTTTTCAGAACGACAGTAGTGAACGGATGTACACCCGGAATGAAAACACATTATATATATATATATATATATATATATATATATATATATATATAATTACATTATATTATATAAAGTACTATAACAGTATACCTTTTTAATATCACGCATTACTAATACAAACTCCTCAAAGCTTGAAGACGCTGAGTTGAAGAGGAAGTCTAAATTTGTCTTATATAATTTAGCTTTCTAAAACCTATTAAAATAATTAAATGCAGAGTCATTTAAACAAATACGTCTCTACTACAGGAAGGAACTCCATTCTGCATGAATTAAAAATAATAATAGTACATTTCCTTATTTTTTAATACATAAATACTGGGGAAGTCAAGGTTAATAGGTCAGGGGCAGTGAGATGCTCGATTAATTTTGCAGTTAGTTGTTGCAGAGAGAAGATTTCAACGTGTCAGTATATATTGCGATCCACAGGTTATTTTTGGCATATGGAAAACACTTTTAATTTCAGAATAATTTAGTTGGGCAAAAAACATTGAGAAATAAATTTCATGTTTTAATATATATATCTGTATACTTTCACGCTTTCTGTTTTTCAAAGCGAAAAAATAAGATATTATAGAGTTTTGTTTAATTTTACAACGTTTCGACCATTTTATGACCTTCATCAGTTATATGTATATATAAATATATATTATATACATATACCTAAGACAATCCACAACATTTATATTTAAAATTGACAAATAGGAATAACAGGACACACACATATTACTATACATTTAAAATGGCACTGCCTATAATTTATCAAAGATGCATACCTATAGAGTTGTTTATGTTTGTTTTTATTACTTCCTTTCTTTTTGTGGTCTTTTTAGGGCAAGAACTCCTGGTACAACTGACCTACCTATAACTATCTTTCTCCACTTTTAAAATCTTAACTTTAACTTTTGGTATAATAATAATATTTTATTTCAGCAATAAAACAAATACAACAATTGCATTAAAGTTATGTTTAATATATACCTAAGCTTGAAATAGTGCTTTCAAAAATTGAACCTTAGCAAAAAAATATCTTACAATTCTTTCAAAAATGTTGAAATATTAATCTACATTGTTTAAAGAATATTCAATCTGCTATCAAATGGGACCAAAGAATTGTTCAATAAAATCAAATTTTATTTTATTAAGAAAAAATAATAAAAATTTGTGAATTTGATTGTGAACTTCTAAAAAAATATGCTCAGTCATCAGAAGGGTGCGTATATCGAAGTCTTCACAAGAACTTAAAATTTCATCCATGCCAAATGGTGCATAATTATCAAGATAAACAAGCCAGATTAACTTTTTGCCAAGAATTTTTAAATATACATCGACGAGACATCCACAATCTTTTAATGAGTGACAAGGCAAATTTTTATTTGAACGCCATGGCTAATGAACAGAATTTTAGGTATTGGTCAAACAAAAATTCTCAAGAAATTATTACAAACAATCTCCATAATCCAAAAGTTATTGTTTGGTGTGCGCTAGGATCATTTGGCTTTATTGATCCATATTTTTTTGAAAATGGAAATAACCATCCCCTAACAGTGATGTCTGAGTCTTACGTAAATATGTTAGAGATGTTTTTTATTCTTGATTTAGAAAGAAGGTGATTACTAAACAACAACATTCATTTCACGATTTGGAGATTTAAATTGGCCTTCTAGGTCCCCAGACTTAACTGCGCCAGACTTTTTTCTGTGGGGCTACTTAAAGGTGAAGGTTTTTGCAACTCGTCCAGAAAACATCCAAGAACTCAAAGTCCGAATTGCTGAAGAAGTTCGGCAAATAGATCACATTTTGCTGCATCATGTCATGAATCATTTCTTGTCAAATCTTGAAAAGAAGTGCATTGAAGTTGACGGCGGTCACTTAAAAGACGTAATTTTCAAAGGTTAGGATAAGTCAGATGTTACAGTAGACCGTAATTAAGTGTAATAAAATGTTTGTTTTATTAAGTTTTAAGATTTTTATTGAGCTATTAAAATGGGTAGTCTATTATGGGGAACCCTGTATATTCTGTGACGTCACTATAACGAATTGCTTAACATACATTTTGGTTAAAAGTTATTAGTTTGAAGGGTTTTAAGTTGCCTCTCAAAGTGAGATACAGAACGCAGAAGAACAGAAGAATACAATTTTAAGGTCCTTTTTGTCACGCCTAACTGACAGTGGTTCAAGATTGAAAGTAGATCACAAAGTATTATGTGAGAGGGATATTAGATTTATAGCAAAGGTGCTGACATCTGTTCTGGAGCTTTTATGTGTACCATATACTAGGAGCTTGCGCAGCGTTTACATTGTTGAGTAAGGTAAATGTTTTATCACCACTAAGTCCTGCACATATCGCGAAAGTATTGTTGCACATAACAACAAAGTGTAGAAAAGGAGCTGTATTATGCAAAAACTATTGTACAAAACTCTGTAATCCTGTTGATTTAGCTCTGAGAGGCCACAATGAAAGCACCTCTGATTATCAAATAATACTTAAAATTACTGGAAATTAGAAACGCCAAAACAATTAAATTTAATGCTTTGTGTAAACTGTTTATGCTCAGTTTGAAGAGTTTTTTTAACTCACTTTTGAATGGAAACATCGAAACTTCAACATTATGTAAATATTAATAGTTGTCACGCCATTTTCGATACTACAACAGCGTCTATTTATTATGAGTAAGTTTCGAATTATGAATTTTAACTTTGCAACACTTTGCTTTGAAATATAATATGACAGTCATGGTCAACTTGACTTAAACATAAAAAAAAATGGAACTTTCTAGGGTAGTTTCAAGTCAGAAAAAAATGTTGGACAGGAAAATCAATCAATAAAAACAAGCTAAAGAATACACAGGGTGTAATTAAAAATTTTCAAGTTGATATCACTGAAGGACCGAAGATATCGCCTGGTCAAATCAGTTTGGAATGGTTAGGCGTGATATGTGATGTGTAAAGGTTATACAAATACAGTGTAATTATTTCAATTTCAATTGATCGTTAGATATTGTTTTTGATGATATTGAAAAAATCAAAAGGACCCTAGTATAGTTGAACCAATAAGTATTAAGCAGATAGATATAGAAAATAAAATTGTTAGTATATTGCATCTAAATATAAGAAGCATAAAACAAAATTTTGATGATTTATTTCTAGAAACATATGATCTTAAATTCTGTGATATAATTATTCTTGGAGAATCCTGGAAAGTTGAGAATCCTGATTTTTCTAATATACCTGACTATTTGACTTATTACAATTTTGGGAATTTCAATAAAAATGATGGAATTTTTGTATATATTAAGATGGATATTAAGGCGAACATTAATAATTAATAAACTCAGGATTGCCAATGAGCAAAATATCATTTACTATTAACAATGTAAATTATTCAATCAGTGCACTTTACAGACCTCCCTCATCGGATGTAAATCTGTTTTTTGATGACCTTAATGTTTATTTATTTTTAAACCATTTAAATGACCATATAGATATATTTATTGGCGACATTAACATAAATTTACAAGAGCCTTCAAAGATATCAACAGAGTATAATGCCCTTTTGAATCAACATGGTTTTTGTCCATATATAACTAAAACAACTAGAGAAACTAACAACACACACACATGCATAGATCACATTTATTTGACTTATTACAATTTTGGGAATTTCAATAAAAATTATGGAATTTTTGTATATATTAAGATGGATATTAAGGCGAACATTAATGACATAAAACTTATAAACTCAGGATTGTCAATGAGCAAAATATCATTTACTATTAACAATGTAAATTATTCAATCAGTGCACTTTACAGACCTCCCTCATCGGATGTAAATCTGTTTTTTGATGACCTTAATGTTTATTTTTTAAACCATTTAAATGACCATATAGATATATTTATTGGCGACATTAACATAAATTTACAAGAGCCTTCAAAGATATCAACAGAGTATAATGCCCTTTTAAATCAACATGGTTTTTGTCCATATATAACTAAAACAACTAGAGAAACTAACAACACACACACATGCATAGATCACATTTATTTGACTTATTACAATTTTGGGAATTTCAATAAAAATGATGGAATTTTTGTATATATTAAGATGGATATTAAGGCGAACATTAATGACATAAAACTTATAAACTCAGGATTGTCAATGAGCAAAATATCATTTACTATTAACAATGGAAATTATTCAATCAGTGCACTTTACAGACCTCCCTCATCGGATGTAAATCTGTTTTTTGATGACCTTAATGTTTATTTTTTAAACCATTTAAATGACCATATAGATATATTTATTGGCGACATTAACATACATTTACAAGAGCCTTCAAAGATATCAACAGAGTATAATGCCCTTTTGAATCAACATGGTTTTTGTCCATATATAACTAAAACAACTAGAGAAACTAACAACACACACACATGCATAGATCACATTTATTTGACTTATTACAATTTTGGGAATTTCAATAAAAATGATGGAATTTTTGTATATATTAAGATGGATATTAAGGCGAACATTAATGACATAAAACTTATAAACTCAGGATTGTCAATGAGCAAAATATCATTTACTATTAACAATGGAAATTATTCAATCAGTGCACTTTACAGACCTCCCTCATCGGATGTAAATCTGTTTTTTGATGACCTTAATGTTTATTTTTTAAACCATTTAAATGACCATATAGATATATTTATTGACATTAACATAAATTTACAAGAGCCTTCAAAGATATCAACAGAGTATAATGCCCTTTTAAATCAACATGGTTTTTGTCCATATATAACTAAAACAACTAGAGAAACTAACAACACACACACATGCATAGATCACATTTATTTGACTTATTACAATTTTGGGAATTTCAATAAAAATGATGGAATTTTTGTATATATTAAGATGGATATTAAGGCGAACATTAATGACATAAAACTTATAAACTCAGGATTGTCAATGAGCAAAATATCATTTACTATTAACAATGGAAATTATTCAATCAGTGCACTTTACAGACCTCCCTCATCGGATGTAAATCTGTTTTTTGATGACCTTAATGTTTATTTTTTAAACCATTTAAATGACCATATAGATATATTTATTGGCGACATTAACATAAATTTACAAGAGCCTTCAAAGATATCAACATATATAATGCCCTTTTGAATCAACATGGTTTTTGTCCATATATAACTAAAACAACTAGAGAACCTAACAACACACACACATGCATAGATCACATTTTTATAAGACGAAAACTAAAGAGCACTTTCTTAAATTATCAATCTTATATTATACACACAAATATAACAGATCACTACCCTATAATGTTGAACATCAATAATACATCTACTCATACATAACGGAAACTTACACAATATTACAATGTAACCACCATAAACTATACTAAATTGAATAATTTGTTAAGTTTGGAAAATTGGAATACCCTATTTAATGATGATAACCCCGAGTCAGCCACTCATCATTTTATTGATACGTTTCTTAAATATCTTAATCAGTCCAGAACTACTAAAACTTACAATTATAAACATAGAAAATTAAAACCTTGGATTACTGTTGGAATAATTAATTCAATTAAACACAGGGATAAACTTAAAAAACAATTAGTAAAAAACCATAGTAAAGAACTTGAAGATCAATATAAGATATATAGAAATAAACTTAAAAAAATTATAAATCAAACTAAAAATGCTTTCTATAAAAATAAAATTTCTAATAATTTTAATAACACAAGGAAAATATATCAAATTACACACAATGAAAAAACTACGAAAAGTACATGTAAAACCGAAATAATAGATGATAATGGTGATCTTTTGTTAAATTATAGGGACCTTGTTGATTATTGCAACGACTCTTTTATTAACATCGGAGAAAAAATGTCGAAAAAAATTCATTCAGTCATACCTATTTATAAATCAGGTAATGCAAAATAAATTACAAATTATTGCCCTATAAGTTTAATTACAATTTTAACAAAATTTTAGAAAAAACATTAAAGGAACGTTTGCTAAATTTTTTAAATTCAAGTAACATAATATCTTCAAAACAGTTTGGATTTATGAAGGGTATTGGAACATCAGATGCAATTAACTACCTGGTGTCAGAGGTTACAAATAAAATTAATGATAATAAAAGGACTATTGCCATCTTCCTTGACCTTGCAAAAGCATTTGACACGGTCCCACATGATGCCCTTTTAAATACACTTTCGAGCTATGGTATTCGTGGCACTGTGTTTAAAGTATTTCAATCTTATCTAGCAAATCTAGCAGGCACTAAGAATTAATGATGTTGTCAGTAAAACAAATATTGTAAAGATGGGTATTCCATAGGGAACAGTTTTGGGTCCCCTTCTGTTTGTTACATTTATCAACCCTCTACTTAATGAAATCAATATAGAAGGAACAATACTGTCGTACGCCGATGACACGGCGCTAATCGTGGCAGGTAATTCATGGAATGAGGCTAGACATAGTGCTGAGATCGCAATTCAAATTGTTAAGAAGGGGTTTGATTCGTTTTTCCTTTCACTCAATCTTAAAAAAACTAATTACATTGCTTTTTCACTTACTAATAAAAATAGGCCTACATTTGACTCTATGAAAATTGTAAGCGACTTGAATGAACATAATATAAATGAAGTAGAAAATGCCAAATATTTGGGTATTATTATACAGTGTGTCTACTTAAGTTCTCTACATATGGAAAACTTTTTTATTAGTAGTTTTACGGAAAAAAGTTACTCTTTATAAAAAGTTCTGCTTTCTGCCAAAATAATATTAAAATATTTAAACTTGAGATTGCATATACAGGGTGGTCAAAAATCGAAATTGACTCAAGAACAAAGTACCTTTAATTTTTATTTTATAGCAAAATGTAATACAGAATCTTACTTAGAATAAAAAAAACATATCTAGCACTAGATTCGTTGCTTCCTATCTGAAATTACTTCTTAAGGAATGTAAAACTTTAGCTTCTTACTGGCAAGTCCAGTTTCTTACTTTTGTTCCCACCTACATACCAGCAAAATTTCCTTATTTATCGATTGTTGATAATGGCATTGTCAACCACAATATTGAAATTTATTGAAACATCAGTTTGAATATTATAGTAAAAAGAAATGCCGCTGAAATTAAGCAAAGAAGATACAATTGAAATAATTTTAATTGTTGGAGAAAATTATAAAACATTTCGAGAAGTTGCAGACATTTTTAACAACAGACACCCCGATAAAATTATACATTTCACAACAGTGGGGAATATTCTAACTAAATTCAAGACTTTTGGAAATGTAAAAAATAACTTTAACAAGAAAAGGAGGTCAAGGGTTGCGAATGACGAAACTACAAATCAAATAATGCTCTCTGTGATAGAAGACCCTAAAAAGTCCCTACGCAAAAGGTCAGCAACATTGTCAAATAATGTAGCTAATAGTAGAAATAGACCCTTATACATATGAAATTGTAAATAAGAAACAGAGCTTAAATATAGGATGGAAAATGTATAAATTATGTAAATATTATTCAGTGTTTCAAATGCTGGAAATTTGGCCATTTAGCAAAGAATTGTGGCAGCACAATGAATATCTGTCCAAAATGTGCCGGCAATCATAAAGTTACCGAATGTCAGTCCACTGAGGAAGTTTGTACAAACTGTAAACATGCATCAGAAATCCTAAATGTACCAAATATAAAGTTTAACCACACAGCATATAATAGAGAATGTAGAGCATATAAAAGGATTTACGAACAGATTCAGCAACAAGTAAACTACCCTAATTTGTTCAATATAAATAAAAGATAGCAACCATTGCAAAAACTAATGTACCTAAATATAGCTGGTCTGATGTCACATAAAAACGAACTGGAATGGATAATTAATAGCTGGAAACCGATAGTAATATGTTTAGCTGAAACTCATCTTACCGAAGAAATAAACAATAATGAAGTAGACATAACGGGATATCAAGAGTGTAGCGTCATGTCCACAAATAGACATACGGGTGGTATTACAATGTATATCAAGGAGGAATATAGATTTAGTCAAATATTAAGTGAGTCTAAGGATATGAACTATTGGATAATGGGCATAAAAATATTTATTGAAAATTATATAATCTATATATTTGGTATATACCACTCACCAAGTGCCAACAATGCTGAGTTCTTAGAAAGGATTGACAAACTGATGGAAGACTTTTCTTCAACAAATGGACTTCTTATTATTGTAGGGGACTTTAATATTAACACAGCTAGAAATACCTTTTATTCCAAAAAATTAAAAAACATTATCAGTATTAATGGCTTGTCTCAAGTGGTGGATAATTTTACCAGAGTTACATCTGACTCAGCATCAATTATAGACTTGATTATCACCAATGAAAAAAAGTTACCTTTTCAAATCCATCAAACTCCAAAAATAACAGACCATGCAATCTTAACAGTAGACATATTGACAAATAATTCCACAGAAGTGAAAAAAAAATGTAGTAGAGATTATAAGAATTTTAATGAATTGCAATTCCAAGTAGAACTGATGGATACCACGTGGGATTCCAATTGTACGAACACTGATGTATTAGCAAAAATGTTTATCCAAAATATATTTACCGTACTGAATATACATGCACCTAAAATAGAGAAACTAATTCCATCTAAATGGGCTAATAAAGATTGGTGGACTAGAAAAATAGGAGAAGAAATTGACGCTAGAGATAGATTTTACAAAAAAGCCATGATAACTAATGAAGCAGGTCATTGGGACAACTATAAAAAACAGAGAAATAAAGTAGTGAATTTAATAAGAGAGCAAAAATCAAAATATTACAATGAGAAAATAGACGAATGCAAGGGAAACTCAACAGATATGTGGAAAACACTTAAACGTTTAATCAGCAAAAACCAAAAAGCTAAGCAGAAAGAAGGCATAATATTTAACAACAAAATGGAAAGAGATGAAAATAAAATAGCTGAACACTTTAATGGATATTTTTTAGAAAGTATAGAAGAAATAGTGTATATAACAAACGAGGAAAAATTTGAAGAGATTATAGGCAATATCAAAAAAATAAATTGCAGAATGGAAACTTTTAAAAATATAGAACTTAAAGACTTGAAAAAGATAATTAATGGCATGCCTAATAAGACCAGCAGTACAGATGGTATTTCAACCAAAATTCTGAAGCTGGCTTTTGAAAGTATTGGTGATCGCTTTCTACATTTAATAAATACCAGCCTAGAAACAGGATCATTCCCATCGTCCTGGAAGACTTCAACCGTAATACCTTTAGAAAAAAAAAGCAATACTGTTAGGTGTGAGGAGTTTAGACCCATTAATATGGTGCCTGTATATGAAAAACTACTAGAACTATCTGCAAATAAACAAATCATTAATTATGTAGAATCAAATAACCTGCTAACACCATATCAATCAAGATTTCGTGAAAAAAATTCATGCGAAAGTGCACTACAGACAGTACTGGCTATGTGGAAAAGTGCAATAGGCAAGAGGAAATATATTGGAGTGGTGTTTTTAGACTTAAAGTGCGCTTTTGAGACTATAAATATACAATTATTGCTAAAAAAGTTAAAACATTTTGGTTTTGGTCAGAAAATTATGAAATGGCTTAGTGAATATTTACAAAATAGATTTCAAGTTACTAAATATAATAATAGTGTCTCTACAATTCAAACCACCAAATTTGGTGTACCACAAGGGACTGTAATGGGACCAAATCTTTATTATGTATATTAACAACATTGTAAACCAGGTTAAGAAGTGTAGCATACAAATGTTTGCAGACGATACTTTAATTTATTTTGTGAGTGACAATATACCAGACATTATAACAACAATTAATGCTGAACTAAAATGTTTGACAGAGTGGTTAAATAAAAATAGCCTGAAAGTTAATGTAAACAAAACTAAATTTATTATTCTTAAAAGTAAATATAATACAATTGACACATATATTAATAATGGTATATATGTAGAAAATGAAAGAGTAGAACAAGTCAATGAATGTAAATACTTAGGTGTCATAATAGATGAAAATTTAAGTTTCTCTAGCCAGGCTGTGTACATTTCAAATAAAATAGCAAAAAAAATTAATTTTTTGAGTAGAATAGGTAATAATTTAAGTAGTTGGACCAAATTACTTGTATATAAGACCATTATACAACCACACCTAAAATTTTGTTCCTCTATATTGTACCTTTTGAACAACACAGAGCTTAACATTTTGCAGAAAAAACAGAACAAAGCACTAAGGGTTATTCTGGGCTGTAACAGATACACTGGTATTAAGTACATGCTAGAAGGTACTAACTTGATGAGTGTCAGGCAATGTATATTTGTAGATGTAATGACAACAATATTTAAAGTTAAAAATGGTTTATATCCAAAACATTTATTGGACCAACTTATGTTGGCAGAGAACATCCATAACTATGACACCCGTTCAAGAGGTAACTTTTATGTACCATCAGTTGCAACAAGTTTTTGTCAAAATAGCTTGTTTCATAAAGGCTTAATAGATTTTAATAAACTTCCAAACGAGTTAAAAAATTGCAAATCTATAGATATTTTTAAAAGCAAATGTATTCAAATATCCAGGGATACCATACATATTTAGTATAAGATATAAAAAATACCATAAATATTTAGTTATAAGGACATGTTTAAATGTAATTCTTGTAGCGTATGCTAATAAACGTTTCATTCATTCATTCATTCATTCATTCATTCATTCAAGATATAGTTTCAAAAATATTGAAAGAAAACAGTTTTCGACCTTACAAACCAAAATTTATACATACCTTGAGACCAAGGGACTTTGAGCGACGATTCGAGTTTTGCTGTCTGATACAAGGGGAGCTAGAAGATGATCCTTTTATGGCAAGACGCATTATTTTAACCGATGAAGCAACGTTGACTTCCAATGGGACTGTAAGTTCGCAAAACTGTCGTTGGTGGAGTGACGTTATTCCTAATTTTGTTATAAACTGGTGATCAGTATTCATTCAAAACAAATGTGTGGTGCGGAATTTATAAAGATAGAGTAATTGGATCAGTTTTTTTCGACATAATTCAAATAGTCAACGCTACTTGGATTTTCTAAATAATTACTTGTACGATTTTATTAATGAACTACTCATAAGTGAGAGGTTCCAAATATGGTACCAGCAGGATGACGCACCATGCCACGGAGCAAGGGATGTAAGACAATAGTTAAATTTTATCTTTAATGACGAGTAATCGACAGGTATTCTGATATTTTCTGGCCAGCTAGATCTCTGGACTTGAGCCCTCTTGATTATTTCTTTTGGGGCTAATTAAAAGAGAAAGTGTGTCTAAAGAGGCCATTTCAGAATGTTGATCATTTGGAGAGGGTAATTAGGGAAGAGATACAGGCCATAACGCCCGCCATGATTAGAAACGTTTTAAGAGAATTTTCTGTAAGAATGGTTACCTGTATGGAAAGAGATGGTGGATATGTTGAGGCAAATGTGCAGTGATGGAACAGTTAGTTTTTATTGTTAATTAAGTTATTTACATGTAATGTTTATTAGAATTAAAATTAGTGAAGTTATTTTCTACATTTCCAAAAGTCTTGAATTTAGTTAGAATATTCCCCACTGTTGTGAAATGTATAATTTTATCAGGTGTCTGTTGTTAAAAATGTCTGCAGTCGAAATGTTTTATAATTTTCTCTGACAATTAAAATTATTTCAATTTTATCTCCTTTGCTTAATTTCAGTGGCATTTCTTTTTACTATAATATTCAAACCGATGTTTGAATAAAGTAATACAATATTGTGGTTGACAATGGCAGTGACAATGCCATTATCAACAATCGATAAATAAGGAAATTTTGCTGGTATGTAGGTAGGAACAAAAGTAAGAAACTGGACTTGCCAGTAAGAAGCCAAAGTTTTACATTCCTTAAGAAGTGATTTCAGAGAGGAAGCAACGAATCTAGTGCTAGATATGTTTTTTTAATCTAAGTAAGATTTTGTATTACATTTTGCTATAAAATAAAAATTAAAGGTACTTTTCTCTTGAGTGAATTTCGATTTTTAGGAATTTTTGATCACCCTGTATATACAATCTCAAGTTTGAATGTTTTAATATTATTTTGGCAGAAAGCAGAACTTTTTATAAAAAGTAACTTTTTTCCTTAAAACTACTAATAAAAAAGTTTCCCATATGTAGAGAACTTAAGTAGACATACTGTAGATCGACATTTGAAATGGAATAAACAAGCAGAAAAAGTTGTAAGTGTGATTAAGGGATTGATTTATAAATTTTATTTACTTAGGGATTTTTTAAATAGAGGACTACTCATTTCTGTTTACAAGGCACTGATTGAATCTATTATTAGGTATGGGATTTTAATATGGGGCAGAACTTATAAGACTAATCTTGCTTCATTAAGTATTGTTCAAAACTATATTTTAAACAACCAAGACTTTACCACACATCGCTGTTCTACTGTGCAAATATCCTTAATTTGCAAAGTCTGTATATTTTATCTGTTTGTAAGTTTATGTGTAAAAAGAGTAATCAAGTACAAATATCTCATAAGTATGAAACAAGAATGAATTATTTGGACAAACTAAAACTACCTTAGTGCAATAATACACAGTACTTAAAACTTAGGGTCAAAAATATTTAACTGTCTTCTTTTGAGCATTAGTGAGTTGAATGTCAAAGGTAAACAATACTAACTGTGCTGCATTTATATATGCAAATTACAATAATTATTTTGCTAAATTATTTTGAGTTTTATATATATTTTGTATAATGGGACATTCTGTTGGCGCTGTGATGTTTATCTGAAAGAGATTTGTTTTGTGAGGTGGAGGAAAGACTACTATTTTAATGTTAATTACTATATTTGTTTAGATGTATTTTTAAATAGTTGTTGCTATTTTGTGGTTTGGATTGCCTAGTTATTGTTGTATATGTTAATTTTCTAAATGCTTTTTGTTTTTTTTTTTAGCATATACAGGTATTTATTACCTAGTTGCTACTATTAGAATATATTTTTTATTATTAATATTTAGTACTGATCTTGTACATTTTTTTGTTGTTGATTTTGAAATAAATTGAAATTGAAACAAATACAGTGTAATTATACAAGCGAAGATCTTGTTGAAAGGAAAGGAATCTTTCATGGGTTTGGTTTCTTATTGTTAGAATGGTGTCGGAATTAGAGACGAATTTGACATGCTAGACCAAGGTGTTTTACTGTTCTAGAGCTATCATCCCCTTTAGTCTAGGGATGAAATGTGCCACTGTGTATAGCTGTGAGAGGGAAATAGGGTGGGTGCCAACACTGAACCCTGTCAGACCCCAGAAAATTTTGAAGTTTTGTTTTTTAAGGGCTGCAATTTCAAGTATGCAGTCTGTAGGTCCAATAAATACGTAATTAATTAAGTGTAGTGACTTCATCGGGAGGAATAGCTAAAATACAATATCAAATAAAATAGTAGTAATAAACAGAAAAAAAAACAAATTAACAGTGAAAGTACAAAAGCCTGCCTACATGCATATTACTAAAGTATAAACACTTAAAATCGACATATGGAACTAGCACATAAATAGAACACATTTACCAGCAAAAATATGTACAAATATATATTTTTTGATAATCAAAATAAACATGAAAACATAAAAATAAATTTAATAAATTATTATAACTAAATTTAAAACTGAACAAGTATCAAAAAACATATTACTAAAATTATAACACCTTCTAGGTACATCATTTTTAGTCTGCTTTTAAAAGCAAGATATTTCCAAAATTAGAAATAGGACGTTACACACTTGGACTGCTAGAGGGAGAACATGATTTCAATAATTCCATCCAATGATGTGGTGTATTGCGTCTCTCAAGTGACTCTTGACCTGACGAATGGCTCCTCTTAGTGTTATTAACTCTGTAATATATAATTTACTTTTTTTAAATTGATACTTTATGTATTAAACAACTCATGTGTACATTGGGACCCTGGGTCATATTGTGCTGGAATATTCCAACATGGTGAATAACATGGTCTCTATAACAGATTCTTCATACGATAAATACAAAACATCTGCAGAGTCCATTCTTATTAAAAGTTATTGGATAATTTGTTAAAACTAGTCTTTAAATACTATCAAGATATCCTGATATTGGAAGATGGATAGATGAAGGACATACAGGGTGTGTATTTTAATTTATTTATTTTAAACAATGACAATCTATATATTTTTATTTTAAACATTAAAAATAAATTATTCTTTAATTAATGACCTATGTTTCATAATTTTCATAATTTACTAAAACATAATGATAAACCTTAACCTTGGTCTAAACTTAGGATGGCAAAAGACCATCTTTTCTATATTTTGCCCATGGCTCTGGACAAAACTGGTTCTAAATTGCCAAAGTTGTTAAATCCAGTGGTCAAAACTTTTATTGAATTTTAACAAGGAATTTCATTCATAAATGGTTAATGAGGATTTTCTTGTTCCAATTTCATTTGTACAAATTGAGTATGTACATAAAACAGATTGGCAATAATATCTTGAAAGTTGAAATATCCAGAGTAAATAGCTTTGACCAGTTTGAACAATTACTGGTCTAACCTGATTTTGGTATTGAATTTGATATTCTTATAACTTCTAATAAACAAATAAACAAGGGGTCCACTAAGGGTGGCTCGTGGTGTTGTTATGGAAAGTATAAATTTTAACTAAAGTGGCCCCAAGAAATTTTTTGTACCACCCAAAACTCTTTATTTGTCATTGACTTAGTATCAGCTGGAGATCATTAGGATTTTTAATAATAATAATGTCTTTTATTAGCCAAAAAAATCATGTTTAAAACACATGATAAAGCTACATTTACTCTATATAAAAGTAAATACTTTTTCATATAGTATTTGTAAGGCCATAAACTAACACTATATTTGGGATGTTGCTTTGTCATGTATTTTGAAGATTGATTTTGTTGATAAATAAAAGATATTATTATTATTATGAAAAATCCAAATCTTACCTAGATAAGCTGATACTCGGTCAATGACAAGTAAATGGTTTTGATTCATATGGCATACTTGATCACTTTAATTGGAGGTAAGTTATCATTTGCCTAATATTAATTATCTTTTTATGTATGTATGTATATATATATATATATATATATATATATATATATATATATATATATGTCCATTTATATATATATATATATATATATATATATATATATATATATATATATATATATATATATATATATATATATATATATATATATATATATACATTAACTCAGCTAATAATATATTAAATACTTATTTGGCAATAACTGGAAAAAGCTTTCAAAATGAGTTTTTAAAGTTATAACTAAATCTAAGATTTTCAGGTAAAATGTTGAAATAGGTTGCCAACCCTAGCAACTGCAACTGCTCACTGCAAGATTCAACTTGAAAATCTTCTCCAAAAATTTCTTGGGGCCACTTTAGTTAAAATGTATAAATACGCCATGAGCCACCCTTAGCGGACCACCCTATATATTAAATAAATAAAATATTTATTAACGTACTGACTAGCTTTTCATAAACTTTTTTACATTTAATACACAAATAAATAACATAAACTTTTGTTTGTTTTTTTAACTAGGCTAGATATTTATTGCTACTTCATATCATAATTTAATTTGGTTTTTAAAATTAGATAAAGTTAAACCAAATAAATCAATGCCCTCAGGCAGCTGATTAGCTTCTCAGCAAATACTACACATGGGAGAAAAATATCCATAGTTTGTATGGTGATAACCCACATTAATTTGTTTCCCTAATGCTTCTTGCAAGTACATAAAGTTTATAACATTTCACATTAACTTTTATTAAAAGTTCTGGGCAACCAATATCATTATTCAACAATTTGCAAAGAAAACAAACATCAAAATATTTCCTAGGACTCGCCAGGGTAAGAACATTTATCATATAAGCCAAATTTGTTTCCTCAATTGGAATATGCATCTTACATCTCACAAAAAAACACTTTTGTATTTTCTCTAATGAGTCAATATTAATTTTGTAATTCAATTATCTCAGCTTTCTTTCCTGAATCTCAAGAAGTGTGGGCTTAAAATTAACAGTTGACTGGTTTTTACTTGAAGAGGCAGTCTTTTGATCTCCAATCTTGCCATTAATTTCATCAATGTCACGTTTTATTGCTTTGGTTTCTTTATTTAAATTTAACACCACATCAGCATAGCATTTATCTAAAGGGCATGAACTTTTAAGGCTTTCTATCCCTTGTCTCATTTCAAATATTGTCAATCTCGGTTTTAAGATTGACAATATTTGGGATTTATAGGAGAAAATTTAATAGGCAAAAAATATAGCCTTTTTTTTATCAAAGTTGATAACTTTACATTTGCTGACATTCAGAATTAAATCATTAATTTTACACCACAATGCAAAGGCATCCAAGTCACACTGTAACAGTTCTACAGTAAGAAACCACCTTGGGGTATCCTACAAAGTACAGTTAAATTTGTTGAAATAAAATTTTTTGTTTTTACATTTTTCACCCTATTGCTAAGAAAACGTTCTCATTCATTCAAATAAGGTGCCACGCAATTCCAAGACTTCTAGCTTTTTTATCAAAATTGATAAGTTCCACTTATCAAAGGCATTACTGAAATCAGTGTTAATTGAGTCAATTTGATAACCGTTCTCAACTGCATTTAAAACATTATGTTGATAACTCATAAGGTCAGTTTGGGTAGATGATAATTTGTGATTTCTGCCCAGTAATATCCCTTTTAGACCGGTTCAAACTGATCAAAAGCTATTTGCACTGGATATTTCAACTTTCAAAATATTATTGTTAATCTGTTTTATGCACATACCCAATTTATACAAATAAAATAGGAACAAAAATCCCCATTAACCATTCATTTATACCAAACTTACAATATTGTTTAGATCTATCACTGTGTTTTATTAAATTATGATATATTTTTAATGTTATAATTATAACATATAACATAATATATAATTGTAAAAATTTATAGTATTGTTATTGCTCTACAGATTTTTCTTTGGCAAATATAGGTAGAAGGATGAATTACTGCACATAACAGAAGCTAAACTGACTTTTTATCAATGGGTATCTCCAACCATTCACAGCAATTATATTAAATTTAATAAAAAAAAATTCGATAGCTGAAATTTTGATAAACATCTATATAAATACATATTTGAATTTCATAGTACACAGTTGAATTTATATGATTAAAACATTCTTAGCAGAAAAAATTAAAGTTATAATATTAATATGTTTATTATTTTATCTTTGTAATACAAATATATTCTTTTTATAACTATATACTTAGATAAAGTGACCAACTCTCCGCCATTAGACAGGACAGTTCCACATTTATTTGATTTATTTATTTATTCTTAGTCATGCAAGTAAATTACAAAATCTCACAGACACGTCATATAAAATTCTAGCCTAAAATAATTCTAAATTATAAATAATGCATAGTCACTATGTAGACATTAAAGCACCATTATACACTGATACAATAAATGAACGACCAGTATTCAATACAGGCAATTATTTAAAATGCATTTATTTAATATGTCAACTTTTAATTGTCCTATGCTCTCAAGTAGCTGATTGTATGGCCTATGCCTGTGCAATTATGTTTATTCCATCTATGTTTAGGTTTTATTATATTATTTTTCAATCTGGTGTCATGCTCATGTCATCTCCGAGCACGTTAAACAAACCCACAAAATGTCAGGCATTAAATGTGAAGTTTAGCTTAGTTATCGAATAGAGGTATAATTAATTATTGGAGCATATCTCTAATAATAAAGTACACTACAACATATCCTTAATAAATATTAAAATGGCATCCCCCTGAAAGCTTCTGGTCTTCAAACTGTCCTTTGTTAGAGCTACAGCAGATGTTCAGTAAAAATGCCATTTTGTATATTTGAACCCAGTGTCTTTACCCTTAGAGATATGTTGTTGCAATCTGTTCATTGGTAAGTATATAACACATATAATTAACTTTTATTTAGAAAATACTTTCTGGAGTACCTCAAGAATCTATTATGGGCCTGCTATTGTTTCTTATCTACACATCCGATACTCTGAAATCATTAAATTACTCTCAAATACAGGCATTTGCAGACAATACTTAAATGTACTTTTGCTTTAATGCCGAAGATTATGTGGTGACTCCAATATTAAGCAGGATTTAAAAATATTAAGGGAACTATCTCAAAACCACAATCTACAATTAAATCCTTCCAAGTCTATTGAACTTCTAAGCCAACAGTGACATAATTTCTGTTTTTTTATTTCTTATTTTTTGTATAGGGGAGCTATTATTAAGGAATTGTCAAATAAATATTTTTTAATGTAAAGCAAGTTAATATGATTTAATTTACTACTTATTCTGTGCCACTATATTAATGTTATATAATAAATTATGTCCCTGTCACAGTTTGGTTCAGTTGAGTAGCAATTGCAGCTAAACTGCACCAGACTTTGACATTATTTGTAATATTTCAATATATACTGCATAAATTTTGTTCAAATAAAAGGCATTATTACCATTATTATGTACTACCTACCTAAAATAATAAAATAATATTATAGATTAACTTAAACAAGATCTGAATTTAAGGTTATATTTCTGTACATAGTACAAATATTTTTAAACACAAGATCTTCTGAAAAATTTGGGTTCTACAAACCGTCATTTAAAAAAAATCCAAATATATATTATATCTTACATTATTATTTGCTAAAATATAATTGACACTATTTACTTAATGTATTAATTTAAATGAAAAAAGGCCATGTTTTCATTTATAAACAAAAAACTTTTTAAGGAATAACATAATCTTTTAAAAGAAGCTTTTATAGTAACATTTTTTGGTTACCCTGTACCGTGTAAAATATTTTCAATATCCTGCTTGTTTTACACCTTTTAAACAATAAATACAAAAAATGCATTGTGGTTCAAATGTAATATTTTATACCATCTGTGATCTGTGCCTCTCCCCATACCTATCTATATAATTGGTTTAATCTGTCATCCAAAAGAAATAACAAATACCTTCAGAATTAGTGTTAACTTCCAGATCACACTTCAGCCAGTTATGGTGTCACTAGCAATTTCCCAGTTAAAAAAATTGACTCATCTATGTTATTTAAGCAATTCTACTATTACTATATTTTTCAACAGACAAACTTACCCATCTTGCTCAGAAACATTATTATCATTGAAAGTCCATAACATATTACAATTTAGACATCCATAAGTTGTAATATTAATGACGGCTTTAGTCTTGCAAATAATAGTCAGAAACATTATTATCATTGAAAGTCCATAACATATTACTAGACATCCACTTAGTCTTGCAAATAATAGTCACGTTTTCTCCTAATGGCAAATGTAAAGGGTCTTCATGCTTCAAAACTTCAATGGTCATATTTAATTCTTTATCAATTTGTGGAAAATCTTCTAAAATTTTAAATAAAGTGTTTAGATATTTCCTAATATTACTATAAGAGTGTTTTAAGCTTTTAGATGCTTCTTTTGCATTATTTGGCTGTGGACAACAGGACCATATTTCGGGGAGAGAGGTACAGGGACTCCGGATGCCCACGTACATTAAAGAAAGGCACAGTATTACGGATATAAAAGTCAAAACTTTTTTTTTAGTCAACAACAAAAATTATTAGAATGATAAATACACCACTGGTAGACCATGAAAATTGTCATGCTAGGACCGCAGGAAAAATCACAGTATATACCTTATTGATGAAAATGTTATACCTCATTTAACTAAAGACGAACAAAAGTGTTATGCCACAAAACACAAGAAATAATTATTTTGTTATCTCATTTTAAATTTGTTCATTATTTTAACTCTCCCCTATATCCTAATTATTTTATTTAACATTGTATAATTGTGTATAGCCTTCAATTCAATTCACAATTAAAAGGAGGCAAAGAAGAAATAAATAAAAAATTATCTTTCTGGCTAGAAATAAATTAATACATTTTATATTAAAATAATTATTTATTAAGGGGAGGGGGGGGGTAAAGCTTCAAAACCCCCTAGCGGTAAACTTGCGGCATTGTTATTATCATTAACAAGATAATCCAGTTTAAAAGTCCTGATTACAAAAGCACTATTCAATGTATTACACTGAAAGTTTATCCTTTATTTGAAATGATAGCTGCATACTATGTAAAACAAATAAAACATAATCGACGTAAAGCATTCATGCACCGTATAAGCAATTTAAATTCAAAATGTTATAGTGAGTTAGTTTAAGACTTACCTATTGGATTGCCAAAAACGAAAGGATTCAAAAGTAAAACGATTATTGTGCAGTGGTAATGGGCTTGGCAAAACATGATTTTATTTTTAAGTACTATTCTATGTTGCACAACAGTTAATTATGAATAAACACTACGTATTAAAGGAGCTTTGAACCTAACAACCTCATTTCGTCTGTACTATCATCATAAATTCATTGAACATTTTTCCAAAACAAATCGCCGACTACTTTGTTGTGGAAACCATATTGGATTAAATGTCAAAAATATCAACATTCAGCATAGGACAAATAATGAGCTGAAAAAATTGACAGATGACAGATGTGACCGAATTATGAAGGCAGGTCTTCACGAAGGGAAAAAGCATATAACGCAATTGCGCAAATTTTAATGGAACATCCCTATTGGTAGGGGTCTCATGAACTATATAAATCCAAATCTTTTAGGTTTTTTTCAATTTTTAACAGTAGAGAGGGGAGGGAGTGTGGAAACTAACGACCTCCCTAGAAAGGGAGCAGATGCTGTGAACGTGTGAGGTCTGGTTGTTCCTGCATTCTATCCTGTTTGTCTGCCCAGTTCTACATAGAATATTTGCAGAATGGCCTCTATGTGGAGGGAGTAGAAGGGGTAAGTGAATAGTTTGAAAGAAAGGGTCGTCTCGTGATACCAGTAGTAGTTTCAAGGGGCAGCATATTTTGAATAAACGGGGTATACTGGGAGTTTAGAGCTCACCTTTCGGACATCCCGTCTCGGCCGTTACATGCCGCCGTATGTTCTTTTTTAACAAAACTTATAATTAACAAAAATAAGGATTAGATTAGGATTGGTTACGTTTGCTCTAAAGAGAAAGCGTGCGATAGCGCCTCAACAAAACTTCGGGTCTATATTAAAACAAGGAAACCTACATTGTTATGTGGATCTGTTCCGTTAGCGGTAAGTTATCTTAGGCTCATCGATAAACCATCAGTAAAGCTATAGACCATCATTAAAGCCATACAAATCACACCTCAAATAAACAAAAACAAACGAAGCTCGCAATGGGTATCTAATGTTTTTAATATGCAGCCAATAACTTTGCTTTATTTGCTCCGCCTTTCCACTTTTTACCTACTCTGTACCCCATACAAGACCTTATAACGCATACAGATCATATAAATCACAACACAGATATTTCAATGTGCATATTTATTTTGTTCATTTATTTCCGCGGAGTATAAACAAGTTTTATTAAATGTTGAGTGTAGGCTTCCTGACACACTAGTAGGATTCTCGTCTTTGGATGCAGCCGATATATGTTCGAAATTCCATTCAGAGGAATGACTTTTTTTAGTTATATATTTTAACAACACTTATAATCTTTGTTTGAAGAACAATGCTTATAACTAATAAAAATGCGTAATAGGTTAGGTTTGCTCTAAAGAAAGCGGGCAGTAGCAGGCTAACACAGTTTTCCGGTTCGTCTCGTCGAATGCAGACCTCTGTGTTATTAACGTAAGTGGTTCCACGTGTTCGCTTTAGCTTCCTTGTTTCGGGGAGAGGCGAGAGACTCAACCGCTCAGTGTGGAAACTAACGACCCCGCTAGAAAGGGAGCAGACGCTGTGAACGTGTGAGGCCTAGTTGTTCCTGCATTCTATCCCGTTCGTCTGCCGCAGTTCTACATAGAATATTAGCGTAATGGCCGCTACGTGGCGGGAATGGGAGGGGTAAGGGGATAGCTTGAAAGAAAGGGTCATCTCGTGATATCAGTAGTACTCTCAAGGGGCACCTAGTGGAAGCCTAGATGCATTTCAAAAATTTAAAGAGGAAATATTAAAAAGTATTTGAAAGATTCGCGGTATTCGGGAGCTTAGAGCTCGCCATCCGTCTCCAAACTGGAACAAGGTGCAGGGTCGACTTCGAGGGTCGCCGATTTAACGACTCTGAGCCCCGGACGGAGAGTAATCTGGCGACTGCCTTGTAGCAAAGCCAATAAGTCCTGTTATGTAACAGGATAAACAGGAATGAAGAAGAAGAAGCAGGCTAACACAATTCTGAGTCTATAGAAAAACAACTGTAGGTCTCGTAGCTATCTTAAGCTTTGTTCTCACGAAACTTTTCAGCTACTTACTTCTTTTTATATAAATGGATGGTTTTCATTTTTAAAAGCAGGATATTGAAGAAAAGACTGTTTTCCTTTTGTTCTAGTAACAATTAAGGAAATTTTAATGTCTACTGCAAAAAAAACTAAAATTATTTAGCTTTTTGGAGACAATTAAATTTCAAATACTGCAACACCATTCAAAACTGCGGACAAAAGAAGAAGAAAAGTGCCCCTGAGAACAAAGATTTTTAAACGCTCCGCTTCAAATAAATGTTTATTTTTAACAATGGAACACCTTCCAACATTTAACTACGTTTTCAAACACCAAACAGGCATCTGCCTGCTACCAACTAGATCTATCAACCAACTGTCAAGTTGAGTTGAGCTTCTGTCCCTTAGGATCATTTTTCTTGATAAACATAAAATCATAATATTTTATTGTTTATTGTACAATTTAATTCATTTACTATGACTGTGATTAAGGGGAATAAGACATATTTTATAAAGCCAGGTTCAGCTCAGGCATCAGATACAGAGTCCTTACAGTAAGTACTATTTATTTTGGGTAAATGTTCATTTTTTTTTTATAATCGCTGATTTTATCGAAATTTGGTATAAAGGTAGAATTTGGGGCTCTGGCCACGGAGTAAAAAGTTCGTTCACATCTAATGTATGTTCATGGTTTCTTATTATTTTTTTAGAGTTTTTTTGATATATGCAGGACTTAGTAGTAATTACATTCCTATTTTTTGCTCTATACCTATGCAGTATTTAAAGCTGATTTTAGTATATTATATAGTCTTGTAATATATATTTAGATATATACGGTATGTTAAAGCAATCCGGATCAGAGTAGTGGCATTTTCCAGTAACTGAGGGATTCAACAGCAGTTTTAATTTAATTTTTGACAGTGTGTACTGGTTATTATGCTTATACTGACTGATAATTATCATCAGTGACCATTAAACAGTTACAAAAACCATTTATTTTAAATTTGCACCCAAAATAGTGTGGTTCAAAGTCTCGCGGAATTTTGGTAGTAATGGACGTAGATTTTTAATATTTTTAAGGGTTATATAATGCAAAAAGTTCATATTTTGAGAAAGCACAAACCGATATAGATACAGATTAGGGGGCTACCTAAAAAATTGTATTCCAGAAACACAAAACTTGCCTAAAAACTGGTGAAACACGTGAAATTTATTTTATTATTTTGTACATATACCAAGCTACCTGAAACATTGAAACATTTGAAACATTTATTGAAAATTCTGGTGTAATATTTATCACAAAAAATCAGTTAAGTAACTAAGGTGATTCTTTATACAAATAAAAATAATTTATTGTCTAAGCACCTACCTGAATTAACAGCTGTATCTGCTGTCTGTAACATATGATTGTAGTATGAATACAAATAAACCTTAAATATCAACATTCTTCTGATTCAACAAGAATTATTAGTAAAATTAAATTATTTACAATAATTAATTTGAATGACCTATAATCATAGGACTAGAACATTTGCTATTTACAATACACAATGAATAAAAATTAGACCAAAACTATAAGAAATAATATATTATAAAAATGGTCCTGATTTTGCTCAAAATAATACCGCAAAATCTGCATATCTTTCAAAAATATATCCTCTACATGTTTTAGTAAATTTTTTTTGTTTCTTTATTTGTCAAATATTTGGTGGCAGCAAATTTTAAAACTTGGGGCCCAAATAGTTCAGGAATCTCTGATTAATGCTTCTAAAACTTTTAGGGATCTGAATGTTATTTTGAGTTTTGTGTCTGGTTCCGTACTGATGATTGATATAGCTTTTAGCTTTATTCCGCTTGTGGAAATATGAACATGTTGCGAGTATATATAAGGATCTTACATTAAATATTTTCTTATTGTACAATAAATAAGTAGGACAACGCTTTTCTTTGTTGTAGATTATTTTAAGAATAAAATTTTGTGTAACATTTAATTGTTTTAGTGCACTGCTGTACAGGCCACTCCAGACCACCATTCCATACATTATTAAGGATTCCACCAGTGTTCTGTATATCATAATTAAAAGACTCTGAGATAATATTTCTCATAGAAGATAAAATTTATGAATTAGTTTTCTTTACCTATTTTTTATTTTTAAAGTATGTTTATCCTATTTCAGGTGTCTGTCAATCATGGTCTCTAAATATTTTGTTTCAGTGACTTCTTTTATGTCAATTTCAAAATTTTCTACTGATATACTAGTAAAATCAGGGCGATTGGCCGAAGTTATGGAGAATGCTATATAATGTGTTTTATGATTTATGAAAAAAAAAACTTTTATTATATCATGATGAAAATAAAAAAAAATATTCACTGATTATAGAAATAATTTGTATAAAATTATACAAAAACGAAAATATGATTATTATAAAACTGAAATCGAAAATAGTAAGAATGATCTTAAAAAAATATATCATATAATCTCAAACGCAACAAATGAAAATACAACAAAAAATAAATTAAACTTGGAAATCAAAAACAACAATGGAAAATTTGATGATAATAAGAAGATGGCCAATTTCTGTAATGATTTCTTTACTAACATCCAAAATGTACAAAAAATTAATGTTTCTTCTAGTTTTTCTAGAATTGACTTCACTGCTTTATCATCAATTTTTCTAAAGCCTACCAATTCAAATGAGATAATAAAACAAATTAACACACTAAAGAATAACTGCACTCTAGGAAGTGATGGCATAACTACAAAAATTGTTAAAGATTTTCACATACATTTAATAAATCCAATAGTTCATATAATTAATCTAATTTTTAAAACAGGCATCGTTCCAAGTTCTTTTAAAATTACTATCATAACACCAATCCATAAAGCTGGAGACAAGTCTGATATAAATAACTACCGTCCAATAAGTGTTATCAACACATTTGCGAAAATCTTTGAAAAATGTCTTAAAGATCGCCTGGTCAGTTTTCTTCAACAAAATAATATCATATCTCAACGTTAATTTGGATTTATGAACGGTTTGAGCACTACCGATGCAATTTGTGAATTAACCAACATCATAACTTCCAAATTGACAGTAGCAATAAGTGCATTGCTGTGTTTTTGGACCTAGCCAAGGCATTTGATACTGTGCCTCATGTTTGCAGCGATCCACTTGAACATTACAATGGGAATACCTCAAGGCACTGTATTGGGACCCATACTTTTCATCACTTACATCAACTCATTAACTAGTATTGACATTGACAATGACTCATTATTGTCTTATGCTGACGATACTGTAGTTCTGTTTTCAGGATCATTATGGACTTCTGTTCGTAATTTTGCCATTCAAGGTATGTGCAAAATTAAAAATTGGTTAGACACATTTAAGCTAACTTTAAATACCTCAAAGACAAATTACATAGCCTTTTGCATCACAGCAGCCAATCGTCCACACTTCCACAGCATTCATATTGACAACTTTGATGGTGATATTCTAGAGGTTGAATATACAAAATACTTGGGTGTAATTATTGACCGTAATCCCAGATGGGATCATCATGTACTTAGAATTACAAAAAAATATAAAGAAACTAGTGTACAAATTTTATGTTTTGAGAGAGATATTAAGTAAAAAGTTGTTGCTATGTGTGTATAAAGCCCTTATTGAATCTTTAATTCGATATGGTATAGTGGTGTGGGGTGGTCTATATCAAAATTCCAAAAACAAACTATAAACCATATCTATGAAACCAGGTCTAAGGTCAGTGAACAATTGGAGATGCCAGTGAACAATACATCAAAAAAAATTAAGATCCTTCTCTTATTTAGGTCCCAAAATGTATAACTTGCTTCCACTAGAATTGAGATCCCTGCCAAGACTGAAAAAGTTCAATAATAGTTGTAGGAATTTTATTTTTAAATATTTACATAAATTTAAAGCTCTATTTCAATAGGATAATATCTATATTTATAAAGGTTTGCTAAAATAAGAAATTATATTTGTTGTTGATGTAATTTTTAAATTTTATTTGTATAGCTTTAGCATGAGGTTAACTGTATTCTCAATATAAATTCAAAGATAATACTTGCGTACATACAAGTGTTCATTCACTTAGGTGCAATTTCCAGTTATTAGGCTCTATTTATATTATATTTATTACAATATGTATGACATTTGTTACCTTATGTTTTAATAAATAAATAAATAATAAATAAATAAATTTAAATTTAGTGATAACTTGTGACAATCTAACCAATTTTTGATCTTACTCAGCCCCAACTGCCTCTGTCTCCTTACTTCATCCCAACATTTGCCCGAAAAGATTAAAACGGTGTCATCTGCATATGATATTATAGTTCCGTTTAAGTCCATAGCTGTCAATGAATGTATGTAGGCAATGAATAAAATTGGTCCGAGGATTTATAGCGTTAGTGTAAGATTCTCTAATTTTGACTATCTGTTTTCTATCACTCAAATATGACCTAAACACATCTAACACAATACCTCTTACCCCATAGTTTTCTAGAACACCAAGAAGCTGATCGTGAGGCACCGTGTCAAATGCCTTTGCGAAATCCAGAAAAACAGCAATACTCTTCTCCTCTGTGTTCAAGTTTGCCAACTAACATCACAGAACACAATACTAAGCCCCACAAATGCAAATTGATTTTTAGATAGAAAATTGTTTTCTGTAAAGTCGATTCTTCAGACATTTTTCAAAAATTTTTACAAAGTTATTGAAAATTAACACATTCAATTTCTTCAATTATTTTATTATTATTTATTTAATATATTTTTTTTTTACTATACAGTAGTCCTAGAAACTCAAACAGTCCTCCCGGTGAATGATGTACAGGTTGGTTCTCTGATGACCATGATATTGCAGAATGGAAATAGCATTGACTTTAAAAATTTATCGGAATATGATGTATATCAGGCTTTTGGTAGGATAATGTCAAAAAGTATGGGCGTTATGTCAAGTGAAAGGTGAAAACTGAGTACAAATTTGTGAAATTTGTCAATGAATATCTCAGAAAAGAAACGAGGCCAAAAAAATTGACTTTACATTTGTGATCAGCGTCCCAAATTCCACTTGTTTACCAAATCTTGTTAAAATGAAAGATTATGGACCAAAATGAACATTTACCTTATTTTGCTATTACCAAACACAATACTTAAAATATCTTCAATATTTTAAGCTTGGGCAGTGCTTCAGCTAGTGACACTGAATCGTTGAACAATGAACCAGTTAATATCGCCAGACAGAGACTCTTTCGGGCTGTTCCCCTTAAGCCCCTACAAGTGGAAGACCCTGTTAATTTGAAAAAAACATCAGGAAAAAAGAAGATGAGGCGTTATCAAAATAGTATGCTACAGTTATTAGTTTAAATCCCTAGTTTAATTAGGATTTATATTTAATTTCTTTTACTATGCATTTTGAGATTATACTCAAATTTGGAAATTCGCTTTTTCAAAAAATATTTTCCAGCTATTGATGCTATTTTTTTGACAAAAAGTAAGAAATATTAACTGCTTTCATTTAAGATACATTCTGATGGTAATGGTAATTTAATTTAACTAAAGAAAGACATCATAATGTTTTGTCACATAGCCAAAACAAATTAAATTAGCTCTGCTAAGATATTAGATATTAAAATGAAAATAACTTATATTGTTTGCTACCTAAAAAAAGAATATTTTGTACATGAGGTGAAAATCTTCCATATTTATTTAAAAAGTCTAAGCAATATTACAGTTTTTTTTTAATTGGTATTTTAGGAGGTAAAATTTTTTTATTATTATTATAAAGCAGTAGGCAGCTATCAACCAATGAGACTGCTCTGTAGTCTTTATTTTATCACAGTTGACTTGACTTTTCTGTTTATCCTGTTACATAACAGGACATATTGGCTTTGCTACAAGGCAGTCGCCAGATTGATCTCCGCCCGGGGCTTAGCCAGAGCTGGGGCAACCCTCCCAGATGCATCTTTGCTTCCACTAGGTGCCCCTTGAGAGTACTACTGATATCACGAGATGACCCTTTCTTTCAAGCTATCCCCTTACCCCTCCCACTCCCGCCACATAGCGGCTATTACGCTAATATTCTTTGTAGAACTGCGGCAGACGTACGGGATAGAATGCAGGAACAACTAGGCCTCTCACGTTCACAGCGTCTGCTCCCTTTCTAGCGGGGTCGTTAGTTTCCACACTGAGCGGTTGAGTCTCCCGTTTCCCCCCGAAATAAAGCAGCAGAACCGAACACGTGGAACCACTTGGACTTAAAGAAGCGTACAAGTGTGTTGTTCAGTTCTACAAGTTTTTTGTCCACTCTGTTCTTGAAGGTGTTGAGGCTGGGTGCATTTACAGTATGTTCATCCAGGGAATTCCACTTGTAGACAATTCTGTTGGTGAGGAAATTTTTTTCTACACAGTCTGAAGCACTTCTGTTTTGCTAGTTTTAGCATGTGGCCTCTAAGATTATTATTTGTGCTAAGGGTAAAAGGGATGAGGGACACTGAGTATTGATGATGCAAGATTTTGTAGGCCTCAATCAAATCACCTCCCAGCCTTCTTTCTTGAAGAGATGGGAGGCTACATTAATTATAATTAGTTTTTCCATTATTAACAGCATTTAATATTTCTTTAAGTGGTGACATTATGAAAATTTGGTAGAACATGTCAAATTACATATCAAGGGGGACAACTGTTAAGGTATTTGTTATTGTATTACATTCAACCCTCTGACCCCCAGGGTAACTACCCCTAAAATTTTAAAAAGCAACCCCCACTTATTTCACCATTTTTGAAGTTCTTATGTAATTCTAGATAAGTTACATCTCTGTTTGTCAAAATTAATGTACTTTCAACTCACGAATGTAGTATGGAATGTATTTAATTTATTAAAATAGTGCAGTTTTAATGGGGTTCCGCCGTAACAGCCACCCCCTAAAAAGTATGATAATGAAGGTAGTGACGTTTGGAAGTATTCTTGTACAATCATTTGTTGGAGTTGTTCAGTAGGGTCTGGTTGGGTTTTGAGCACAAGGATCTCAAGCTACCCCATCCGACCAATCTACTGCTCTGGATAATGATTATTCAACCACTCTCTTACTGGACTTACATAAAAAGTGCAGCAAATGTTTATCTAAAGCAAGATTTCCATCGACCTAATTTGATTTTCCACCTCATAGAGTATAAGAAGCTCTATTCTTCTGTCTAGCATTTCTTTATAAATTTCACCATTTAAATGGTTAAATTTCCATCTATAAATAGAGGACCAATGATAGTATGGCCTAATATGAACACCCAAACATTTATTTATCTAAATAATACACTGGCCAACAAGATTTGTCTAACACAGGCCAGCTCATTATTTTCACAATGGAAATACCCTCCCAATAATAAAAAAAATATTCGGAAAGCCCTAATACGTACCATTTTTTAATAGCCTAATTAGAACCTTTTATATTGGCAAGTATGTGGGGCGGCTGAAATGGGTCCATTTTACAACGGAAAAATTACCTAGACTGGGTTGTTTACAACATTAGACATAAAATAAACGTTAAACATCACTCTTCCGTTGAGTTTCGAATTGAGTGGTTCTCTGTGTATCTATAAGCAAGTGTATATGAAGACGAGAATGTCGAGTCAAACTCGCGGAAGTTGCAAAATTTCTCCTGACAAATTTTGTTATATTTGTGGAGAATTTCTGGTGAAATCACAAGCCAGGCCATTTTCCGAAAATGTAAAAGAAAGCCTACTTGAAATATTTTGGTGTGTTAATTTGGGATCAAGATAAGTGTGAGTTCCCCATGTGTGCTGTGTTAGTTATAGTTTATCATTTGTGCAGTAGAAGAGAAAAAGTATGCCTTTTGCAGCTCCAATGGTATGGTGACAACCCACCAATCATTCTGTCAGTTGTTATTTTTGCCTGACAAAGACTGAAGGTTATTCCAAAAAGGGAAAGCACAATATAGAATATCCAAATTTGCAATCTGCCATACGACCTGTTCCTCATAATGCAAATTTGCCAGTGCCGATTGCGCATTTAAATTGGCAAGCTATTGATTTTGGAGATAATGGAGATAACGCATCATCAGGCAGCTCAGAAGAACAGTGCACTGATCCCACTTTTAAAACAGGTCCCAGTTCTGGCGAGCCACATTTGATTGTTCAAGTGAATTGAATGGTTTAAATAAATAAATAAATAAAAATATATTAACGGAATATCCATTTACAGTTAACAGTAAGCTTATAATATGTAACATGTACAACCAAGTGCAAAAACAAGTGCAAGTAATATAATATATATAAATAAAAAACAAAATATCACATTTAGTAAGGAATAGTTTTAAATCAACATTACACAAATTTTAAAAACAACCATTATAACTTTTTTAAAGCATTCCTAAATCTTGGAAAACTCATATTAAACAAATCAATATGACTTGGTAGGACATTTGCATACATACACATTCTGTCTATGGGGGTATTTAAGCCATAGTTAGTTCTGTGGAATCTAGTATGAAATAGTTGTTCTTGCCTTGTTGACCTGACAGGAACATGAAAGTTTATTTTACTTAAGAGAGAAGGTGACTTAATAAGGTCGTTAAGAATTTTAAATAAAATATACAGGTCAAAGTATTTCCTTCTCTCTTCCAATAAGGGGAGACCCAACAATGCGTATAACTCACAGTAGTTGACATCTTCCATGTGGAGTCTGAATGCGATATGTCTTAAAAATTTCCTCTGAATCTTTTCCAACTGATCTATATGACATTTATAGTATGGTGACCACACAGTGGAAGCATACTCAAGTCCAGATCGTACCACCACACAAAAGACATCTCTCAGAGCATGCACACTACTGAAATCTCGAAGAGATCTTAAGATCTTAGTATGTGATTTGGGGTTATCCAAGCAACAGTCAGAACACAGGAACCTATTGCCCAAAGTATGGAAAATTCGTTGTGCGCTTGTACTGATATAGACAGTTTAATGCGGGAACGTGATATTGAACATTCTCCCCGTGAATGGCGCCTATTCATAGACTCATCTAAATATAGCTTAAAAGCTGTGTTATTGCATAATGGAAATTTAAAACCCTCTATACCAGTTGCCCATTCAGTTGCAATGAACGAAAATTATGAAAATATGCGCACGATTTTGGATAAAATAAACTACAATAGGTATAAATGGCAGATGTGTGGGGACTTTCAACGGGGATCTCAAAATGTTAAATTTATACTTCTTGTTGATCCCAAAAATGTCCTTTTGCCTCCTCTTCAAATTAAACTTGGGCTGATGAAAAATTTTGTGAAGGCTTTGAATAAAGATGGCGATGGATTTAAATACCTAAGACAAGTCTTTCCCCAGTTCAGTGAGGCCAAATTAAAAGAACTCATTTTTATTGGGCCACAAATTAGAAAATTGTTGGACAATGTCAATTTTAGGGAAAAGCTTACCAGGCAGGAACTCAGAGCACGGAATTCATTTGTTAATGTAGTAAGAGGATTTTTAGGCAACAATATGAAAGAAAATTACGAACAATTAGTTAATGAACTCTTAGATGCCTATAAAGGGCTTGGTGCCAGAATGTCATTAAAAATTCACTTCCTCCATTCCCGTCTGTCATTTTTTCCTAAAAATTTGGGAGCTGTTAGTGACAAGCAGGGTGAAAGGTTTCACCAAGATATCAGAACAATGGAAATTCGGTACCAAGGACGATGGGATGCCATGATGGGTGACTACTGTTGGTTTTTGAAGAGAGAAGATAGGACACCTCATAAACAGAAAAAATAAAGTTTAATTAGTGTTTTAAGTTAATATTTTTCTTGTTTGCTTTTCTCTTAGATGTATGGTATGTTTAATAGGCGAAAACTGTAAACATAGTCAATAAACAGGGTTAAAAATTTTCTGAAATGAACTGCTCGTCATAAAAAACGTAACACCTAGTTTTTTGGGCAATATTTGAAAGGCCATATTTCGAAAAGTACTTAATTGATTTTGAAAAACTTTGCAAAATCTGAAAAGTTGATTCGTTGGCTCATATGACTAATTTTGGGAATACGCTATTTTTGATATAGCATATAATACAGGGTGTTAAATAAAAAGATGTTTTTTTTCCTAAATTTCATGTCATCCCCATTTATAGGAGAGTTGAGTTAGAGAGTCGCAATAATTTTTCATATTAACAGTAGGTCAATACCTCGGGCCGTTTTCGAGATTTTGTGGATATCTTAGCCTACTACGATTATATGGCAATTTTTATAAAATTGTTGTTATTTACAGTTTATTCTTAAAAATTTACAAAAAAACTTAATTTAATTTAAATGATAATTTAATAAATGACCGAAACCATATTGTCACGTTAAAGCAACAAAGAGAATTAATATTTTGTTGGCCCACCGCCTACACGTAGAAAATCTGCTACCCTATTTGGCATACTGTTTACCAAGTCTGCAATAAAATCTTGAGGAATAGCCTCCCATTCTAACTGCACTGCATTTGCCAAATCATTCAAATTGTTTATTACATACTCACCTGCATTTATCTTAAGTTTCATCCTACTCCATACATGCTCTATAATATTCATATCAGGAGATCTAGCAGGCCATTCCATTCGTTCAATGTTGTTCTCCCTCAAAAATTCTTGAACGACTCTTGCTCTGTGCGGACGAGCATTATCGTCTATCATTATAAAGTCATTCCCGAAATTTTGAGCTAAAGGAACAACAATCTCATTTAAGCACCTTTCTCTATATCTCTCAGCATTCATACTTTCTCCTATCAACACTACTAAATCAGTCTTACCATTCTGCATCACACCGCCCCATACAGTAATCCCACCACCTCCAAATGCTACTCTAGCTTCCATATTTTCTTCTACATACCGACTATTCCTTTCTCTCCATACCAAAATGCGTCCATCACTTTCATGCATATTAAACCTACATTCATCAGTAAACATGCACCTGTTCCATTCGGCTATTTCCCAATTCGCATGTTCACGTGCTGCCCATCTCCTTGTGGCAGCCCGGTGAACAGCAAGCAAAAGAGGGCAGGCAGCCCTTCGTCTAGCATGTAGCCATATTCGTGCAATGTTCTACGAACTGTTGCTGATGAAACTTCGACGCCGGTGGCTTCTCGAAGTTCCCTGTTGATCTTGGTTGCATTGAGGGTAGGACAACGGCGCACAGACATCCTTATAAGGCGGTTTTGACGTAGGTTCGTTACCCTGCCGCGACCACTGCGTCCAATGTTGCGGTAAGCAGAGGTCCCGTGTATTGTGTGACGTTCAATTGCCCTGTATATGGATGTTGGTGTTGAACCCATGATGTCAGCAATGCCCCGAAAAGACATCCCACGCTGATGCAGTCTAAAACATACAATAAATATGAATGTATTAGGAATTTTTACATTTTTTTGAAAAAAAGTGAATAAAATACACTTACCTTATAATGTTTGTCAATTCACGATCCCCAAAACGAACCATTGTTGGATAAATTTTGTTATAAAAATTTGAATAACTTTTTATGTTTGGTGAACGTGTAGCGTTTATTGACAGTACAAAACAAACCAAAAATGCGTATCCATAGCCTACTACGATTATATGGCAATTTCTATGAAATTATCGTTACTCTGCAGTTTAGTGTTAAACATTTACAAACTACAAAATCTATTGATACGTTGACTTTACAGAGTTTTAAGACAGATCATGTGCTATAAGTTTACGTATACAAGGTGATTCGTTAAAGTAGAGAACTTGAATTACAGCATGCGCAAAAGATTTTTTGTAAATTTTTAAGAATAAACTATAGAATAACAACAATTTTATAAAAATTGCCATATAATCGTAGTAGGCTAAGATATCCACAAAATCTCGAAAACGTCCCGAGGTATTGACCTACTGTTAATATGAAAAATTATTGCGACTCTCTAACATCTAAAAAAACATCTCTTTTTTTAACACCCTGTATTATATACTATATCACAAATAGTGTATTCCCAAAATTAGTCATGTGAGCCAACTAATCAACTTTTCAGATTTTGCAGTTTTTCAAAATCAATTAAGTACTTTTCGAAATATGGCCTTTCAAATATTGCCCAAAAAACTAGGTGTTACGTTTTTTATGAGGAGCAGTTTATTTTTTCTATAGATATGATTCTACAACTCTAACAAGAAAACCCTACGTGCTACAACTTTCTATTTGTCATTTTCCTATTTGGATGGGTCCATTCTATTAGATTATGCTATTCTGATTTGTGTTACAAGAAAAACATTTTTTTTTTGTCATCAGAAATAAGGAAAATGTAAATAGAGCAAAGGATTTTGATTCTAGTTTTCCAATAAATATTTTTAAATTACCATTCGTGAGGTTAGTTACTTCAATTTTGATAAAAAACAATTTAAAAGGGATGTAACTTATCTAGAATTACATAATGATCTCAAAAATGGCAAAATAAGTGGAGGATGCTATTTAAAATTTTAGAAGGGACAGGGGGTTGAATGTAGTAGTAAATTGATATATTTCACCTATTCAGCAATTCATATGTATTTTTGTAAAACAAATTAAAAGATAAATAATTATTTTTTCAAGGATGCATTTTACAAACCTTACAAGAGGAAGATGAATTGGAAAAAAGCTTGATTGTGATTGTTGATCCTTATAAAAGCCCATTCGCTCGACTTCTAGAGAATTCAGATGCAATGATGTTTTGGAATAATTTCATTGAGAAAACTGAAGAAGAACAAACTAATATTATAAATGCATTTTCTGAACGATACCACAAATATAAGCAAGATTGTGTACAGGATACTGATACTGCTTTAGGCAGAGTTTCGTCCCGTGTAAAGAGAACTTTTAAAACAAAAAAGAACTTGTCAATTGAAAATGTAAAAGATTGTGAGTATCAGATGATTGAGTTCTTTAACTCGGCTCCACAAGAGGTATATGTCAAGTCTCCACCAACCAGTTTTGACAGATTGTTGCTAAAAGCAATTGCTCATTATCATGGCCTTCAAATTAAAAGTAAGTAAGCTGTGTTGTCAAATGATCTTATGTTCCTGTTGTAGAAATGTTTAGTGTGATCTTGGTTTTATGAACTACTTAATAAGGGGACAGTTGTGGTTGCAACTGAAATTCAAAGTCCTTAAGCTAAATATTCCAATACAAAAACATTTGTCGGTTCTATGTAAGTGACCATTTCACTGGGTAGGTATAATATTTATAAAAACACCTAAATGCAGGGGCGTGCGGTGAAATTTTAAGAAGGGAAGCAATTTTTAGAAACTTACCAATTTGTAATGTAATTCGGTTCTTTGATAATTTTTTGCAAATTCGTCAATGACGTCATCATAAAAACGTCGATGCTTTTAATGGACAACCGCGATGTATGCGAAAGTCTCTCCTGCCCCGTTGAATTTCTCAGGAAATTTTTTATATGTTTAAGTGTTGAAAAATTGCCTTCTACTGAAGAACTTGTGGCAGATATTGTCAATACTAATTCACACAATTTCGACACTTCTGTGTAGGCATCTTCCAGCTCCTTGTCTTTTAAAAATTGCATTAGTTCTTTAGCGTTATTTTTTGCACTTTTAGTTCAGATCGCAGTAACACTCAGTCGAAGAACTGGCCATAATGAAGAAGAAGAGATTTAAACGCATTTTCTGGAAAAGTTTTTCATTTAAATGCATCAAAATTGCAGAGCTCGAGGAATTTAAAATCATTTAAACCGTTAAATCTATAGTTTATTTGTTGCTGAATTTGATCGATTATTTCATAAAAGAGGCGTCTGTAATATGTTTGAACATCTCCCACCTTGTCTGTTCGAAGACGTTTGGCTTGTGGCTCTACATTTAACGTCATCGTTTTCTCCCAAAATAGGCCAAAGTCATCTCTTTTTTGGCTTAACATTGACTTAAAATCATCCACTTTTTTAGGCAAAAAGCAATATCATTTGTTTTAGTTTGTAATATGTTAAAAACATTGTCCGAGAATGGAAATATTTCTGAAAATATGTTCAATGCTTCTGAGCCCCACGTTTCATTATTTTCTATTATATTCTCAAATAGTTCAATCAGTGATTCACGATTTTCAGATACTGTTAACACAAGTCTTCCATTATAGTTCCACCTAGTAGGAGCTACTTTGGGCAATCGTTTGTGGACAATGGAGTCCAAAGCTTGTGTACGTTTTGTTGACTTGTTGTGACTGGAAAAAAAGCAGCCATGCCACTTAGAGTAACGAAAAATACTTTACACTCTCTAATGTGATTGATGGACCCCCTAATTGTCCTGCTATCACTGCAGCTCCATCATAGCTTTGAGCAACTAATTTTTTCTCTCCATTAATATCTTTAGTAACGTTATAAACTACGGTATATAATGCATCTGCATCTGCTGTACGATTTTCGGACACATTCTTAAAACCTAAAAATCGCTCTTGAATACTTCCGTCTGTTTTAACGTAGCAACGTAGCGCATTACTATAGATAATTGGCTAAAATTAGTGATATCAGTTGTTTCGTCCAGAACAATAGCAATGAACCGCGCCTCGCCAATCTCCTGCTTAATTATTTTTAGAATAATGGTTGCAACAGCGGAAATTAAATCATTCTGGATTCGATTCGACGTTCCGCGAAAAACGTTAGACTGCTCTAAATGATTTTTTAAGCAATCATCATATTTAGCCATTAAACTAAGTAAATCTTGAAAATTTTCTCTATTTGAAGAAACCCTTGTTTCGTCGTGACCCTTAAATCCCAATTCGTGCTGTCCGAGAAAACAAACAACATCGATAAGTCTTCTTAATATTTGCCTATTTTTATCGACTAGTTCATTGTGTTGGGTGAATAATTTCCAACTGTTTATTAAGGGCGTGTTCAATTCTGGTTTTGCCGAAGACTTTTTCTTTTATGACGGCCTGTAAATACGCTTTGGACATAATGTTTCTTTTTACAGCTTTATGGAAATTGTTTAAATCGGAAAAACCAGTTTTATTCCAGAGACCTTTTTCATTTTCAAAAAGTAAACATGGCCAACAAAATAATTTACTTATATTTTCACACCCTGTTGGCCATTTAATTTGTTCGTATTGTTTAAATTTAAATCAAATTAAATTCGGGAATCCAGATACCGCTATTGAAACTGAAAATTACTGACCACTCCCTTGTTTACACTTTACTTAGTTAATAGCTAATATAAATATGCAATCCACATTAATAAATTAAAATTAAGAGAACACTGCAACCTGAAACCGAATCAAAACAATGCGGAAAACGGCAAACGTAACGTATCTATTTAAAACTAGCCCAAACCACGTGCAGTTTCAATTTTCAACCTGTTAACGACTGTTTGTCCAATCGGCCAATAGGAAATCTGCCACTTATTCCCTTTCAAAAGGGTCAGTGAGGTCATGAGCAGCATAGTCAGGTTTCTTGAGCGGAGACTTCAATCAGCTGTTACACTATGTGACCTCACCAAGGCATTCAACAGTGTCAATCGCCCTCTTACAAAAATTGGAAAAGTATGGCATAAGGGGTCAGCCTCTCAATCAATTGGGTTCATACTTGGAGGGGCGACAGCAGTGTGTAGAGGTTGGTTTTCAGCGTCCACAATACGTTATTTGTTATTTATATGAACGACTTTTTTAGTTATATGCATCCAACTCGTTTTCTCTCTATGCGGACGATTCGACAATTGTTATAAGTTACCCAAAGAGGTGCAATTTGGATGAAAACATTTTCTATGGTGGTAGCTTCTGGCAGAAAAGTCACAGACGTTGACATTTTCAAGTTCTGCAGGTTCGGATGATCGTCAACCAGTCAAAATGCTGGGTATTATGCTTAAATACCTTTTTCAAACTAAAGCTTTGGAGTTTGTAACACATTTGCTGAAAGGTATCTCTTTTGCTATCCCATTATGTAATTTTATGTCTACAGGGTGACCATGAAAATATGCAACTTCAAATCTAGTATTTTACTTGATATTTTCGAAAAGTGAACATTCGGTCATACATTTTCAAAACAAATTAATGACCAGAATAACAAATTTGTCTTAGAAGAAGGGTCTTTCATCTAGAGTGTAAGAGTTTTCTAAATAAATGCTCGAATAATACATAGGATGTGTCAAAAAACTGGAAAAAAAGCAATGTTTAAGTTTTTTCGTTAGTACTCGTGTAGGTTGGCAAAATTTCAGCAAGAAAGCTGTAATTCGGTCAATTTTGGAGATGAATAAAAAAACAAAATGCTCACAAACTGTTTAGGTTTTACATCTTTCGAAATTGTCAATATCTTAAAAACAGTTGAACTTAGGTATAGGGTATGCTACATTAGAGATTTCAGAATTAAATTTGATTGTTTCTATTTTTACATTTAATTTCAGGTGTAACCTCCCCAGACGAAAATTCAAAGCCTTCCGTTGAAGTTTTCAATACAAATCAAAACTGGGTCCCCGCCAATTGTTTCTTAACTGATTTTATTCAACAGCTCAGGTGAAAATATTCCTTTTTAGATATTTTTTTAAAGCTTATCTTTTTGCAGTTCTCTGTATTTTATGTTATGAAATTTAAATATTTTGACAAGAATTATATTATGTTTAGTTTTTATGTTTTGTTAGAGTTACTTGTTTTCTTCTGTATGTGCTTTTTAATTTTAGGGCTGGTATGGGCCTAATATCATATATATTTATGCTATTTTTTAGCATATCTTTTACTATTTTATGGTATATAAAACAATATGAAATAAATATTTAGCTGCTATTTTAAATAGCTTTATGTCATTAAAAATCATGTATAACCATTATTGCCCCTTGCATTGGGCTATATAGTCGTAAATTGTAATTTAGCATGTTGTACATTGTGAAAGATAGCTTCCAACCATGAACGCTTTTTTAAACTTGGTAATACTATACAAATTATGTGATAGTCAGTAATTTTACACAAATTAGTTTGTTATGGAGCATAGCTCATTTATTTTGCATCAATATAATTATTTTTAAACTATACTTGTATAAGCATTTAGTAACTTTTTAATAAATGTTTAGCCTAAGTTTGGAATTTCTGTGTTTTTTTATTTAAATTAAGTCACCTACATCCGCACTTTCTTATTTGATATACTCCTTGAGTTCATTTTATACTTATCTTACAATCCTTGCAAAATGGTGATATCAATTTAAATTCTATAAAATTATTAAGGAATAAATCCTTGCTTACTGATGAGGCCAGTTGGTTTGTGATTTGCTTCTAAATCATAGTTAATCATTTTTTAACTATTCGCTTTATTTGTTGCAGATTTTAAAATACTACCTATTTTCATATCGGCGCTGATCGTTATTTTAGCCAAAAAAAACTTCCAAATGTAGAACTGTAAAGCGCGGAACACAATGACGTTTACGTCATTCGTTCACGTTAATTTTATTTTTCTGTATTTTCCGGTGGTTTGATAGTAACTTATATAAACGGTTATATTTAGCTCCAACATTAAGATTATCACCCATTTTTGTACCTTAAATGTGTACTTCGTTTTTAAATTTTGTTGTGGGTTTGTTTTTACGTAAAACGAATAAGGATGCTGCAATCATTGTGTTCTACGCGTAATTTATTCCATTTGAAATAAAATCGACATTCATTCCTTAATAGGTTTCTATCAGAAGTGTTGAAAATTCGAACGTTTTACTAAACACTGATAGATGGCGACAGCAGATGCGAATTTATTTTTAGATACAACTAATAAGAATCGATACTCACTATCGGTAAAATAGTATCGATGCTTAAAATACTCGATACTTTTGAAACATCGAAATTTCGCTTGCATGCCTAGGTTGGTACTACTGGTCTGTATTCAAGCAAAAATTTGTTTCGTGTAAATCTCCATAGGAAAATTTAAACTGCGGTATTATACTAATTAAGAACATTCAGTGAGTTTCCACCATAAACTGTAAAAATAAAGAGTAAAAGTTAACGACAAAAATAGAAACGGACAATAAAAATGATATAATTTAAATCACACAGTTTTTCGAATCTGTTTTTAACATAAAAGGGTTCACGTGTTCGTTTTAACTGCTTTGTTTTGGAGGAGGGTGCGGGGGATTCAACGGGTCAGTGTGGAGATTAACGACCTCGCAAGAAAGGGAGTAGATGCTGTGAACGTGTAAAATCTATTTGTTCCTGTATACTATTCTGTTCGTCTGCCTGGTTCTACATAGAATATATGCATAATGGAGGTAAGGGGTTAGTTTGAAAAAAAAGGACATCTCGTGATACCAGTACAAGTTGTACTCACAAGGTGCATCTAGTGGAAGCCAAGATGCATTAGAAAGATTTTAAAAACAAGAAAATTTTGGTGTACCAAGAGTTTAGAACTTGTCATCTTGACATCCTATCGATAACGTCTCTAAATTGAAATTAGGTGTAATTTATCTGGGAAGGTCGCCCCACATCTTACTAAGCCTAGGACGGAGAACAAAAAAGCACAAACTTGGGAATAATTGGAGTGTTCTCAATCTTGGCTTTTAAAATACATACTTCCTTACAATTTGAATAATTTTTAAAAAGAAGATTTTAGTCTTAGTGCTTGATCCTTTAGAAATCTAAACAAATCATATGCCTGCTTTCCGTTGTAGTGTTTGCAATCGGGTACATTATGAAACACCTTTGATCTTGTTTGTTTTAAGTAAAATAGCTCTGAACACAGGTTTTGAAAATGTAAAGCAATTAACTCTCATAACCTCACTTGTAATAAATTAGCAATAATTTAAATTATATTGCAGTCTTTCGAATTGCCTCGTAGAAGGCAGACCTCTGTGTTTTTAACATAAGTGGTTCAACGCGTACAGTTTTGCTGCTTTGTTTCGGGAGAAGCCGGAGATTCAACCGCTAAGTGTGGAAACTATCGATCCTGTTAGAGAGGGAGCAGACGCTGTCAACGTGTGGGGCCTAGTTGTTCCTGAATTCTATCCTACTCGTCTGCCCAGTTCTGCATAGAAAATATTGGCGTAATGGCCGCTATCAGGCAGGAGAAGGAGTATGAGTATGATATAGAGGTGATACCAGTAGTAGGCTGGCAAATTGTCATAGTTAATGACAGCACCATAAAAAAAACTTAACTGAGCTGTGGTACTCTCAATGGGAAACTAGTGGAAGTCAAGATGCATTTCTCTCTTCAAAGAGTTAATATTAAAGTTATTTGAACGAATTGGCTGTTCCGGGAGGTTAGAGCTCGCTATCCGGACATCCTAACGAAAGCGTCTCCAAACTAGCATTAGGTGTAAATCATCTGGGAGAGTCGCCCCAGCTCTGACCAAACCCCAGACAAAGAGCAATCTGGCGGTTGCCTAGCAGCAAGATTATTAAAATAAAACGAAAAAACAAATATTACATTACGTTTAAATTATGTTATTTTTATTGTCCTTTACTATTTTTGTAATGTTAACTTTTACACTTTATTTTTACTGTTTATGGTGGAAACTCACTAAATATTAATCAGGATAACATCGCACTTTAAAAAATGTCTTATGGAGATTTATATTACATAGAACAAATCTTTGTTTGGAAACAGAGGAGTCTGCCCAGTGACCAGCAGTACCAACCTAGGGATGCATGAGGTACTTCAAAAGTATCGTATCGATACTTTTTCTACAGTATCGACCTTGTTTAGGGACAGTTTCATAGGTAGGGATTATTTCAAGGTTATAGTAAAACGTAAGATTTTCTGTAAAATACGTATTTAAGGTTGCTGTTAACCGCAATCTGAAGTTCAAACTGCAACACGTGGATTGGTCTATTTTAAACTTCAAACTAAAATCTTAACTTGCGCGAGAGCTAAAATATCGTAAATAGACGGTCCTTTTCTTTAAACTTACCTCACTTTTTAAAACAAATTTGATAATTCAAAATTTTTATTTTAAATTGTGTGTACTAGTGTTGACTATTAGATTTAGCTTAAATTTAGCTATACCATCGAAGTAATATTTGACTTTTTGCAGAATTAACTGATGAAGATGACTAGAAGAAGTAATTAATATTGTTGAACCTAAAGGTTTTCTTTTTTTATTTTTTGAATTTGGTATTTTAGATGCATATTGTAGATAGCTGGAAATAACGAGAAGATATAAAACTTATCTAAAATGCCAGCAAGGATTAATCCTGAGTTTAAACTACAAGCTATAAAACTAGCCGTTAATAAACAAAGGTATCGAGTATTTTTTGCATCGATACTATTTTACCGAGAGTGAGTATCGATACTTATTAGCAGTATCTAAAATACATTCATACTTGTGACACCATCTATTAGTGTTTTGTAATCCGTTCGAACACATGATAGAAACCTACGCTGAACGAATGACGGTTTCAATTAAAATAGGAAAGATGGCGCCACTCTCGTTAATTTTTGTTTACTACTGTTCTATACTGGTCAGCACGATTTTTCTCTAAAAAGGAAATTCACGTACCTTAAAAACTAATTTTTTAAAATCAGCATTTTTTTTAATATTAGGAAAACTGAAGAAGACAAAATGGGCTATTATCAATTTTTGCAATACTTATTTTACTACCTTCGAATATGCAAAGGTGTCAAAATAAACTGAAGATAGCGTAGAACGGAAATCTTTCACAGATTTGGTCAATTAAGATATCATAGTTCTTAGAATTAGACCGTGTTCAATTGGATTTACTATTACTCATTCAGTGTTCAGATCTCGTGGACTAGACCCCTGAAGATGCACCGTACAATCTAAAACGAAACGTTGGATAGGCCATTCCAGATTGACGCGGTCTAATCCCAAGAACTATGATTTCTAAACAAAGATAGTTAAACTGTAAAAGGTACTCTAGAGTCAGTTAATTCTAAATACTGAAAAAGCAAGCTTTCAAATTTTTAAATGCTCATCAATATGAAGTATAGTTTGTTACTCTGCCCTGCAAAACATTGTTGGCCTATTGCCTTGGTAAAATAAATAAAAGATTGAAAATTAATTGAAGGAGATAATATTTATATAAAAAAGGCTTTTTTATTTAATGATTAGGCAACAATTTACAATATAGTCAACTCTGAAATAGATATACAAATTAACATTTTTTTGCAACGGAAGGAAAGGACTACCACAAAATAATGGGGGGAATAAAATAGCCTACTACATGTTCGGTCTACTGTACTCCTTATATTAATTTTTACAGCATCATATTAGGTCTAATAATGCGGAAACGTTTAAAAAGTATCGTGAAATATTTAAAATTCCCTATTTTTTTTTTTGGTGAATATTGTACTTTTAAGGTTCATAGCCAAAAATACTATCTATTTTCTATTCAAAATGTGAATAAACCAAATAAAGACAATACAGGTTTCATAAAATGAGCTTATGGGATACATGTTGTCTTTAGGCTTAACACAGACTGAAATTTTCATGGCCTTGTAGAAGAGTTATGTTTTATTGTATTAACTAAATATATAGAATAATTTTCCTAAATTTCAATTTTTGGTATAAAAAGTATTTAACAGAACCATGTAAAAATAACTCTTTTCATATGCAACATTATAACTTTTTAATCTTCTCTGATACGGATTCTCCAAGATTGCGCATGCTGTCAAATGCCAAATGTTGTGCAAGGTGCAAGTTGCTGTTCTAAGGTAGTTAATTAAAACCTCATAGCAGTGATTCTTCTATTTAAGGATTATTTTACGAATATCTTTCCCAATTCTTTTATCAGGCACCCTACTAGCTGGTCCGGCAGACCTTGTTATGTCTTTTACGTTTAATGGCCCGATGAGTTTCCAGTGGAACTATAAGAATATGGGGCGCATTCACCATATCGTCCAGAAATTGAAGAAAAATATATTGGTTTTGTAGAAAAAATACGTAATAAAACAATACAAAATAATAGTATTGAAAGGTCTCAGTAAACAGACGATCATTTAAAAAAAAAACTCTCTCAGGAACTTGCTGAAAAATCTGGCTTAGTGTTTCAAATATTTTTTTCAATTTATTTATAACTGACCCTTAATCAGTGATAAACCACTGGTATCAGGACCTAAAATTTACAAATATTAGTATACAAATAAATAACAAATGTGATTAGGTACATAAGCAATTATCCAATTTATGACAAAGCATTTATACAGTCTTTATAATCAATGTCTTATTACACATTTAGTCAACATTTTTACTCTTTATTTACAAATCATGTACTATTTCCTATATCATTTAACTCTTTAAGTACTGTCTTAATTTGTGGCACAACTGACAAATGTTCCTAGCATTAACAATCCCTTCTGATGGCATTAAAAGTCTCTATACTACTATAAAGAGAAGAATTTTGTCCTTTTACTGTTCTACAACACCTATCTATTAATTTATTTTCATATTTAATATTATAGTTATTACATTCTTTTACTTTACAAAACTAAAAATTTTACTTTTGAGCATATACAAGGGCCAACATGAGAGTAATTTTTCTCCAGGATATTTGAAACACCCTGTGAATCGTTTCAGCCGTAAAGGTGGGTATACGCTTGATGCAAATTATAGCCCCATGTTTTCTTAATAATTTGGTTTTTGTTTCATGTCAATATCTCTATTTTTAAAATACAGAGCAAAAGATTAAAGCGCACTAGTTTATTTTAACAATTCAACATCTTAAAATAGGGTAGGCCATGAAATGAACAAGTTTGACAAACTGTCATGTTTATTTATTATGTGTCAATTTTATCTTTGAAAAGTGTTAAAATTTTGGCTATGGAGTGTCAAACAAGGAATTTGTCTCCTGACGAATCGTAGCAGCAATGACATTGGCCGAGGAAGTATTCAGCTACCGTGCTAGAGCTGGGAGTTTTTAATTCATCGATATCGCGGGTTGTCTACCGTTTTGAGCAAACTAACGATCATAACCGACGCCATGGGCAAGGAATGCACCGAGGAACAACAGTGAACTAGCATCGTATTCATTCGGTTACGTGCTTTGAGAGAACGTTATGTAACAGCAAGAAACACACACACAAGTTACACATAACGTCCAAATAAATGTATCCACTGTAAGAAGAAGACTTGCAGAACAGAATTTAAGATTCCGAATTCCCTCAAGAAAGCCGAGGTTAAACGCAAACCATCGTAGAGCGAGGCTGCAATTCGCCAGACAGCATGTAAACTGGAATCTTGAGAATTGGGAGCGACTCTTGTTCACGGGCGAGTCAAGGTTTTGTTTGTACAGCTCCGACCGATGCGTACGAGTACTACGCAGGCCAAATGAGCGTTATTCACAGTGTGACATTCGTCAAACCACGCTATTTAATGGAGGTTCTGTAATGGTTTAAAGAGGAATTTCTTTGACTGCTCGAACAGAACTTATTTCTTTACATGGTGGTCCATTGAACAGTGAGCGGTACATTACTGACATCTTATCCAAACATATTGTTCCTTTGCTCCTTACATAGGCGACAATGCAAGACCCCACGTCGCTCGTATAATGCAAGAGTATTTACCTGAGGTGAATATTGAGACTCTAGACTGGCCTGCAAATAGTCCAGACCTCAACCCTCTTGAACATTTGTGGGACATCATAGACAGAAAACTTAGAAACCATCAGCCCTTGCCAGCCTCTCTTGACGACATTCAAAATTTTGTCACAAATTTATGGAACGACATTGATCAAGAGACGATTAGACGCCTTGTGTCTACTATGAGTCGTCGATGTGAAGCCGTTATTCAGAGTAGAGGCGGAAACACGCGATACTGATATTCTCAATTTTTTTCTAAGTTTGTCCTTGCTACCAATATTGTTATTTTTAATTGTTAAATTGTTAATATAAATTAGTGCGTCTTAATCTTTTACTTTGTATTTCATTTAAAAATAGAGATATTGACATAAAACAAAAACCAAATTGTTAAGAAAACATGGGGCTATAATTTGCATCAAGCGTATACCCACTGTTACGACTGAAACGATCCACAGAGTGTTTCAAATATTCTGGAGAAAAATTGCTCTTATTGTTGCCCCTGTATATGATCAAAACTAAAATTTTAACAAAAACTCACATCGCGGCATTTTTAGCGATAAACAAATCTACATTTAAAAAAAAAAAAATCATCAAAATCCGTTCAGCGGTTCGCAAGAAAATCCACATTGAAATGCTCTGCAATTTATAGTGGTACGTTAATTTTGATGCGTAGTGTATGATCTTGTACAACTTAATAAAATTTTTAATGGTAACAATACTATACTAGATTTAGTCTTTTGTAACTGTTTGGATGTATCTGTCAGAAAGTGTGATATACCATTGACTGCGATTAATGCACATCACCCTCCTCTTGAGACAGACATAAGATTTGACCAAAATATTTTATTACATGACTCTATTGGCACTCCAATAGAGAATTTTAATTTTTTCAGGGCCGACTACGACTCTCTTAACGATTTTTTTGGAAATGTTGACTGGAATATTTTGTCTTCGTGTTCACATAGTGTGGATGAGGCTGTTCAATTATTTTACTCAATAATCGACAGCGCAGGAGATATACATGTTCCTAAAAAACGTGTTGGCTCCTTGAAATATCCTTCTTATTTCTCAAGCCAAACTATTTCATTAATATCAAGGAAGAACAAAGCTTTCAACATATTTAGGAAAACCAGACTGCCACCAGATGAGGATTCTTATAAGAACTTAAGAAGACTCTAAAAAATCTATCAATTCTGATTATCATAACTTTGTAACTACAACCCAATTCGCTATTCTGAATAACGTGAAATCCTTGTGGTCCTATATTAGGTCCAAGCGCAATGTTGCAGGATACCCCAAAGAAATGATTTTTGGTAACCTTATCTCCTCTAATTCTAAGGAAGCGGCCAATCTTTTTGCTAGTTTTTTCAAATCTGTATATATTCAACACAGCAAAACTCAGTATAATAATATCCACATGCCTTCTTTGATTGATGTCAATCTTTGCAACGTCTATGTTGACTCTGATACGGTCTTCAGCAAACTGATTGATCTTGACATAAAAAAGGGCGCTGGTCCTGACTCACTACCCGCAGTGTTTCTTTATAATTGCAGCCCAACTCTGGCATTGCCCCTCAACTATATATACAACTTATCTCTCAGAAATGGTGTATTTCCTACCATTTGGAAATCTGCAGTTATCAGGCCACTTTTTAAGACTAGCAACAGGAATGATATATCCAATTATCAACCCATCTCTGGTCTGAACTGAACAGCAAAGATCCTTGAAAAAATAGTAACAGATGTTCTGGTTGCAACGTACCGAAATGCTATTTCCACTTCTCAACACGGTTTTTTTCCAGGTCGCTCCTGTCAAACCAATTTGAGTTTATTCTCAAATTTTTTGGCAACTGCTCTCGATGGTGGTTTGCAAGTCAACGCAGTCTACTTCGACTTTAAAAAAGCTTTTGATCGTGTAAACCATCACATTCTGTTTGAAAAGCTAAGAGTTTATGTAATACAAGATCCTTTATTGTCGGACTATAGTATTGATGGTGGTTAAATCTGGGGTTCCACAAGGATCCCACTTGAGACCAATCCTATTCCTTCTGTTTATTAATGACTTGGGGCTTATATTCAAGCAAAATTGCAAAATTCGATGTTGGGAGGATTGAAGGAAAGCATCATAATCGTTTTTTATAGCAGCTTTGGACTGCATTCAGAGTTGTCTGTATCTGTTTTTGAGAGAAAGAGACGTTTCCTTTTGCAATTTTGTAAATACTATGTTTTTATTTTTGATCAGGTTGTCTGCAAAAAGTAGCATGGGAATTTCAATGATGTTGTTATGACGTTAGTGTAACATGAAATAAAAATATATTAACAATTTAAGTCTTTGTTTAAGTATACACACCTGAAACTATTATAACTTTGAAATTAAATGTCATACAGTTATTTTAGAACAAAAATATTAATAATATTGGTAAGAAATTTATTAAGTTGTTTTAAATTAACTTTGTTTTACTAAATATACAATATAAAAATATGTGAAGTCAATTATTTACATTTAACAAATAACATACCTTAAAACTTTACAATATAAAAAAATTACAAAAAAAACTTAAATCGATTCATTTCACTCAACTTTCACTTGTATTTGTCATATTACAAGACAGGTGGTTGGGAGCATCGGCGAACATAACTTTTAACTTATATGCTTCAGCCACTAAAAGACTTATTTGTGAGCTACACCATGAGTGGGTAGGTAAATTTTGTAATGACAGAAGAAGTCCTTGGAAATCTTTTTGCCTCATCAAATCTTCTTTCCAATATAACAGAAATGCAGCGCACACATACAACTGGAAGGTTGCAAAACTATCACTCTCAGCCAAATATGTATCCCAGAGGCGAATGGTACATCTTAGAGGTAGTTCCCTAGTAAGCAAATTGTTTAACCATCGAAAAGAAAACTGTAAATAGCTTACATTATGTTGTTTTAAATGTTTATGTAGTGTTTCATCTACTCGCTTTATTAATTCTTCCAACTGCAGCACCTTTTTTTGTATCCCAATCTGGGCAAATACATAATTATCTTGGATACCATCTAAAAATTTTGATAAGCACCAAAAAGAATCAGCTTCGATAATCTTACATTGCTCTTCTGGCAAATTATCTAAAATAAATGTTTCGAAAGGTTTGTTGTCTGATATAAACTCTTGGAGAAATACTACAAAAAATGGAGTAACTAGGTCATTAATGCCTTGGACATACCCCGATGCGGGATGCCTAATTGACCAAATAAATAATATTCTTTCAAACATAATTTGAACAGTTTTTTGTTGAAAAAGAGCTATAGTAGGATTCATTCTTGGCACATCTATGTTTATTTGATGTTGAATATCACGATTTACTTCATCATGTTCTGTATAGTAGTATTTGTCCACTAATGTCCAATAGTCATGTCTCTTCCTTTCTAACACACCATCTCTTCTCTCTAAATTAATAGGTAAATAACCTGACAAAAGCCTCCAAGTTATACCTCGAACTTTCACAGGAATACCTGACCAACTCAGTTTACACAAATGCTGCAATGAAGGTGGGTTGGCTAATAGGGCTTCAAATCTCTCCAGTTTCGATTCACTATCTTCTTCTTGGGGAGGATTGGAGCAATGCATCTGCAAGGGCCTTCCAGGAATTCTACTTATTCTGACTATTTCAGTATCACGAATTAATTTAGGGGAAGTATCACTTAGGCTTTCTGAAGACCTTTTCATTTCAGTTGAACTACGATGAGTATTTAACACATTCAATGCTGCTGACTGGGAGACCTTTTTGGATATTTTTGTATCTGAAATAAAGCAAATCAAACTATCTAAGAATACAAGCTAATACAGTTTTTTGGCTTAAAATTCTGCAATTTTGTGAATAAAAAGCTTTATGTTATATAAAATTTAATTTTAAAAATATGTGACTATTCATAAAGCTTACTTTTCAAGCCTGAGCAAAACTCATCATCATCCATTGCCCATGCATCACTAACCGAAGCTTGAAAGTCCTGAAATGATGTTGATCCTTGTGGTTTACTTTTACTGGTACTTTTTACTTCCCTTTTAGGACTTGGCCTAAAAGAAAATATAACAGGTCTATTAAGAAACAGGTATACAAGAGTTATAATACCTTACTTACGACTTTACTTTAGCCTATTTTACTTAAAATTTTTCATCGCTTTTATACTATTGTATTAAACAATTAGATCTTTTCTCTGATAACAAAATCGTCTTAAAATTTAGAAATTTTGAAATGTATTAAATAATACTGAATAAAAGTATGTTAATTCAGGTAAGATGACATAAAAATTTTGGTAAATATAGCCACATATATTATTTTATGTTAATACCTTCCAGGAACATTTTTGATATTTTTCTTCCAGAAAGAAGTCTTGTCATGGTCTCCCTCCATAATTCAAAACAATTAAATTTCAAAATTTGAGTATATAAGGTCCATGTTTAGAAAAGTTTTTGGACCAGAAATACCAGCAAAACAGTATTAAATAACGTTTTTTGGGGTTATATTTTCTTTTGACAACAGTGACTAAAGAACCGCCGGAAGGGTATTTATTTAACTTTTCTATGTGATATAATTTATTGTAATCCTCATATTTCAGTTTTTGTGGCATATTTTTTGAATCGGTTAAGAATATTAGGTACACTTGAACTTCGTGTAAGATTCAGCAATATCAAATAGGGGACTATATAGAAATTGCGAGGTATAATTACAAAAAGAATCTGAACTGTCATGAAATTCTTTTTCTGAACGTTAGTTTCATTCATTTATGAAAAAAAAAGAAAAACATGAAAAGACGCGGCTCCTGGAACTCGAGTGGTAAAGTGCTAGTGCGGCATCTATAATGAAACTTGTCCAAAAATTAGTTTATAGTGACTTTTGTTAATGACAGTTGATGGCCTATGATAAGCGGGATTCTCAGGAAGGACGTACAAAAGATCTCAGTTCTGAATATAGAATAAGAAGAAAAAACGATCAACATAAAATTTCGTAACTTTACATTATAGCTAAACAGCAACATTCCTAATACTTCATTGCATTTAACCATAACCGTGATCGTAAGTTATTTTGCCAAAGAAATGCGGCTGTAATTGCAAATTTGATAATCATTTACAAACTTGTACCAGTGCCGATTCCATTGAGTTTTGGTATTTTGAGAGATTTTGAGGCCCTGTTCACAAATCCGTTCATTTTTGAGGTAGTCATTCTCAAAGCCGATGTAACTCTTCAGTGAGGCCGCTAACCCGTTTGAAATTCTAGGTGATTATCTACCTTAGTCCCCCTTCCATCCGGAACTGATTAAATTAAAAAAATCTAACTTTAATTTTTTTTTATAAAAATATCTATTTAAATTTATACTTCTACAAACTGCTCATAAAAACGGAGGATAGATTTTTGATTTCAGTTTTACGTACACGTTTTTCGAAAACGGTTTTACAATTTTCATAGTACTTATGGTCAGAAAACTGTTTTGATTTATCTGCATTTCTCACAGTATGTTTAAAAAAATAGAAAGGGAAAATGTTTTGCTAATGTTTATTTCATCAACGACTTCTTTTCGTATTTTATAAATTGTTTTATTTTATCCTTTTTAGCTAAATTTATACAAAGTTTTATTGCAAAGGTCAGCGTTAATTTGTTTAAGCCTAAAAGAAAATCAATAATAGACAGTCAAACATTAAAATGGTTAGTATTATTTTTATGAAACCCCTCCTTTTTCTCCTTCCTCCACCGATATACACACCACTCATTGATACAAATGTGTTTGTCAAGAATAAAAATATTCTATATTTTTAATAGGTTTATAATAACCGAAAACAACTGACTAAAAAGTAGCGTCCCCTAGGAGGTATGTACACATTATTATTTCTATAAAAACAACCAATTTTTTAAATTACTTTAATGATTTACTTTAATAATGTCAACAAGTTTGTAACTTCGACAATAAGACGTATATTATAACTGATTCACCGATTGTTAAAAAGGCATTAATTTTGTTCAATTAAAGTAAATATAATTTGACTGTATCCCGAATTTTCACCTAATGCCCTATGTTACTATCAATGTGCTGGAAGTCAAAATTATAAAGCTGGCAGATTCAGCGTCAGTAGAAACTATTTGGATTCGGTTCCTCAGCAAAATGTAGAGGTATAGTAAATGACGTCACGCATGGAGCACAATAAAACTTCACATTTGTGGTATAAAAATGGGTGATAATTTTAAAGTTGGAACTAAATATAACAGTTTATAATCTATATATCAAAAAAGTATCTAACAAAACCCCGAAAAATACAGAAAGAAAATTTGGGTTTGACGTAATTGGACGGAAACACCTTACGTAAATTTCATTGTGTTCCGCGTTTTAATATTTTAAGTCGTTTTGTTTGTCGGGGCATCCCGCGACAATATTCCTAACAATTAATAATTTAAAGTCTTAAAACTCAGTTAATATTTCGTCTTCGTATTTTTTTTATTAGTTAATTGGTAACGCCGTATAATGTGATTGAAGTTAAAAAGTACAACCTGAGAGTAAAGAGAGACTTTCTCTTATTGACGTACTGTGTCTGTGAGTAAAAAATAAGGTAAACAAAATTATAAACCGATTTATTTGTGGTCTATAAATCACTTAAGCTTTATTAAAACGTGATTTTTAGATTTTCTATTTGATAATCTATCAGCTGTATAATTTTGCACAAATTAATATTAAGCTGTCATCCTACCATTGTTTTCTTTTTTAATTCTAAGAAATGTAAACATTGTGGCTTGAATATTTAATTTGTCATGATTTCTTTTTAATTATGCATGCATTTCCATTTGACAAAGATCTGATAAATATAGATAAATAAATAATAGCTTTTACCGCGAATGCGCAAGCATAAGTGAATAATGAACATGATTGTGGCAAAAAAAAATGTTAAATCCCTCATTCATTATTGAATACCGAATAATTAGAAATTAAGATTTGTAATAGGGTAAATTTTTTTTTGAAGTTCGTAATGGAAAGGAACTTAACCGGACATCCTTCTTTAAGACCCTGAAACTGGAAAGATAACACTTCAATTTGTGTTACTAAATAACTATGTGTGGAACTAAATAGGGTTTTATTTCACTATTTCTTGTAAGCAATGACTCATGATGAGGGAACTTCTTTCATTTTACAGATTTTTTTAGCCATAAAAACTCAAACTCAAATATATTTTATTATTAAAAGAACATATAGTCCTTTTCAACGAAGTAGGCTGTATTAGGGTCTAATCACTGAAAAAATAAAATAAATAAACATATACTATAAACTAAATAACTACATATACAAAAAGGCACAAATATATCCATAATAAAGTCCACCATTAAATATATAATACAATAAAATACATGAGTAATAAAAAACAAATAAAATATATGGTATGCTATATTTATCATCGTAAAATTCTTTTAAGTTATAATATGCTTTTGCCTCCAAGTTACATTTTACTTTTTTCTTAAACAATTGAAGAGATTCTCTATTTCTAAATATTTCTAGGAGGTGGTGGTAAATTTTTTTACTTTAATATAAAATTGAATGTTTTACTAAGGTTGTTTTGGTAATAGGTAGTGGGAGGTTCAAATTTTGTCTAGTATTAAAGGCCTTTTCAGTTATTAAATGTCCGTGTTTTATTTATGTATGAGAGATACAGATTAAAGTATTAAAAGGCAAGTAAGTGTTAAAATTTTGTAGCTTAGCACATGTAACGAACAGCTTGTTTTTGCAAAATAAAAGTAGAATTAAAAAGTTGTTGGCTGCAGTAACCCCAAAAGGCTATACCATAAGTTAAGTGTGAATTTACAAATGCAAAGTAAGCTATTTCTGCTGCAGTAATGCCGAGCTCATTTGAAACAATATGAATGGCATAACTGCCTTTTGCAACTTTTTCATTCAGATTTTTTATGTGGTTATTAAAATTTCAAGTTATTATCAATGTTTATGACCAAAAATTTCGAGTTTGATTTGTTTTCAACCTTAGTATCAGAAAGATTTTGAAAGCTAAACGTTAAAATATTAGTTTTTGATACTAAGATGATTCGTATCACACCATTTCTTAATTAAGATCAGATCTCTTGAGATATTTCTTTGGATAGGTCTTCATTTCAGTCAATAGTAGTGTCATCCACAAACAGTGTAAAAGTTCCGTTTATGTTGAGGTCTGTTAAGTCATTAATGTACAATAGAAATAAAATGGGACCCAAGACAGATTCTTGTAGCACCCCACAAGAAATTGTAGTTGAACTAGACATCTGTTCTCCGTAGCTAACTAATTGATTCTGATTTGTTAAATATGATTTAAATCAGTTTTAGCAGTTACCCTGAAATCCATAACGCTCTAACTTTTTGAGAACTTTGTGATTTACCCAGTTAAAAGCTTTGGAGTAATAGCAAAACAAATTCATGATTTTTCATATAACTTTAAATATTTAGGTATTTAGAAACATAATATTTCAGTATCACAGGTTAGGATGAGACTTACTTAGTTCTAGTTTAATAGATATTAGGGATGGGGAGGATAAAGGCTATAACCCCAGGTGGCCAAATGCTGAGTGTGCGGCAAAAGGCTGACTTAGCTAGAATAACTTTTGTATTCATTTTTATTTGTATATTTAATTATTGAATACAGCATTTAAACCAGTTACAGATACCTTGTTTATAATAAACTAAACAGTACCATAATTATACTAAGCAGTTCAATTCTGAGCCTGAGAAAAAAACAATTTTTTATTAATAAAATCAATAAACTTACTAATATTAATATTGTCAATATCTATAACATTAGCATACATAGTTGCACAGTCTATACATTGGTGAATTTTTATAGACATTTATTCTAGGAAAGTGGTAGTGTTTGTAAGTAGAATTGGCCCTTGTTTAAATGGGGCCGAACACGCAAATCTGATGAGAAAAGTATTTTGTCCTCCAAATCAATTAATTTTTTTAGCTCTGAGGTCTAAGGGTTGACTCAAAGATTCTGACTACCAATTATGTTTTGATTTAGTTCGAGTGAGGTATGGCAATAAATTTAACGCAAAGTATAGCGACGTCGGTTCACCCTTTGGTGTTTTGTATCATATTGTAAGGCCAGGAGGTCATTCGACATAGAATTTAATTCTTTAATTTTGTTAGGAGTGATATTTTCTATACGATGCATCCTTTATGTGTTATAAGCCAAAAACTGAAAAAAAGTGCCAATATTTCGGGTTTTTGCCGAGGTTTTTTTTTGGCTCTCAAAAGTTTATCTTAAATCAGAAACCTTTGCAAACTTATTTGGGAAGCTCAAAGTGAAATAAAATCATGTCCATCTTTTTACGAATTAATAGAAGCACTAGCGTAGCCAAGGGGGCGGCCAGGCCCCCCGTCCCCCCAAGCATATTAAAAACAACGGCTTTATAACAAAAAAAAATATCGGCTGAAACTCTAATTCAAAGAAATCGATGTTTTTATAACGTCGATATCTAGTACTTGCACCCATGCCTACGTCAACCATCCTCGTTGAGTTATTCGTTGACAAGTCCGCCACGCGTATTATTATGCGTGGAACACAATGCCAATTAAGCATTATTTTATGTTCGTTTACGTCAAACTTTATTTTTCTTTGTGTTTTTTCGGTGTTTTGTTAGATGCTTTTTTGAAATATAGGTTATAAACGGTTATATTTACTTCCAACGTCAAAATTATCACCCATTTTCGTACTCTAAATATGTACATCCTGTTTGAGTTTCGTTTTTGTTGGTTAGTTTTTTACGTTAAAAGTTTTAGGGAGTTTCATTGTGTTCAAAGCGTTTGGAGTTTCATTGTGTTCTAAGCGTTTGAATAACTTTTTTTGTTTGAATAAAGGTAACATATTAATGAGTAGGATCCTTGTTTATGTCTATGTATAAACAAGGGTAGGATATTAATGTTTATTTTTCGGGGTTTTAGTTATATTTGAAATTCATTACATAGTAAAATGTAGTATCGTTCTGGTGGGTCTCCCCAAGCGCAATTTCTAGCTGCGCCACTGAACAGAAGACAAGGCACTTTTTTGGTCTATTATTATGGATATTTTCTCGTAATAAAACTGATCTGTTGTTAACCTTGCGTCGAAGGCCGACTCTGGTGAATACTTAAGTGTATATTTTTAAAATTAAATTAGAAGTGCAATATTTTTTAATCAAATAACCTTTCATAATGGGTAACTATAAATACAATTCTTATCTTATTTTGTAAAGATAACATATGTGTGATACTTTATATAGCGACTACTGACATTTGAGTACTACCACTCACTACTTAAAGATGCTGCAGTGGTGGCTTGTAAATTTAGGGGTGCTGCAGAAACAAAAGGCTCCTTCGCTATTTCTTCTTTTCTTTTTTCGAATATAGAAGGAACTAATTGATTAAAATGCTACCCGACAAATCAAAATGTTAAGCAAACATACAAAAACTTCACAATTTTTATTCACACTTACAAACTATGAACACGTAAGCATATTTAATAAACCCATTTAATAAATAATAAGAATTTAGTAACAAACATGTTGACGAAACTCAAGTGTTTCACACTCTCCTTCCTTCTAGGGATGTAAAAGTTAAAAACGGTTTCTTTATGACCGACAATACAAAGGGGTTCTATATTTACCAAAACGCTTTTTATTTTCATATTAGAGTCTATAAGCAAAATACAGTGACTGTTGTTTGATATTTCTATAGCAAATGATTAGAAGTAAGTGGTAGGAACACCTCTCTCAGACGAGTATCGCAAATCCTTAAAAACATTGTTGTCCAGTGGCGGCTCCTCAATAAGTGCACATGTGCACGTGCACTCCCAAATTTTTTAAACAAACATATTTAAATGTTAATTTTCTTTAAACAATATTATCATAAAATAATAATTTAAAAACCATGCCGTCAAAGAACATGACCCAAAGACCAGACATTAAAATATGCGATGTAAATTGATCGACGAATTTCTTAACTAGCGGCAATGTCATGAATCATCAATAATAAGCACTAAACAAAACCAAAGTTTGCAGAATAAATATTTCTGCAAATATTTCTTGACTTTGACGCTGGACCTGTATTTTTTGTTAAAAAAAAAAGGACGCCTATGCGTACGTATTAAATATCGATACAAAAAGCGGGCCTTTCATCGGACTTTGACGCTGGACCTGGATCGCCTAAAATATCGAAGCGGGCCTTTCATCGGATCCATCCATCCTGCCGCAGCGACTTCGTTCACTGCTCGCCCGAATATTAAATCTAATTGGTGGAAACCTGCTCCCCGCACTCCTTGTTCCCCGCGACAATCAGGCGACGTCCGATAGCTCCCGAGCACCTGAAAGCAGTGCACATTAGAATTAGCGCTTTGCAGTACGATAAGGTTGTTTTCATTTCGCGATTATCAAACCTTGATTGCATTAGCGTGCAATATTTAAAGACAATTAAATTTTCCTCGTTATCTTTAAACGAAAAAATAAAAATTAAAAGTGTCGGTCGTCCAAAACCAAATTTGTTAATTACGAGTGTAACTAAATGCAAAAGTCGTGAGCGGTGAGGCATCAGAATGGACAAAATCCGGGGTTAAAGATTTAGTACATTTATCCGAAAAAATTAAAAAGCATCAAAATTCAAAGTCACATCTATCTGCTAAATTAGGATTTAATTTATTAGGTAAACAAGATATTCGGCAACAATTAAATAGTGAATACCGATTAACCATTCAAAAACATAATGACGAAGTAAAGAATAATAGGTATGTCTTATCTAAAATTATAAATTGTATTAAATTTTGTGGCGCATTTGAGCTTGCTCTCCGTGGACACGATGAACAACAAGATTCATTAAACCCTGATATATTTAGAGGCCTCATAAATTTTTCTGCCGAATTGGATTTAGCACTGAGAGATCATTTGCAGCAAGCTACCGTGTTTAAAGGCACGTCAAAAGACATTCAAAATGATTTATTAGAATGTATGCTTTCCGTGAGTCAGGCACATATAAAAAAAGAAATTGCCGCTGCAAATTTTTTGTCTGTTATGAGTGACGAAACAAGTGACATTTCGAATATTTTTCAAATGGTTATAGTTTACCGTTATACTTTAGCAAACGGCACCCCCGTTGAACGATTTTGGACATTTGTAAAACCAAATGAACATGATGCTGTTGCCTTAGCTGGCTGCATAGAGGAGGCTCTTAATTATGTTTTAAAAAATTCTGAACAATTGATTTCCCAAAGTTATGACGGAGCAAGTGTCATGAGTGGCGCCCATGGTGGTGTGCAAAAACGTATTAAAGATAAATTTAAATATGCGCATTATATCCATTGTTATGCTCATCAACTAAATTTGATAATGTCGCAGGCAACAAGCATAAATACAAATGTACGCATATTTTTTTCCGATTTGAGTGACCTTACCAATTTTTTTTCGAATTCTCCACAAAGAGTTGCAATATTAAATGAAGTGGTTGGAAATAGGATTCCTAGAGCATCTGCTACAAGATGGAATTTTAAAATTAGAACAGTTAACACTGTATACGAAAACAGAGAAGCACTTTTAGAGTGTATGGAAAAAATACAATCCACATCCAAACAATCTGATACCATTAGAAAGGCGGGTGCTATTTTCAGATTATTGAATGACTCTAAATGTGTTTTTTGGTTGACAGTGTTTCATCGTGTAATGCCCCATGTTGATATTTTATATTCACAGCTGCAAAAAAGGGCTACTGATTCCGTTACTGTAAAACGATGTATCACTGAGTTCGAAAAAAATATTCAAAAGGAGAGAGATAACATACATACTATTAGAGAAACCGGGTTAGTAGACATTGATGAAATTCTTAGAGTTTCCACGACTGTGCAAGCTAAAGAAGTGTGTGACACCATAATTGCAGAAATAAAAAGAAGGTTTTCGTTCACAGGCCATTTGGAAATAGCTCACTTATTTTCGGTGGAAAATTTTGAAACATATTCAGCAAATTTTCCTATACTACATTTAGATTCAGCAATTCAAAACTTTCCATTTTTAAATAAAAATAAATTAAAGACAGAATTAGAAATAATATACAGAAGAGCAGATTTTATAGAAGTTTCCGGAGCAGTCCACTTGCTTAAATTTTTAATTGCAAATAATTTGCAAATAGATGTCTCAGAAACATTTTCAGTGTTACAGGCGATTGTTACAATGCCAATGACAACCGCAGATGCGGAACGTTGTTTTTCCACATTGAATCGCATAAAAACTTTTCTTAGAAGTACAATGGGCCAGAATAGACTAACTGCTCTCGCAATGTTATTTATTGAGAAACAAATGATTCGAGAAATTCCAAATTTTAATGAATTGGTTATTGAAGAATTTGTCTCAAAAAAGGATAGAAGACTTCATTTTCAATACAAAACGTGTTTGTAAAATATAAAAACAATTATTGTTTGGCCAGACCGATGTACTCAGAGAGGTAAGTTACTTAATTCTTAAATTCTTATAAGTTTATTTAATTTGTATGATTTGATAGTCCAATGAAAGTCTTTTGGGCGTGGCACCCAAAAAACGTTTCGCTTCCGCCGATTTACCAACGGCACTCATGTTCTATTCTAAGGTTGTGCACCCCCAAGTTATTTAACCACGCGCCGCCACTGTTGTTGTCTTATTGCATTAATTATTTTAAGTGTTAGTTAATATATTTTTAAAAGCTAATCTAAAGTGTAGCAATAGCCACCCTTCCCCTCCCCCCTTCCCTACTACGAGACTGCATAATGTTTCACGACTCCTTACCTTTAGACTTCATGTTATCTGAAAATAAAAAATAGCTTTATCTCACGATTTGCAAAGTAATCATCTTCACGGCTAATTAAATAGCATTAATTAAACATTCTACCGAGATATTCAGTTAGTCAAAACTCAGTTGAAGCAGACGGAGTTTTTGCATATCTCTATTTTTATTGTTTTAATCTTCTTGTGGTGTAGTGCATTATGCGATAGTGGGATTACAACTGATTTCTTATTAATGGATTTTGGTATGTTTGCAAATTAGTCGTGAATTAGTTTATTTAATTCGTTATTTTACTATTTGCGTAAGGATTATTATGATTTAAACCAGTAGCGGCTCGCAGTTGAAAAAGTATGTGAAGTGCAAATGAAGCAAGAAAATATCGCAATAATTTTTTTTCCAAAATTTTTTCTTTATGTGTAAGGGGTAGAATATTTTTTTACGACTTACGTAAATTTTGTATACTAAATCAATTCTCCTATCCTTCATAGCAGCAAATTTATTTATAACAACCTCATAAAATGGATGAGTTGGCCTAATCTCCTCCAGAAATTCCTTTTGAATTAAAATATTGCCTAGAGAAGTAAGTCTTTCTTGAAATATTGTATTCCTTAAATAAGTTTTTACACGTTTGGTATATATTTGGTAAAATAAGGTAAAACACTTCATATGCTTTGGTTAAAATATCTTTATTTTCATTAATTTTTTTCACTTGCTGTTGCCGCGATATATTCCAATTACTGTCATTGGCAAAAATAAGACCAAGCTCATTTTTAAGTCGTTGACTTTTTGAAAATATTTCCCCATATAACAAAGTTTCAAACGGGCCAGTCGGAAAATTTAAACTATATTCGGAAAATTTAGCAGAATCTGCCAAACATAAAAATGTAAGTTTTTCACAGTCTTTAAAGCTTAGTGTCATTTCCATTAAAATATGGTTCAATATTTCATAAAAAAGGGTTTTATACTTAGCCCTAATTTCTTAAGGTGAAAGCTTAGCAAGCTCACGTTTGTAATGATTTATTTCTGTAATAGAATTTGCTGTATCAAACATGGTATTAAAAAAATGTTCATTTCTTTTTTTACAGAGCGCCTCACGACAGCGTTTTATATCGGAATAAAATAAAATTCTTTTAATTTATTCCAGTCTTGAACAATCACATTTACTAACTTCGGATTTGAAGACCAACGAGTTTCTGTAATTGTTTGTATACGCCTCGTAGATGCAGATGTAAGAGCATACGTTCGTTTGGCTGAGTGATGAAAAAATGGGGGAATACCACTAAGACTCGCAAAAAAAATTCGACATTTAGAAATATTTTTAAACTTTGCTGCATCATAAGGTTAAGACGATGCGCAAGACAATGGACAAATACAGCCCTCGGCGCTTTTTCTCTTTTTTTTTTGGAAGGCCATTTAGATGGCCAGACATCACACTTATGCCATCGTAACATTGCCCTATTAATTTTTGTTTATAGTCAAATTGATCCAGAATTTGATCCAATAGAAAATATAAATTCTCCGACCTTCTATCGGAGCTGACATTATAAAATCCTAAGAGTCTCTCGACTACTGAACCTTCTGAATTAATGTATCTTAAAATTATGGAACACTGGGAGGTTTGCGTAATATCAGTGGTGTCATCCACTTGCACAGAAAAAAACTGTGTTCATTATTTAATTTTTTACATGATCATTTAAATAATCAGAAATGCATTCAATTATTTCGTTTTGAATAGTTTTCGAGTCACCAGTAAAAACACTTTTAATTTTTTTATCATGATCTTTTAATTCTTGGCCGCGAAAGACTAACTCTTGTTTTGCAAGGTACAAAACTGTGTCAATTTTCAAGCACATAAATAGTCTATTTAATCGAACGTTTTCGTTAAAATGTATTTTATATAGTTTAGCATTTCCTATAGTGCTTTGATTTTTTACAAATGTTTTTAGCATTAATTCGCATTCTAAATGCTCCCTCGAGTCTTCATGTAAAGACGTTCATATATTTAACATACCTGCAAATCCTTTCTTATTCGACACTGAATATTTATTGGAAACTAGTAAACAAGGGCAGCAAAACAATTTTTGTAATATTTGACCACTACATAACCATTTGTACGCCGAAAACCAGGATGACGATTAAAACTTTGATTGTTCCTTCTATCAATTAGATGGAGTTTCCAACAAAATGCAAACCACATCCGTGATTGGATTCATCAATAATTTAACCATAAATAAATACAACACAAAACAGTCAAGTAAATTCTATGGAACTAACCGGTTGCAGCGAAATCCGCGAAAATAAAAGTAAACAACCACCCCAAAGTGAACGACACGTGGGTGTAGTGTACTGCGTTAGCAATTCACCGAGAGCGTGAATAACTCAGTACATCGATTTCTCTGGGAAGATTTGGCCAAATGGCATGATTTTTTTCAAGAAGTATGATAGTGCTGAGGTCATCTTATAGCGAGCAGATTTTAAAAATAAAAAAATTGGGTAATGGCGCCATTTTGAATTTTGTATAAATTGAAATATTGAAATTTGATGCATAAACTGTAATTAACCCATAAAAGTGAAGAGGTGCATCCTTTGACCTTTGGGGGTACAAACTTTTTTCTGATCAAGCTAATTTGGTAGGTAATAATAAATCTCATCAAAAAATATTTGTTGTGTCAGTCAGTGGAAAGGAGGGATGAACCAAAATATTGTATTTCATATATTTTCCAGAGTTTTTAGGGGTACCAAGTTCAATTCTAATTCTATTATTGTTTAAAATTTTTAACAATTTGTATTATTGATTTTCTATGTAGAAGGCTTTTTATAATTATAAAATCGTTTGACTATTCAAGCAACGATAATATTACTTATCGTCACTCTAGCCAAATTTTAAGTGCTTTAGATCCGAGTACCCGTTCTAGTTATTAGGTACGTCCTATATTTTAACCTAGGGAAAACTTTGAGCCTGATCTTTTTAATAAAACTTCTTATAAATAAAATTAAAAAGAGAGAAATAAAAAATTTTATATAAAAAAAAATAAAACCAACATCAAAAGAAAACGTTGAAATGTAAGAAATAATATTTTATAGTTATTATTAGAGACCTTGGTTGGGCGTGGACTTCATAAAATAACATTTCCAACATAATTAAATAAAATATTATTTCTTATTTTTCAATATTTTCTTTTCAAATTGGTTTTCTGCTATTAATGGAAGTTATTTTACATTTTTTATTGTTTTTGTTTATTTTTTTAGTAAATTGATATTTATTGCGTGATGGTTTCTTCAGTAAAAATAGCATTATTATTTTTATTATACTTTATAACACACTATCTATTTTATGTCCATCGAATAAATATCTTCCTGCTGATTATAACTATACCAAGTTTTATGCCTTTATCTTTAAACACACTCGCGAAATTTGAGAACCCTGCCATAAGAAGGGCATTCAAAAACCACATCACTGAAATAACTCTTCGTTTTATTCAAGGCGAGCCATTTGGAAACAAAATTGCAATGTCCATATATTTCGTTATGGTTTTACCTTTGGCCTTGTAGCCCATGCACGGTTGATCCTAGGTAAATCAATTAAATACACAAAGAAACTTATATATTTTCTCTAGAGACTGGTGTAAAAAGCGTGCACGACTTTACCCTTGGTAAATCGTATCGGTATCTCCTGGTTTAAAATTCCCTTAGTAAAGTCGTATCGGTATCTCCTGGTATAAAAACGATTAAATATATCAAAATTTCCATCTTTTGGACATAGATTTACATTTTTTTATTTGAAGTCGAAACACTGGGTAAAATCTAGTTTTGAGTAAAAATACATTATTTTTCCATTTGCCGTTGAATTTACCACTTTACCAAGTTGGCCGGGCTCTGCCAGCTGTGTAGCTTTGACTGACTTGTCATAATAAGCAGTTTGACAGGGTCGCGATGTTTTTAACTCGAAATGTCTTCAAAATTTGCAAATAATTGTTGATTATGTATCTTAAATGCTTTGAGGAGTGGTGAAAATGGATATACATCCCGAAAAGTATAGAATTATCAGGAATCCTAACCAAATAAGGTTATAGCAAGTATTTTATATAAAACATGAAGGTCATTATAATACAAAATAACTTATAAGACCTAACGGTATGTACATTTATGTTTTAATTATTACGAAATGTCTTCCTTTTAAATGATAGTAAGCCATGTATATTTCTACCAGTATGTTTAGTAACGGCTAAAAAACTACTTTCTTCGATATAGGCACAATTTAGAATTAATTATTTTTCTTACATATTCTTATTTTTTGCTTTATGCCTATGCGGTACTGGTTATTTAAACTGCCTTTAGTATGTTATATGGTTTCGTGTTATATATTTATATACACGATGTTAAAGCAATCCGGTTCGGAATAGTGGCATTGTACACAAAATTCGCTCGAACGATTACTTGAGAACAGACCAATTCGTTTCAAATTTGTACCAAAAATAGTATGTGTCAAAGGAATTAGATTTTGGTCATGGGCGTAGATGTTCGATATTTTTAAGGGGTATAATAACGTAAAAAATGGTATTTGAGAACGCTCAAACCGATAACATTATAGGTAATAGAAAACATATAAGGTAATTGTTTTGACATGCAAAAATTGTGGCAGTCATTGACGTAGATACTGGTTTTTTTAGGTAATATTTTGGAAAAGGCGAAATACCTCAAATTCATATTAATTTTTGTACATACATTTTTTTACCATACAAGGTAGGTCTAAAGTTATGAAAACAAAAAAAAAATAAATATCTTTTAATTTTTTTTCAAATATACGGTGTATTCTAGAAACATTAAACTTGCCTAAAAAACGGTGAAACACGTCAAATTTATTTTATAGTTTTGAACATCTAAAAATATTTTTTGCACCATGCAGGGTAGCTTAGAAGGGTGAAAGAGCTCCCAACAAAATCGTGTTTAAAAAATATTTTTTTATTGTAAAGCTGTTAATTGAAGAATAAGAAACGGTGAAATATATTAAATATCTTTTATCTCTTTTTGAATTAAAATATTTTCTACATTATACAGGGTAGCCCTTGGGAATAAAAGTATCCCCTAAACATACAGGGTGTAATTTAATTGATGGCTGAAAATGCAGGATATGATTTCTTAGCTTATTTAAGAAAAAAAGGTTCATATGAACATACGTCCTAAAACGTCCAAAACCTCTCAACTTTCGAGCTACAGGGTATTAAAGTTTAAAAATTTTTTTTTTTCTTATCATAACTTTAATGCTGTTCTTAGTGTTTTCATAAAATTTGGCATGCACCTATTACGCACCAAGAGGCATTTTTTGGTGTAGAATATTTTTTAATATTTCTACCAGTGGCGTCCGTACGGGATGTAGACTGAATATTTTTCTAAAAAAATATGGTACGGCACTGCTTTTTCCGGAAATGAAAATTATTTTTGAAATGTTCATTTATTTTGCAACAAATTTAGATTCTTGACATTTTTTCGTCCGACGAACTGTTTTGGTGTAAAAGAATAAAAACAATTTTCATGCGTGGCAAAATCTCTAAAATCTAATGGTAATGAAAAATTCGTTTTCGAATCAATACTCAAAATAATACTTACTGATACATTTTTTTGTATTACACTTGAATTTGTTAATCGATTGACTATAATTTAATAAAAATTAGACAAAAACACATCTTACCTACAATCTGCCACATGAGTTTTTAGCGATTTTGCAATGCATGAAAACTAAAGAAAAATCTTACAAGTTTTGAATTCCAGGAATATTTCTTATGGTTTAGCAAGAAAGTAATTTTTTTTGCCTTAGTTCTTCTACAGTTTGAACCGGTGTAGTATAAACTAAAGTCTTGAGGTGCCCCCATAAAAAATAGTCTAAACTATTTAAATCAGGGGATCTGGGAGGCCAAGATTGAGTTCCTCCACGTCCTATCCAGCGATTGGTAAACGCCTCATTTAGAAATTCCCTACCATGAATGCTAAAATGTGCAGGAGCACCATCATGCATGTACCACATTTCTTCTCTTAATAAAAGAGGTACATCCTCGAGCAAAATTGGCAAATCGTTTTCAAGAAAGTGGCGGTAGGATAGTCCATCCAGTCGTCCTGGAAGGAAGAACGGGCCTATGAGGAAATCTCCAATTATTCCAGCCCACACATTCACGGAAAAACTGCTCCTGATGATGGGCCTCAGTAATTGCGTGTGGGTTTTCTTCTGCCTATACATGATTATGGAAATGTCGAATGGAACTGCGGGAAAAATTAGCTTCATCAGTAAAGAGTATTTTGTTATCAAATAAAGGATTTTCAGCAAGTTTTTCTAAAAACCATCGGCAGAAATTTAAACGCAATGGAAAATCACGCGGCAGCAGTGCTTAAACCCTTTGAATATGATATGGGTATAGTAAATTGTCAACAAGTATTTTCCAAATAAGAAAATGGGAAACATTTAGCATTACCTCAATTTTACAATACTCTAATTAGCCATACTTATATTCAGCTTTATGGGCATATGTTAATTGGAACAATTTCTAATAATTGTAGACTAATTAGGCGAATACGCGAGAACATTGAAGCTAATGGATTCTATCCAAAGGCATATTATTAATAAACTATGAGAATGTGTCAATAATCAAATTAGTTTTTTCCTTATTTAAGCACAGAAAAAGAAATTTTAGATGGCGTATGCACACATACATATATATATATATATATATATATATATATATATATATATATATATATATATATATATATATATATATATATATATATATATATATATATATATATATATATATATATATATATATATATATATATATATATATATATATATATATATATATATATATATATAACATATACATATACAGGCTGTCTTAAATAGCGTGTGTCTCTATTACTATCTCCGAAACAGTAAATGCTACGAGCTCAATTAAATTAGAGAAAAGTTGCCGTTTGTAATACTCATTCCAAATCCTTTTACCGTGTTGCAAAATTCCTATTAGTTTCTGATATACAGGGTTAGGTATGCCTGAAAAACGCACAAATTAATTTAGTTGAATATTTCAAAATCGTTGATTTTCGAGACACAGTTTAAATTTGATAGTACTATAATTTTTGCCGCTCTCACAACATGGTCTCTTCAAATTTCATTTCTGACGTTTCGTGTTCTGGCCACCTCTATAGACTTAATTTGTTTTAAATACGGACCTGAATTTTTTATTTCAGATTTTAAGAGGAAATTCAATCTGCTACACACTATATATTGGACGAAATATGGTTATATACGTTTCTATCCAGAAAATCCATCACCGGGAAATTAAAAAAAGTCTTGTACGGCCATGTCTTTTTGGCATAACTTTCATAAACTTAAATAAAGGGATAAACTTTAAATAAGTTTAAAAATCGTGGAGTTGCAAAGGAAATAAAATACGCAGTATTATTTATGCTGAAATTTGTAACACTCCAGTTTCTGTTTTTCTGAGGAAATTTCTCCGTTGTTAACATTTCTCTAATGTAAGTATCTTAAAAAAGTATTAAGAGTAATTAATAAAAATACATAGTAAGTCGATCCAAATAGACCCTTAAAAAAGTTAAAACATCAAAGTCTACTACCTTTTCTAATATGTATTAGTGAGACGTCTTCGCAAAGAAGGCTTTGAAAACAATTGAAAAAACTCAACAGATATTTATCATGTGTCAAACTTATTTTATGTCACTTTATCACTTATTTTAATTTATAAAAGGTATGACGAAAAGACAGGGCCGCACAAAGGACATATTTAAAAATTCCCCGATGATGGATTTTCTGGATAGAAACATAGGGAACCATATTCGTGTAATACATGATTGTGGATTTCCTCTTAAAATCTGGAATAAAAAATCCAGGTCCGTTTTTAAAAAAAATATGTCGATAGCGGTAGCCAGAACAGGAAACGCCAGAAATGAAATACGAAGATGGTATCTTCGTATTTCGTTGTACAGCGGAGAAAATTATAAAACTGTGTCTCGAAAATCAATAGCTTCTAGAAGAATATTCAACAAAATTAATTTAGGCGTTTTTCACACATTACCCTGTATCAAATGTCAAAGGGTCTGTCAGTAAGATATTCCACAAATTTGAGGAACATGGTACAGTAAAGGACTTGGCCAGAAACGGACGGCCACGTGTTTTAGACGACAATGAAAAAATGAACATTGCATTATCTCTCCAGGAAAATCCACACGTTTCAACAGTTTTATTGGCCCAAAATCGTGATAAATCTTGAGGTACGGTTGGAAGGTTTTTGAAACACTCTTATAAAATATATCTTATCCAAGAGCTTTTGGAATACGACTATGTCCTAGCGTTTTTTCTGAAAGTTATTGAGTGAGGCTACATTAATTTTATTGCGTACTTTTTTTATTAAATTTTGAACGGTCGCCATTTTGAAATAGCTTGACAGAATCGCGCCAGAATTTAGGAGCATACTGTATGAGTTAAGAGCTTTCCAATGATGTATCACAAGCTGTATGTTACCATTTAAAACAAAGGTCGATGACGTCATACCTTTGACAAATGTCAATACAAAAACAAATGAATTCCGTCAAAATTTGAGCAATTAAAAAATTATTTTATTGTCTTTGTTTTAACAGTTTGTCACAATAATACCCTAAGTGTTTTTTTTTTTTTTTCCTTTTTCTGTTTTTAATCTGCGTAGATGTGAACATGTTGTGTGTATGTGTGTATGCCTACATGTATGTATGTGTATGTATATGCATATATATGTGCTTCAGTTCACCTACCTTTTGCTTTAAGTATATAATTAGATTTAGAGCGTTCCTTTGTGTTTTAGCCCTGATGATGGCACAAATTGGTGCCGAAACGTTGGCTTAGTAATAAACGTTCAACTCAATTGTCCAAGGAAGCTGTTATTGTTTCATTTCAAAGATTAGGATTACTTGACGAAAAACCTACCTTAAAAAATTAATTTAACAGGTCTGAGCGTTTATTGAAAAAGTTATTGGTTGAGGCTATATTAATTTAATTCCGGACTTTTGGGCAGCTATATATATATATATATATATATATATATATATATATATATATATATATATATATATATATATATATATATATATATATATATATATATATATATATATATATATATATATATATATATATATATACAGTGTGTCTACTTAAGTTCTCTACATAGGGGAAACTTTTTTATTAGTAGTTTTACGGAAAAAAGTTACTCTTTATAAACAGTTCTGCTTTCTGCCAAAATAATATTAAAATATTCAAACTTGATATTCCATATACAGGGTGGTCAAAAATTCCAAAAAATCGAAATTGACTCAAGAGAAAAGTACCTTTAATTTTTATTTCATAGCAAAATTTAATACAAAATCTTACTTAGAATAAAAAAAACATATCTAACACTAGATTCGTTGCTTCATATCTGAAATCACTTTTTAAGGAATGTAAAACTTTGGCTTCTTACTGGCAAGTCTAGTTTCTTACTTTTGTTCCTACCTACATACCAGCAAAATTTCCTTATTTATCGATTGTTGATAATGGCATTGTCACTGCCATTGTCAACCACAATATTGTATTACTTTATTGAAACATCAGTTTGAATATTATAGTAAAAAGAAATGCGGCTGAAATTAAGCAAAGAAGATAAAATTGAAATAATTTTAATTGTCGGAGAAAATTATAAAACATTTCGAGAAGCTGCAGACATTTTTAACAACAGACACCCCGATAAAATTATACATTTCACAATAGTGGGGAATATTCTAACTAAATTCAAGACTTTTGGAAATGTAGAAAATAACTTTAACAAGAAACGGAGGTCAAGGGTTGCGAATGACGAAACTACAAATCAAGTAATGCTCTCTGTGATAGAAGACCCTAAAAAGTCATTACGCAAAAGGTCAGCAACATTGCCAAATAACGTAGGTAAAGATACGGTTTCAAAAATATTGAAAGAAAACAGTTTTCGACCTTACAAACCAAAATTTATACATACCTTGAGACCAGGAGACTTTGAGCGACGGTTCGAGTTTTGCTGGCTGATACAAGGGGAGCTAGAAGATGATCCTTTTATGGCAAGACGCTTTATTTTTACCGATGAAGCAACGTTTACTTCCAATGGGACTGTAAGTTCTCAAAACTGTCGTTGGTGGAGTGACGTTTTTCATTCAAAACAAATGTGTGGTGCGGAATTTATAAAGATAGAGTAATTGGACCAGTTTTTTTCGACATAATTTAAATAGTCAACGCTATTTGGATTTTCTAAATACTTACTTGTACGATTTTATTCATGAACTACCCATAAGTGAGAGGTTCCAAATATGGTACCAGCAGGATAGCGCACCATGCCACGGAGCAAGGGATGTAAGACAATACTTAAAATTTATCTTTAATGGACGAGTAATCGACAGGTATTCTGATATTTTCTGGCCAGCTAGATCTCCGGTCTTGAACCCTCTTGATTATTTCTTTTGGGGCTACTTAAAAGAGAAAGTGTATCTGAAGAGGCCATTTTCAGAACGTTGATCATTTGGAGAGGGTAATTAGGGAAGAGATACAGGCCATAACGCCTGCAATGATTAGAAACGTTTTAAGAGAATTTTCTGTAAGAACGGTTACCTGTATGGAAAGAGATGGTGGATATGTTGAGGCAAATGTGCAGTGACGGAACAGTTAGTTTTTATTGTTAATTAAGTTATTTACATGTAATGTTTATTATAATTAAAATTAGTGAAGTTATTTTCTACACTTCCAAAAGTCTTGAATTTAGTTAGAATATTCCCCACTGTTATGAAATGTATAATTTTATCGGGATGTCTGTTGTTAAAAATGTCTGCAGCTTCTGGAAATGTTTTATAATTTTCTCCGACGATTAAAATTATTTCAGTTTTATCTTCTATGCTTAATTTCAGCGGCATTTCTTTTTACTATAATATTCAAACTGATGTTTCAATAAAGTAATACAATATTGTGGTTGACAATGGCAGTGACAATGCCATTATCAACAGTCGATAAATAAGGAAATTTTGCTGATATGTAGGTAGGAACAAAAGTAAGAAACTGGACTTGCCAGTAAGAAGCCAAAGTTTTACATTCCTTAAGTGATTTCAGATTATATATATATATATATATATATATATATATATATATATATATATATATATATATATATATATATATATATATATATATATATATATATATATATATATATATATATATATATATATATATATATATATATATATATATATATATATATATATATATATATATATATATATATATATATATATATATATATATATATATATATATATATATATATATATATATATATATATATATATATATATATATATATATATATATATATATATATATATATATATATATATATATAATATATATATATATATATATATATATATATATATATATATATATATATATATATATATATATATATATATATATATATATATATATATATATATATATATATATATATATATATATATATATATATATATATATATATATATATATATATATATATATATATATATATATATATATATATATGTATATATTAAGTTCTTAACAATTGGAAACTTTTATTTTTCTCTTTTATTCAGTAGTCAATTTTATTTTGTATTATTATCATGAAATCATTTTTGAAATAATATAAATTTGGGCTATAAAGGCAAATTTTTAATTATTCCAACTATAAATAATATATTTTTTTTACAATAACGACTTTTTTCATTATCCCTAACGTTTTTCCATGTGTGCATTTTGTTGGAGGAAGCAGAATATTTTATGAAGAGTTTTCCATAAAATGTAAAATAAAAGAGCTTCCATTTGTTAAGAACTTTTCAGGACACGCTATATATATATATATATATATATATATATATATATATATATATATATTTATACATACATACATATATACATATATACCACCAAATACAAGCACGTTTTTATTTTATAGTACTTGATTCATTTTTGTTTAAGTAAAACTTGCCCTAGCAATTTTTTAACCCCCCCACCCCCCGCCCCTTAAACACGCCGCTGCGTTCAGACACTATCGACGTTTTGGGGCTGTTTACATCTGCATCCACAAACCAAATTCATATATGATGAGCCGGTAATCGCTAATAGAAGATTTTATAAGAGAAAGTTCCGATCGAGGTGATCGCTTTCCTTTCATTCGCTAACACTTAGAACACAAGTTCGCAGCAGTGGTCAACGTATGTGTCGAAGTCTCCTAGTATACGCTCGCTTTTCCGTCTAATAGCATTAGTTTTTATCCACTGCTAGTGTAGCTCGATTATTTTAAATTATAGGATAAATACACAAATAAGAGTCGATTTTAAAATGACGTCAACTTGTAAGTGTTTTACAAGACACGTTATGTGTAAAATTTTAGTTATTGTGATTTGATGTTTTTCAGTGACACTTCCAGTGACAGTGACCAAAATTATGGAGCATCCCGTAGAGGAGAAGTATGACTGCGAGAATGATAACGAGGACGAAAATGATGATTTAGAGGAGGTAAGAAATAATATCTCTTTAAGGAATTACACTGCCTTTAGTAGATAAATAATTAATTTAATCCGTGAAGCATTATAAGAGAAAGTTTGAAACGAGGAAATATCGTTCATTTTCTTGTTATTTTTATTTATCTGTGGAAAATATTGATTAAGAAAGTATTGAAAATATGTTAACGATTTTAAAATTTCCTGTATTTTACCATAAAATGTTTTAACTATTGTTTCCTTGGCTTACTGTCACGAGGCGCCTATTATTATCAAATATAAATATTTGATTTATGCGTAGTGCAAAAGCACTTATTTTTAATGTGTGCATTTTATGTAACATTAATTAAATCACTTAGAAAAGTAAAATATACAGGGTTAGTCAGATGTCTGGAAACTAACCTAACTTTTTTTTCAAATCAAATGTTTTGTTTTTTTAAAGCGTGATTTATTCGTCGTATTATCCTTAGTACAACTCCAAAATTGCAAACTTTTATCTTGAACCGTTAAATGTTAAATTTATTAAATGTTTTTAAAAATACATCGACAAATTAGGAATTAAAAAACTAAAACTAAAATAATTTAATGATTAATAGGATGTTGAAAATGTTGTCCTTCTACAGCTTGATAGTATCCTGAACGGCCGTTAATTTCCCGAATAATGTTTTGGGGCCCTTCCGTGGCCATTCCTTCTATTTCAGCACTAAGCCTTCCCATTAGAGCTTCAAGGTTCTCGGGCTGCGTACACGGGTTCCGGTGACCTCCGGTGACCTTGGAGGCCACTTAACAACCCCCCTTCGCCCCATCCAGCGTTCCGGAAACGTCGTGTTTAAATAACTTCAAACAGCTGCAAAATGCGACGGAGCCCTATCTTGTTGGAACCATACGTGGGCAAAACCATTAGGAAAAATATCGTTTAATGCTGGAATAATTTGGTTTCCTAACAGCTGTGGATGATTCATATTTCATATTCATATACTCATATTTCCCTGAATGAAAAGGCGACTACGTAATAATATGCCACCCCACACATTGAATTTTTCGGGAAATTGCCTATGGACCTCCATCATCCAATGTGGATTGTTTGCAGACTGACAACGACAATTATGACGATTTACAAAACCGTTTAAGCAAAATATGGCCTCATATGAAATGCAACAATAAAGTTGAGAAATGTCAATGAGGATCGTTAAAGAAAACCAATCAGAAAGTTAAAAAAAAGTATTACTAAAAAAACTAATTATCCAATTTACCTCAAATACTGCACTATATCAATATCAAGTGTTACATAGGAATGAATTAGCAACATTTTGATATGAATGCAAGATAGCAAAACAAAATAGCGGCCTAATAAAATATTTAAAAAATCAGCCTGAAAATATATAATTTATTAAATTAATATCAATTTTTGTGCAAGAATTAGGTGTGATATACAGGGTTATTCACGCAACCCGTTCATTAAAAGTTTTTGATGATGCCATTTAGATAAAAACTTCAAATTTTGGGATTAAGGTAAGGTCAAGGGGTACTTCTTTTTTGAAATATTTTCAACTTCCTGTCACTTCCGGTTTAACCGGAAGTTGGTATCAACTTGCTTATTTTAAATGGAACACTGTACTTTATGATATTTTTGGATTCTACGGAGAATTTTAATGCTATTTTATGTAGCATGTCCTATTCCTAGGTTCAAGCGTTCTTAAGATACTTGACCATGAACCAAAAATGAGCCTTCGGGGTACCAAATTTTAAAATCTCATATTTTTGTATGTTTTGAAGATGTAATCTTCATATTTTGCAGACGATCGGTAAATAATCTTAGGTTTCTATTTTTTTCTTGAATTTGTCTATTTTTATACAGGGTGTCCTAAATTCAGCGGCAAACATTCACATTTTCAAAGCCGCTAAAGTCCGTTTTTTTAAATGGGACACCCTATAACTTTATGCACTATCAAATGTAGAATTTAATTTTCTATCGAACTGTATTAAGGTTCCCTATACCTATTCGTAACCACTTTCGAAATAATCAGGTTTTTATTAAACTATCATATGTATTTGCTAAATGCTTACACCTTCCCGTAGTAAGCCATGGAAAAACAATTGTTGTGCTTTTCTATTCAACATGACAGCTGATTTGAAACTTTTAAATTAAAATAAAATAACACTTAAAAGCTGATATTCTCAATTTATTTTATATTCGCGGAGAATGTTACAAAATATTGGAGAGAACGTGCCATGTTTTTAATGAAAAACATCCTCATTTATCGCCAATGAACAAGAGAAAATTGAAGAGGATTGAAACGAAATTTTTTCGTTTCGGAAAAGTTAAAGTTATAAAAAATGTAATAAATTGTTTACATTATTTTTAACCATATCTACTAAGTTCGAGACTGGTCTAAACTTGTTTTAGTGAACTTAAAAATTATAGCAATCTAACAATCAACAATAAATAAATAAAATAATAAAATTGAATTATACCAAATGTTCTATATGCTGTCTGTTCATTTGAAGACACATTTCAGTTCTTCTTTGTACAGTTGCGGTGGCCCGTTGAATTCGTCCGTTTTCTAATTCGGCAGAAGCTGTTCGTTCCTGTCCAGTAAACCTTGTTGGTTATTTACTGGGGAAGCATAGACTTTACCTTTGATAAGAGAGATTGAGAATATCAGCGTTTGAGTATTCTTCGATTTCGATTTAAAAGATTTAGTTCATCTCTGACAGCTCTCGATAAATAACGCATACTAATCATCTGTCATATTGGATATTGGATCTCAATTGTTTTTTCATGGCTCACCATTGGAAAATGTAAACATTTAAGCAAATACATACGATATTTTTATAAAACGCAATTATTTCGAAAATGGTTACGAATAGGTATATGGAACCTTAATACAGTTCGATAGAAAATGAAATTCTACATTTGATAGTGCATAAAGTTATAGGGTGTCCCATTTAGCGGCTTTGAAAATGTGAATGTTTGCCGCTGAATTTAGGACACCCTGTATAAAAATAGACAAATTCAATAAAGAAAATAGAAACATAAGATTATTTACCGATCGTCTGCAAAATATGAAGATTATATCTTCAAAACTTACAAAAATATAAGATTTTAAAATTTGGTTCATTTTCGGTTCAAGGTCAAATATCTTAAGGACATGCGACATAAAATAGCATTAAAATTCTCCGTACAATCCAAAAAATATCACAAAATACAGGGTGTTCCATTTAAAATAAGCAAGTTGATACCAACTTCCGGTTAAACCGGAAGTGACAGGAAGTTGAAAATATTTCAAAAAAGAAGTACCCCTTGACCTTACCTTAATCCCAAAATTTGAAATTTTTATCTAAATGGCATCATCAAAAACTTTTAATGAACGGGTTGCGTGAATAACCCTGTAGAGTTAAATTGGTAAAGTTGTGGTACGAATTTAAGATGACGAAACAAAATGGCGGCCAAATAAAATTTTTAAAAAATCGACGTAAAAAAATCATGTTCAATTGACTTTAAAGTTTTTTGCAGAAAAATTAAATGTGAAAATGGGATAAATTGGTACTAATTCAACATATGCAGGGTGTTAGTAAATAAAACTTCAGGAGCTTATTCTACATGAAAAAATAATGATAGTTTGCTATATAAACGTATGTCCGCAAATGATTTGTTTGCCCAGATACGGGGTGTTAAATTTTTTGTTAAAATCTAATGATTTATTTATTGCTCTAAAACTCATCGAGATATGCCAATGAAATTTGGTGGGTTTTAAGAGGTAGTTATTGCGCATTTTTTGACATGCAATTAAGAATTTTATATTTATCATTGGCGCGCATACGGGTAGTGATCTCAATTTTTTTAAACAAAAACTGGTACGCCGCTGAAATTAAAAATCAGCATATATATAGCAAACTGTCATTATTTTTTCATGCAGCATCACCCCCTAATGTTTGTCGCCCTTATTTATTTATATATATATATATATATATATATATATGTATATATATATATATATATATATATATATATATATATATATATATATATATATATATATATATATATATATATATATATATATATATATATATATATATATATATATATATATATATATATATATATATATATATATATATATATATATATATATATATATATATATATATATATTATATATATATATATATATATATATATATATATATATATATATATATATATATATATATATATATATATATATATATATATATATATATATATATATATATATACAGGATGATTTGGATAGTACTCGACAAAATAGGAAAAAGAATGCCAATATATACATGCAAAAAGCAGGGTGTCAAAGTTTATGTTTTTCTCGCGTTTTTTTATTTTTATAGAAAATATATGCTCTTAAGTATTTTGCATTATTTGTATCTATCATATATATCGACTATATTTGCATATATATATATACGTTTATATCGAGTTGTTTAATGATGGTTGAATTCACAAATCATGAATATGCAGAAATTCATTTCATTTATGGAGTTGCCAACGGCAATTGTTATCAGATGACTCTATGCCCAATAGACAAACATTTGCAAAGGTACATACTCATATATCGAGGAAGCAGTCCTGAATGCAGTAGAAAATGATCCTGCTACCAGTACGAGAAAAATTGCAGTAACACTTAACATTTTATTGGTGCTTGTATGGAAAATTTTATTATACAACTTAATGTATCCTTACCACATCCAAAGGGTTCAAGCTCTTCTCCCACGTGACTTTCCACTCGGTTTAAATTTTTGCCTGTGGTTCTTATAAATGCTAGCCCAAAATCCATTATTTGGAAACACGATTTTATTTAGCGATGAGGCAAATTTTTCTAGGAATGCCATACGTAATTTGTATAACAATCATTTTTGGGCAGAAGAGATATCGAGAAAATAATTTATATATATATATTATCAAATGTGGTTATATATATGGGGATATATATATATATATATATATATAAGACTCCTGGAATAAGTCCTTCAGTCCATGAGGCGAAGATATATATATATAGCAAGAGGCGGACATTTTCAACAAGTTTTATAATTTTCTTTTATTTTTAATTTAATATATATAATTTTATATGATTGTTCATTATCATGTCGGTTGATTTAAAATAAAACCCGTTTCTTAATTTTTTGCTTAATTTCGCCTATGTACAGGGTGTCCGGATTTGGTTGCAAAAGCAGGGTAACTCGCTTATTTTTAAAGATAGAACCTTGCGGTTTTCACGAACCTGATCTAATTTTTTGTGAAACTCATGAAGCCTTAAACAAAATTTTCATAGCCTTCTTCGTTTATGAGATACAGGGCGAAATAGAAAATTTTGCATTTTGGAACCCCCCTCGTATCTCGGTTATCCTTTAACTTAACGCAAAGAGAAAAATTGCTGCTTATGCAGTTTTTTATGCTGGTTCTAGTGGCGTAGTCATATTTTTCATTTGAGTTGTTATTTTTTAGATATGACCCAAAGTTTTGTTTTTTTAAATGGGACACCCTGTATATTTTTCCAGAAATTGATTTGTCCTTTTAAAAGCTTCTCAAAAATTTATAATAGTATGGGTCTATTTTAATAAACAACAACAAAAATCCTAATTTTTATAATTATCATCGCAAATTTTGCAGTAGGCCATGCAAAACAATGCTGCCTTTTATTTAAAGTCATTAACAATATCTACATCCTAACAATAAATCAAAATAAATATGTAATTAAATCTATTTATCAAAATATGTATTGATAATTTCGCACCAAAAAAGTACCACCTACCTAGATTTATGTAACACAAGAACAAAACAGTAATAAATTACTATGTAACAAGCCTTTCAGCAAAAATCAACTGTCGTATAAGAACTACAGTAACCAAGGAAATCAAAAGAACTGTTCAAACTGATTTTCATTTTGTTCTATGCATGCTTCGCACAATTTTCGTATTCGTTTTAGGGAATTAAGCAAAATAACGGGATGATTTTGTAAATAGCGAAAATTTTCTCTTATTGCATTTCCTAAATCTTGGACATTATCATAGTGGTCTTTGTAAATTCTATTTTCCAGATATCCCTATAGAAAGAAATCTAAAATTGACAAATCTGGGGACCTAGGGGGCCATCTTTTAGGTCCATTTGTTCCGATCCATTGATTGGTAAAATTATTGTCCAGAAATAATCTCGTCATTCCAGAATTGTGTGCAGGAGCACCGTCCTGTTGAAAATAAATTTCGTTAATTTGCGCTAGAGGAACATCGTCAAGTAATTCAGGTATAGCTGCCTCTAAAATTTCTATAAAGCGATTGGCTGTTAGATATCCCTCAAATATATAAAATTTTATATGTGTTCCTAATATGAAGCAGGACACATTTAGACCAAACCTGCCCTGCTATCTTCTGGGAAATATTAGGTGTTGATTTTCCTGGGACCAGAATCTACTATTGTGCCTATTGAGTATACCAGAATTACTGAAATGTGCTTCGTCTGACCATATAACCTTCCTTTCAAAATCTCTAACCATATCGCATCTTTCTCGAAACCAATTGCAGAAGACTACCCGACGCTCTGCATCCCCTGGCTGTAAGTGCTGCACGAGCCTAAATTTGTATGGGTGGTATTTGTGCTTTTTTTAGAATTTCTTGAACTCTAGTTTTTGGAATCCCTATGCTCTTTTCACTGGCCCTACAAGAGTTTGTAGGGTAAGCTGCTGCATTAGCCAAAACCGTAATTTCCTCAGCCTCCCGATTTTCTTTATTATATGTTTTCGTTCTTTTTTGTCCGATAAAAAGTGGATATATTAGGTTGCCTCCTTTCTGGATATCTAAATAAAAATTAAGCAATAGTATTTCAACATATCTAAAAATTAACTATTTACCTGTTAAAATACATCTCAGAAGGCGATTTGATATTTTATCGTAGAGGTTCTTAAAAATAATACATGTTCTAAATTTCAACTGATTATCTCAGAAGGAACTGGAAAAAAACGCAAAAAACGAGAAAAAAATTGAAACTTTGACACTCTGTATAACAAGAATGGTGCGTTTTTAACTATGTATATATATTGACATTTTTTTCCTATTTTGTCGAGTAATCTCACCCCCTGAAATATGTCCACGACATTAATTAACACCCTGTATATACACTTTAATATTTCTAACAAATAGAAAAAATCATAACTGGGGAAGTTCCGGGTGAAGGAAATTTACCGATTTTTTCTTCAATCACCAATAATAAGCGAGATACAAGGCCCTATCAAAAAGGGTCAATTTTCGAAAAACCCCGTAGCGCAATAACGAATCGAGTAGAATTGTTAAAGTTCATTTATAAATCGTTCTCGAAAATGTTCAATCAGTTTTTATGTAGCACCTAACCTAACCTAAAAGTATCGAAAATGCGCCATCCTGTACATTTCAAGGTTTTGCGGTCAAGTAAGGCATCAAATTAGCATGAAGAGATCAAATGTGGCGGATTAATATGCAAAGAAAGCAGGTAGGCCGCAATTTGCTTGTACTTAAGAAAACATTGACCGTTTAAGATGCAAGGCCATAGAAAATTGCTCATAACAAGATTCATAGCGGCGATAACAGGCTTTCAAATGGTACGCCAGAAACGGCAATAAATGAACGGTTAATGTTTCAGCCTAAAGGAAATTCATCCGTTTTATTACGAAATAGTTCTAAAATATTGCGGATTTCGCCATTACAATAATACTTGCTTAGAATACTTATTGGACATAAATTCTCATTAACACTTTAAAAACCAATTACTGCAAATGTGATGCCACAGGTTGACCGGTGAAGTATAATTAATTATCATCCCAGCGCAATATATCTAAAGGCAAAACAGGGCGGCTCGTGGTTTTAGAAAGTGGTGAGGCACGTTTGAAGAAAATTATTTTTAATATGGTTAGATTTCTAAGTTACTCTAGTGACCACTCTACTTCTTCAATTGCATAATAAATTTTGAAAAAATATTATTGCTAATTTAAATTGTTAAATTTATAAAATTTTGTTTATATGATAATCTGTACCTATTACGCATCTATCCAGTATGGTAGGAGTAGAGAGAATCGAAGGGTAAAGACATTAAACGCGAGTTCTAAAAATTAAAGTTTTTTAAAAATTAAAGGAATTCTGTGATTCTTCTGTTCAGCAAAATGATCTATTACTTCCTCTACGAAAATGTTCTCATCCTGTGATTTTTTAAATCCTTTTTCAATTGAGGTTTTTGCCATATTACTTAGTCACGCCTATCCAGTAGTATTTCTAATATAATTTTTAATTCTTTTCAGCGCGGTGAAACTTCTTTCTGTTAACGCGGTAAAATAACAGCAATACATAATAATTTCCAAAGTTCTGGCATACAAAGTTTTAAATCATTATCATGAAAAAAAGTCAACATTTCATAAGGGTTTGTGCAACTTTCTATCGTATCGTTCCCGTATAAAACGATTAATTCGCTTTTTGGTTGATTTATATCAAATATATTTTATTGGGTGGTCAAATTTTTTAAAAGCTCATGAGAAAATTCAAATTGCAAAAATGGAGAATTTTGAAATATTTAGGAGATCAAAGAAATGTAGTTTTTCTGTGTCACAAAACCTAACCTTTATTTGATTCGCTATAATATCAAGAATTTCAAAAAAAATTTGCCTTAACTGTTGAGTTTTATCTGACATATCAAATCCTTTACGACGTTTCGAGTGTAAAGCGCCGACATCCAGTTTTTCATAAATTGAATCCAAATAAGTACTGTTACTCCTAAATTCACGGATTTTAGTTAGAGTAGTCTGTAGTCAATTTCTCGTTCTAACAAAATCTGTATTTTTATTTTGTAAAATAGAAAAAACGATATCGGTTTGGTGAAAAATGAATTCAAATGTTTCTAAAAAAAACAGATCCTCTTTTTTTTTCAGTTTTTAAACCTACTGCTTCTCTAATTGATTTTTAATCAAAATTGCGACTATTAATAATAAAAGTAAAAGTCTCAAGTCTCAAGTAATTCGTTCTTATTGTTATTAACTGTCAAAAGTGCGCGTGAAGTAAAATTCCAAAATTAAGTAGATTTATAAAAATATGATGAAAAACCTAATAGGGTTGAGAAAAATACTTTAAACTGATGAATTGAACTGCATTTAATTACTTAAAACCAAATTAAATCCATGTGCATAGCAATGAGTAAACAATTCTTGTGGTGCTATAGATTTAATTTTTGTCTGTTAACCCTTTATTTCTCCGGACATTACACAAGCCCCATCATATGTTTGAGCCACTAATTTCGAATGCAAGTCCAATTTTTCGAATTTGGTGGATAAAAATTGAAATAAATCTTGGGCAGAACACCCAAAACTTACGTCATAAAATCCCATGAATCGTTCAACAGGTTGACAATTTATAACGTAACAAAAAAATTTGTGTCAGTGGTTTCATGAACTTGCCAGGAAAAAAACAAAGAATTTGAAATTTCGTTCTCAATTTTTTTATTTACAACATAAGCACCTGAATCAATTAATTCATTTTGAACTGTTTTGGATGTCCCAGAAAAAACTGATCTATTTATCATTATGATGTTCTAAAAATGTTTTTAACTTTGTGTCATATTTACTAACAAGAATAAATAGCTCTTTGAAATTACCGCGATTTAAAGATTCATTTGATTCATCATGCCCCCTGAAAGATAACTCTTGCATACAGAGGTGCAATGTAATATCAATGAGACTTTTTAAAATTTGTCGGTTCCCTTTAACTCTAGCATTAAAATTTTCAATTTCTGTTTTACGCGCATTGTCTATTGCTGTGGCGATATTTTGCATTTGGTTTCTCATGAGTGTAAGCTTGCACTTTGAAGAAATATGTTGAGTACTTTTGTTGTGTAGTAACAGACCCCGAGACAAATTTTTTAAATCAGTATAACCACTTTTTGACCAAACCTTGTCGCTATTATTTGTTAAAATACATGGCCAACAAAATAATTTACTCTACCAGTGAGCCAGTCGTACTTTTCATACCAAGTGTCATGAAAGCCTCGATTTGGTCTTCCTATCCCCCCTATAGCAACAAGACGTTTACTTAAATCTTGAACAGGTCGCTTTACTTCTTTATCTAAGTATAATTTATCTTCTGGAAAAACTGGAAAATTTAAATCAAATTAAATCCGAAAATAACACTATTGAAACTGAAAATCAACCTGCACTTTACCTAATATAAATATGAATGAAAACAATGCGAAAACAATGCGGAAAAAGGCAAACGTAACATACCTACTCCTAATATCTACTTGAAACTAGCCCAAACCACGTGCAGTTTCAATTTTCAACTTGTTAACCACTGTTCTTCCAATCGGCCAATCGGAAATCTGCCGCTTATTCTCTTTGAATTTACATTAGAGGCATGCCTCAAAAGAATCTTTTTATGCGCTAACCCTACTTAAAGCTTAACTCGGCTGGATTACTACTCGCCACCCGCTTACACACATATTAGAAATAAGTTAGACAAGGAAGCGCGAGGCATGCCTCTAACAATAACTCTTCTAAAGAACAAATGAGATGGACTCATAGAACTCGTCCGATATGACGATTGACGATGCGCGTTTGGATTGGAGTAAGGTAAAAGGCAGGGCCGTATTTTATGGACTTCTCATGAAGCAAAATTATGCTGCAAATGCTTACGCAAATAGTAAAAATGTAAAATTGAGATTAAAGAAGTGAATAAGAAGTAATATAAATGATATATCGATTAACACGTATAATTTTCCAAATTTATTGGTGAGGCACCAATTTATAGGTCTCATCTTTATTTCTTTTATCAGAACTAAAATCAATTAGCCTGTATCTCAAAAACTAGAGCGAAATCTGATGGCTTTTTTGTAATTAGCACATTAAAAATATCCAAAATTAGTTCCTTGTTTTCCGACACCAAAAAGAAAATCATTTTTTTGGCCTGTGTTATCCTTAAGATACCAGCTGATACGTTAGTGTACTCAAAATAACAGTTTTAATTATAATTAAAATTATTGGTATTGCAGATAGAAGGTCTATTGACATCATTTCACTAGACGCATTCGAAATTTGGAAAATGGTATTAATTGAAATGTTAGACTTTGTGAAGTACCTGATAACATTATTGTTATACTAAAAAAATTATGAATTAATTTTATTCCCAAGTGTATGGAAGAATACTTAATATATCGATAACAATCGGAATATTGCTCAATATGTGGGAGATATCTTTTATATTTTTTAAATTTTAATCCACAATTTTTCGACAAGCTCATAACCGTTTCCCGGATTTACATCAGCTTTAAGAACAAAAATACATATACACTAAAGATTTAATATAACCCCGAGAGAATAGATCCAAAGGATTAAGATCTGGGCTACGCGGTGGTCATTGAAATTCACTGAGATGACCAAACTATCTATGAGGCAACTATTCATCAAAAAAATTGTGAACCGCAACTGGATAATGCGATGGGGCACCATCGAGTAGATTTGGCAAATCATTTTGTAGAAACTGCAAGTACTGGTTACCACTTAGCCTTGCGGGCAACTCGAAAGATCCAAAATAATATCAGCAATTATGCCACATCAAATATTGATAGAAAATTTCTGCTGAAAATGCCATTCTTTGGTTAAGTGTAGATTTTCCCTTACTACGTTTGGTTATTTCGCCAATTAAATACACCTCGCCTGGTGAAGGTCGCCTCGATTCTATTGATAAACGTTGGATCCTGATTTAGTCAATGGTTGAACTGTACTGTTAAATTTTGTATACCTAGTCATATATATATATATATATATATATATATATATATATATATATTTACCGGAACGGGTAGAGTTTCGAGCTTTTTGATCTTTTTATTTTCAATTTTGGGTCTACTTTTACCGATTATTTCTGAAAAATATTAAAATCGTGCATGTATTATGAGGGGTACACATTTATTTAAAATTTGTTTTTGACATGTGTTAAAAAAAATTTCCCCGTAATTTCAATTTCAAATACGGTAGGTACGTTTTATTGAGGTAGTTAAAAAAAATGACGTGTCAAAAAATATTTTCTCCATAACTAAATTTTTAGATCCGGATTTCACGGTTTCTTGTAACTTTAAATGTCGTAATTTATTGTAAAGAAATATTTTTTTAGCTGCCCAAAAAACGTCTAGTATTCCTAACTTTTAAATAGCTACATTTTTTTTAATCATATTTTTACAGATAAATGTATAGCATATCTATCCGTAACTGGATGTATCGGACTAGCGGACGTTTGTTAATCAAAAATAGCTACCAAGGTTATGATAATAGTAAAATAGGATCCAGAATAACTGTGTAGGACTAGACACCTAAGGTCACGCACACGACTAATACTCGCACCCAGAGTCCACAGGGATAACCTTACATATTACTTGTTCTACAGATAGAGCTTTAGGACGTCCAACATGACTCTGAGGACGCTGTCTTCTATTTGGATATTGCTACCAAAACGTCTTGCTGCTGCATGATTCTTAAAATTTACTTGAGCATAAATACATATCATATCTCTCATTTCACTCTTGGAATCTTCATTACCCAAGTAGCTCTTTTAGTCATGAATAAGTCATTGTTATCAGAAGTATTTTCATTGAAGTAACCGGAACTTGGTGTCGCCGTGTTTTGTTTAAGCTGAGACCACATAGTCATTACCAAAATGGGGAACCATTTTAGGGTAACTATTTCGTGAATAACATGTAATTGTGACTTTGACTATTACGTAGATAGTACGGAATTGTGTAGTTCCATTTAAGTAGCCGAATAGTAATAATTCACCCTATTTAAAAATATGTATGGTTCATTTTAATACAAACAAAACAGTTATGGCGGGCGACTACAAACACTCAAATTGGGAATATGGTGTAGAGCAGGGATGCTCAAACTTGAACTGCTGTCGATCTACCTTAATATTTTTAGAGTACTTACGATCGACTCTGAGAGGCTGCAAGTATGTGTGATGCAGGGTTGTCGTACATACACGATACATACACTCTACCTTCCTACCTAGGTAGGGTGTACCGTAGCATATATAGATATTAGCTTTCCGCACAATATACATTATTTTAGTCAAGGTTTGGGTTAGGTTTAGTTAGATTCTTCTCTACAATATCAATGAAAAAACTAATAGTTATTCAAAATTGCGAGTTTATTGGTTGTTACAAAACAAAAGAGTTACATATGGTGTTAAACTTAACTAAGGAGTGACTTTGGATGTTGAAGCGTGGCACTGCATGTCCTCAGCGTACTTTTCATAAGATGGTACGTAACCACTGAGTGCTAATCGCAAGCATGATAACATATAATCGTCAGTTAGTCGATTGCGATATTTTGACTTAATTATCTTCATTTCAGAAAATGCAGACTCGCACAAGTAAATTGACCTCAACATTGCTGTCAGTTGAAGGGCGATTTGCCTTAGATTCGGATATTTATCTTCAGATATAAAACACCAGAAATTTGTATCAGATGCTGTAGCTTTGAGATGTATATCTGATATAATCTGCACCAACTCATTTTCAACAGAACATGAGTTCATATTAAACTGACTTGCTATTTCAGTAGCTAATTCCTCAATGTTTTTACATAAAAAAGGATAACTCATAAATGATGCTACATTTGCCAATTTACTACAATCATAAAAACGCATTTCGAATTGTCCCAAAATATTTGATAATTCAGCCTCATACGTATCATAATTCAACTGAGGACTCCTTGCTTTCAAAGACGGAAAATGTTTTAGATCCTTTCTTTTCAGTTGATCTATCATAAGTTGCAATTTACTTTTGAATGCGTTTACTGCGCTAATCATCTCAATAACAGTTTTTCCTTTACCTTGAAGCTCCAAGTTAATGGTGTTTAAGTGCATTGTGATGTCAGTCAAAAATGCCAAATCAGTCAGCCATTTTTCGTTTTTCAACATCTGAGTGTCATCACCTCTTTCGTCTAGAAAAGCTGTTATTTCGGGCAATAATTCTTGAAACCTTTCTAGGAATTTTCCGCGACACAACCACCTGACGTCCGTGTGAAGAACTAAATCAGTGTGTTCAGCTGACTCCCTATCTTCCAACTGCAACTTAAAGAGCCGCCGTTGCAAGCTACGTGCACGGATGGAATTCACAATTTTTGTTGCAATGCCCATAATTTCCTCCGTGTTTAAAACTTTTGAACACAAAACTTGTTGATGTATAATGTAATGGATTGAAAAAAATGAAGGGAAATCTTCATTAGCTCGACACAATGCCACAAAACCGTTTTTGTTTCCAGTCATTGTTGGTGCTCCATCTGTTGTAATGCACACTAATTTATATATTGGTAGCTTGTAGTTTTTTACAAAATTGAAGAAAACGTCATATATATCTTCGCCACGGAGCTTCCCCTTCAGAGGAATGATTGTCAAAAATTCTTCCTTAGCCAACATGTCATTGAATACCATCCGAATAAAAATACACAGCTGGGCAGTGTCTGTCATATCGGTGGATTCGTCGAACTCTAAAGAAAAGTATGTACATTCCATGATATCATTTTTTAGTTTATCTGCCATGTCCTGACTCATGACTTCAATACGCCTTGTGACAGTCGGACGAGATGACTGAAGTTTTCTAATAGCAGACATGATTTCTGTTTTATTTTTAAAATCTCCAAATAAAGTCTCACCCGCTTCAATAAATGCTTCCTTCACAACCGATCCATCTTCGAATGGTTTCTTGTGTTTCGCCAATATATGAGATATTTTAAATGACGCGATCGTCGCAGCTTTTGATTGTTTGGCTGATCTTGTGCACACGACAAATAAGACAAATTCACTTATCCTTCACCATACAAAACAAAAATTCTTCCTCCCAATCGTTATTAAAATAATACGTTTTAGATTTCTTCGCTGCACTCATTTTGTACTATTTAATAATAAACTTTGTATCGACGTAGTATTGCTTTCAGGTTGCAATTCAGAATGACTCCAATTCCTGCAGGCGCAACAATTATATCGGCGTGAACGAAAGTCTCGAATGTTCCCGTCAAACGCGCCGCCCGAAATTTCTAGAAAAGCGGCAAGAATAAAAAACGCGGCTTTTCTTTGACAAGTACCGCGCGTTCCTTTGATAAAGCCGCCTTTTGCCGCTAGCAGTGTGTTATTTTATTACGTAATAAATTTTTGTAGTTTGGTTAAGTACCTAGTTATTAAAAAAAATTTTCTTCTCGAGATCTATTCAAAAAGCACTCGCGATCCACTGGTCGATCGCGATCGACTGTTTGAGCACCCCTGGTGTAGAGCGTATAGAATACGTTGTTGGTATTTGAGGTAGGAAACATGCGTTTCACTTAGTTTTCTGGCTACGCTGAGGACCTAAATTTAAAACGCAGGCAATTTCTCTGGTGAATATGTCGATGATAGTCGTAAAAAAATTACGCGCCTTTAAAATTCGTTTTGGTCAAATATATTGGCCAATTTAAATCTCAAAAATATAATTTTGGACTTTAGTTTAAATAGTAATTATCATTAAATATCTTATTATAAAGAGTGATTCAAATTTTTAATTTGTATGCGTTTTTAATCTTCATACTCACAAAAACAAACATCATAGCTAAATATTTATGGGGGAGATGAAAATAAACAATGGTATTCTATTGGGCTTTTATTTTTAGGTTGGCTGCATTTCTTTACTGAGAAAATTACTTAACATCAAGTGTCTAGGACTGCTCCCATACGCTTTTACAGTTTTGAATTCTTTAAATGCGCTATTGTCACTTATACCTAATTACACTCAAATTTTGAACACTAAGGTGGTATGAAACCTACCTCAAATTGAGGTGCCGAATGAAGTAAAACATACACAAAGACATGAAACAATATTTTCTTTTACAGCAAAATAAAACCAAAATATAATAATGTGCAATATTTAATAACTTTTCTTGGAGTAAACTTAAACTTACGACATTTACGGCCATAGTAATTTATACATTCATCACAAACACTTTATAATTACAAGCAAAAAACAGGCGAACCAGGCTTAAATACATTTCTCCATATGGCCAGTGGCTGAGAACTTCTTGTTTAAATCAATATTCATTTTAATAATCACAAAAACTAATAAAATGAGACGCTAAAACAACAAACCTCATAAGAAACCCACGTAGACAAAAAGTAAACAAAACGATTTAGCAGCAATACGGCCGAACCAATCAAAAATTGGTTACTCTACTGTCGCCATTGTCCTTATAAAACTTATAAAATCAGTGACCGAATCTCGTACCAGCGCCCCCTATCTGCGCTGGTAATAGTTTACTACTAATAAATTCCAAGTCAATTAGTCCCAGAGATGGAGAAGATTACGTTCAGTTTTGTAAGATAATACACGTCAATGTTCAATTCAATTACAAATAAAATTCCGCAATTGGAGCTGCTTGTGCTACAGCAAGATCCACAATTTTTATGTTTCTTAGAACACTGGATGGAAGAGAACCAAGCCGAAATAACCACCATTCCAGGTTACCAGCTAGCAGCAAATTTTTCAAGAAGAGATCACATTTATGGAGGCGTTGCTATCTATAGTAAAAACAATACTTACAAGCCTATAAATTTATCACAGTTTTGTATTGAATTTGTATTCGAATGTGTAGGTCTCAGCTTTAAATTAGATAATACAAAGATGGCTCTTTTAACTATTTGTCGTTCAAACAGCAGTGCAGCTTCCAATAAAAATTTTAACACATTCATTTCAGCATAAAATTCAACACTATGTCATGTGATGTCACAAAATCAATATATTTTAATTTATGGTGATTTTTATTTTAATTTGTGGTGATTTTAATATTAATCATTTAATCGAATCACCAGAGAAATCTGTTCTTTTCGACTTGCTGGAAAGTTTCAACATAAAATCCATTCTTCCGGTTGAACCAACTAGAGTAATTTCGAATCAGACCCCCTCAGCATTATATTATGTAATTGCAAATCACCCAAACTTTTATGCAATCAACTTTGAAGCGAACATCGCAGATCATGTGGCACAAAGAATAATATTTCATTTGAATGCCCCTCTGAACAAGCCCTCATTTTCCAATTTATATTTTTTTAAAAGGTTCTTTGATTCTCAAAATATGTTTCAACTTAATTATCACTTATCTAGAACAGACCTTAGTTATCTATATAATACTACAGATGTTAATGAATCATGGACTTATTTTTGGCACAATTTTCTATATTGTTTAGATATAGCCTGTCCCCTAAAAAAAGTAATTATAAAGACCGCTCTTCCAAATAAAGAATGGATAAACCCAGACCTAATTAAACAGAGCGAGAATTTAAAAAATTTGTATTGGTTGTGCAGATCTTGGAACACACCAGAGTCAAAAAACGTATTCACTCAGTCAAAAAAAACTATTTCATGAACAGCTGGCTCTACAGAAATCAAATTTCTACAAACAAAAAATTTTAGACTCGTCATATAACTCTAAAACGATCTGGCAAGTAATAAATACTAACTTAGGAAGAGTAAAATAGTGCTCTAATCCCACAAAATTAGTATGTAACAATAATTACATAATAAATACCTCTGAAATATGTGAAGAATATGTAATATTGAATATAACAAGCGCAGAAAACCTAATATCAACAACCTTGGGTAAACAAAATATTGATTTTTCAAATTGTACAACCAGTAAATTTCACATCAGGTCAATTTTTTTAACACCACTGAATGTGCATGATCTTCATTCAGCTTTAAAACTGTTAAAAAACAAAACAGCCTGCTCGGGTAGAAACGACATCCCAGTTTTGGCATTAGAAAAAATATGGGATTATATTAAACACCCATTATGCTATATCTTCAATTTATCCCTCGAAAAGGGTATATTCCCTCGGGAGTTGAAGGTGGGGGGAAGTTATTCCACTTTATAAAAAGGGTGACAGGGAAAAAATGGAAAAGATTGCTCCACTTCTACAGCTGCTTTTGAGCTATTAAGTTTTGTTTATGAGGGCTTGGACACATCAAACTACGTTCTTGCCATCTTCTTTGACTTAACTCGAGCTTTTGACTGCTTAAATAGCTCCTTTTTACAGCAGAAATTATATTCATTGGGGATAAGGGGAGATATCAACAAATGGTTACCGTCTTATTTAGAGGAACGTAAGATAAAGGTTAAGATTGGGGATGTTATCTCTACTGGATATAATATAAACTGTGGTGTACCTCAGGGAAGCATTATTTCACCTGTACTATTTACGCTTTTTATAAATGATCTGTAAAATTTCTTACTTCTGTCACTATCAAAAAATAGAATAATTCTCTATGCAGATGACTGCACTATAGCAATTTCTGATAATAATTTCGAGAAATTGGAAAATAATGCCAATATAATTTTGGAAAAATTTGTTTTATGGTGTGAGAAAAAGCCTAAGAGAAATAACTTCTTACAAAAAATTTAAGAAAAGTACAAAGAGTTATCTTCTTGAAAAAAGTTATTATAATGTTAGAAATTACTTTTCAATTTTGCAGTAATTGTTTTCTGTTAGTTAGTTCAATCTTGATATTGTTTTAAAAATGTCTTATGTTATCTATTGAGATGATTAGGCGTAAAGTGAAATAAATAAATAAATAAATAAAATTACCTACTGTAATTCTTCCTTTTAAGTTGCAATACAGAAAAATAACGACTGGTAACAGCCAGTTTAAAGTAACAGTAGACGATAACTTTTTCATCACACTTAAAAACGTGTAACCCAAAGTGTTTGTTGATATATAGTAGGATTATTTGTAATAAATACGTAAAAACTCTTTTAAAGAGTATTTGTGGAAACAGTTGTAGCTACTTTAGTGCTAGCTGGGTAGGCGTATTAATTACTAGAAGTTATTTTTTATCACGATTTAAATCAACGTTAAAAGACCTTTTATTTAAATTAATGAATGTCAACATTAATGTATGTCAAGTATCCATGACTACAATCATTTCTTGACCATAGCCTACTCCATTCTTAATGAACTGTTTTTGAGCCCGCGATTTGACTTGCAATAAAATATTAAAATGCGAATATTTCGAAAACGGTTTGTTTAATCGAATTAAATGTAGTATACCTTTTTTTCTTGGAAATCATCACTCTAACAAAATTTTAAATAAAAAATAATGAAACGGTACTGTACTGTAATAAGCGCCCTCTACATATTACTTGAAAACTAGAATTTAGTCGTATTGTCCATCCCCGAAAACTCCCAATTACCAGTTTGTATGTCGATATCTCAAAAACAGCTTGAGCTCTAGAAAAACCATTTTGACTTTTAAACTTTAACACCCTGTATCTCATTAATGAGCGACATTTTACTAAGGCATGCGTATTTGGCTCAATATCATTATTTTGACGAATTTAATCTACGATTGCTTTTTGGCGCATTCATTATGACCAGGGAAGTTTCGGGTAAAGGAAATTTACGGATTTTTTTTTCCAATGTGATAATCATTAAAAAATACGTAGAAATGTCGCACGGATGTTTGTTATTTTATTGTTCAGGTACCGGCTGACCTCCATAGAAGATTTGATATCTGTTCTTGAACTTTGAGTTTAATATACCTATTTCCTGATATGTTCAAAACAACAGAAGACATTCATTCAGTGACGTACCTATACTACTTTGAATAAAATTTAAAATATCATTAAAAATATAGGGGTTTAAATTTGCATATCTAATTTTAGTTGATGCTTTTGTTAATATCTATTCAAATGTCTGACGACTATGGTCACAACCTCAAGGCAGAGCTGAAAGAAAAACACTTCAGAAGTGCATTAAGAATTTTTTAATTAAAATTTAAAGATGGATATTTCTGTGACTTTGGTTTGACTCTTACATTTTTTTCGATTCTATGTGCCGTTTAGAACTTATTTAGCAAAATGTTCATTTGTGTATGGTCATGGCATATGGAACACAAAAAAAATGGTAAAATTGTAATGTTAATCCATTATTAACTCAAAATTAGATAGACATAAATGGATACTTTGCTAAATAATTTCTAAACGGTACAAAATATCGAAAAAACCTAAGAGACCAAAAAGTTGACGAACAGAATAAGGAATGTAAGTTGGTTGTAAAAATGGCCAGTGGCGTCGCAGTAAAAATTCCAGAGGCGTAAAAGAGGTCGCAACCTGGGAAAAAGTAACATCCTGTAGATTTTTCTAAAATGTGTTATAGCTATTTCGAAGGCATTGCTCACAACATACAGTGTATCAAATTTGAATGATTTATCTCTAGAAATGTATGAGATCAATGAAAAAACTAAAAAAAAAAAAATAAAACATTAACTGTTTTGAAATTAAAAACGAACTAGCGAGTACCCTCGACTTCGTTCGCATATGGCGATAAAGAAAAGGATATAAAGAGGAACTTAAATGGCCTTATTTAAATACCTTTTAATAAACAACGTTTTTTGTTGCATTTTCTTGCCTAAAAATATAAATAATAAAAAATAAAATAAAATATACCTGTTCAAGCGTTTTTTTTTGAAAAACTAACCGTTCCCCTTGAAATTCGAGTAGAAATTGAAAGTAGTTTTGTCAGGCTGAATTTTTAAATACACGCAAGGAAAAAAGTTAGGGATAATGAATAAAAGGTCGTTTTTGCAAACAAAATATATTATTTATAGTTGGAATAGTTAAAAATTTTATTATTTCAAAAATTATTTCATGATAATAATACAAAATAAAATTGACTACGGAATAAGATACAGGGTGAAGTCAAAGCATATCTTTTTTAGTGAATTTTTGAAACACCCTGTAGCATAAACTGTCTGCAATTTTTAAACTGTATATTGGTAACTTTGAAGCCGGATTCTTTAAAAACATTTTGATTTCTGGATGACCAACGTATCTTTCTTTTTAAAGAAAATACAGCAATATTAGAATGGTGATGTTTTACCCGCATTTCTTTTAACCACCCATAAATATGTGAATATTGAAAATTCCATTCGAAATAGGGTTACTGACTCTTTTTTCAAAATGGTAAAAACATCATTTAGCACAGATTATTGTTCATATGGAAAGAAGTTATTGATGTTCAATTTAGGAGATTTTCGCCCCCTAAGATTGTATGGTCAACAACTGACCTTGGCAAAAGAGGTTAAATACCTGGGGGTCACAGCAGATGCAAAGCTGAGCTTGAAGATTCATGTCGATAGGCAGATAAGGAAGTCAATAGCGACCTTCTGGTAGCTCCGTAGAGCGGTAAGCACAACCTGGGGGCTAAGTCCTTGCGAATGGGGGACGCAGGAGTTTGGCATACCAAAGGTGAGGTTGTGGGCCATGCAAGGATCTCCCACGTTGTGGAAAGAGAGATCCCTTCATCTACCTACAGAGTAGCGCGACCCTCAGGCAGACTAAGATGGCATAAGGGTTATAGTATCTCAATCCCCGAAAGAGAGGACTGGGAGAGAAACAGGCTGGAGTTCTCCTGAGAGGCAATTGTTTGCTATACGGATGGTTCACGTATGACACAGTTGCAATCCTCTGGTGCTCGACTTTATATTAAAGCACACAAACCGGGTCCAGCTTCCCTTTGGGGAAGTTTTCAACGGTGTTTCAGGCTGAGGTATATGCCATTCTAATGGCAATAACAATGAAGGAAGTCATAGAGGGGGCGGAGGGAGAGATTGACATATGCTCAGACAGTCAAGCAGCACTTAAGGCGCTCGACTCACCCACGGCGGGATCAGTTTTGGTTCAGGAATGCGGTGACAGGCTAGAGCAGTTGGCGCGACGTAAAAGAGTGAATTTGGTTTGGGTGCCAGGACACTGTGGGATTGAGGGCAACGAGAGGGCAGATGAGTTTGCTAGACTCGGCGCTACCAGCCCATATGTAGGGCCAGAACCAGCTTTAGGCATCACTAGGCAGCAGATAAGGACAGCACTCGACGAATGGGCACAACATGAACTTCAACGTGAATGGGGCCAGTCCGGGGTCGGGAGGCAAGCTAAAGACTTCATTGTGAAGCCCGATAAGGGCCGAACAGAGTGGTTACTAGCCCGAGACAGGAAAGCTCTAAATTCCATCGTAGGAATAGTAACGGGGCACTGTCGATTGAGGAGACACCTCTTTATGTTAGGCATTGAGGAAGATTCCATGTGCACGGAGTGTCAGGAAGAGGAGGAAACTCCGCTTCACTTCCTGTGCAGATGCATAGGGACGAAGTTTAGGATCTTGCATGGAAGAATATACAGACTTACATAGTAAGGACAGGCAGATTCAAGGATGTACACCTGGTGGCGGGTGGTGGTTGAGGGAGGAGCTGGGCTAGACTGAAAGGGCCTTATAGGCCTACCAGTCAGGTCCCTAGACCTCCCCCTAACTGCTACTACTACTACTGATGTTCAAGTTAAGTTAGAAAAACATATTTTCTACAAATTTTACAAATTTATTCATGGTAGGTTGTAATAAAGAAAATTTGTAAATTTATTCAACAAAACTAAAATAATGGAATCAACTTAACGGAAAAAAGAAAAACATAAAAAACTAGTATTATATATGAAGACCGTTGTTTTCTATCACTGCTTGAATACGTCTAGGCATACTCCTTATGCAATTGTCAATAGCGCCTTGGGGTAGCTGATCCCATATAACAGGTAAAATGTTTCGTAATTCCTGTAGAGTGTTCGTAGGATGATGGTGTGAACGAATGGCTCTTTTCAGATAATCCCAGACATTTTCTATAGCATTAAGGTCTGGTGATCTTGCTGGCAATCTTAAATGATCAATCTGGTTCTCCTGGATTTGATCAAGTACAATTCTAGGTCTATGCGGGCGAGCGTTGTCATCTAGAAATATAAAATTAGGTTCAAAATTGTACCTGTGTTCTTCAACCATTCATGGTACCGTCGCATAAGTACAATTGAGTACGACCACCGTAAAAAATCCCAGCCTAAGCCATTATCCCTCCACCTCTGTAAGGATGAACCTGTCGTACTAGACCAAGTCGAACGCGTCCTCCTCCAAATCCTCAATTGCCTTGTATCACTATGCAAGCATACTCGGGTTTCATCCGTGAACATGACATTGTTCGACACCAGGCTAAGCGATTCCGACTGTGTTCCATAGTAAAGAGGGACAGAGCGCCAAGGTCTTCTTGCCCTTAAATTGACCGCATGTAAGCGGTTTATGATAGCTAATTGACCTGAATTCCGCTGGCTCTTCTTATATCGCGGGCTATTACCGAAGCTGGTCTAGTCATATTTCTTCGTGCTGTTAAAGTAACGATACGGTCCTGCATTCTGGCGGTAGTTCGCGGTCTTCCAGGGCGAGGTCTTTCAGACACAGAACTTATTTCTTCAAATCGTTTATTTAATTCTACTGATCACACTTTGTGAAACATGAACTGCATTTGCAACATCTGCTTGACTCACGCCAGCTTCTAGCATACCAATGGCTCTATTAGCGTTGTCTATCGTTAAGTGCCTTCGTACCATTTCGCACAATATAAAAACACTTCTCTCAGTATTAATACTAATGACATCTGTGATGACATTTCAAGCTGGGATACTTCAAATTTCAAAGCATTCAAATGTCCCGTTTTTATGGGCATAATAGAAATACGGGTAAAACATCACCATACTAATATTGCTGTATTTTCTTAAAAAACAAAGATACATTAATCATCCGAAAAACAAAATGTTTTTAAAGAATCAGGCTTCAAAGTTACCGATATACAGTTTAAAAATTGCGGGCAGTTTATGCTACAGGGTGTTTCAAAAATTCACTAAAAAACATATGCCTTGACTTCACCCTGTATCTTATTTAGTAGTCAATTTTATTTTGTATTATTATCATAACATCATTTTTGAAATAATATAAATATAGGCTATAAAGGCTAATTTTTAATTATTCCAACTAAAAATAATATATTTTGTTTGCAAAAACCTAACTTTTTTTCCATGTGTGTATTTTATTAAGCAAAATTAACCAGTTGATTCCATTATAATACTTGATTTTTGTACAAAATTTGAGATAAATTGGATAACAGCTTTTTTAGTAATAATTTTTTTAATACTTCAGTAGGGCGCCATTTTGTTTTGCCATATTGGATTTTTACCAAAACGTTACCTGGTCATCACCATATGACCCCCAATTTGGAGTCAATCGGCTAAGTAGTTTTTTAGCTACGCCGCGAAAAGACAGACTGGCAGACACACAACCGACGGAATCCAGAAAACATGTTTTTTCGTCCACTGACACCCTGAAACGCAAAGATCTAAAAAAATCTCGGAGGGTAATTTTTTCACGATTACAATACTTTCCTTTTACGACGAAAGTAAACAGTCATTATAACGGTCATCTCATTCGCTAATCATAGTTTTGAACAGAATTAAATCCATAAGAACGATAATATCCAAAAATAACTTTTTAATGCTAATTTCCGAGCAATTGCCTATTTTATATTTTATGGGTTATCGTTTCGTTATTTGCTTTGGAAATGATATTTATCATTCGATTTATGTTGATGTTTTCATAAACAATATTTTCTGGCGAGTTTGAATAAAAAGAAAATAAACTAATTGATCTTATATTTTCTATATATATTTAAAAATAACTTATTTTATTTTTATAGAAAAAGTGTGTTGTTGAAAACATCACATTTTTACTTCCCTTGTAAAAGGGAAGTATTGTATTCGTGAAAAAAATCATCCTTCCAGGTTTTTTAAAGAAAGATTTTTAAAGTCCCTAGAAGCCAAAAAAAAACATGTTTTCTTAATTCCGTCAGTCTGTTGGTCAGGCGGTCCGTGTGTCGGTCGGCATAGCTCAAATACCATTTCCCCGATTGACTTTTTGAATTTTGGTTAAAGATCAAGGGTCATAGGGGGATGAAGTGGTTAAATTTTAGTAGAAATCCAATGTGGCGAAGCAAAATGGTGGCCTAGGTAGTGAAATGTTAAAATATTATTACTAAAAAATAACTGAAACTTTCCACAAAAATCAATTATTACGTAGAAATCAATTGGTAAATTTTTCGTACAAATCCAAGGTGGCAAAACAAAATGGCGGCCTAAATAAATGTTAAAAAAATTATTACTAAAAACTACTTATTCAATTTAGCTGAAATTTTGCACAAAAATCAAGTATATATAATCGAAGATGGCGAAACAAAATGGCGGCTTAATAAAATATTTAAAAAGTCAATCTGAAAAAGCTACTTATTAGATTGATTTCAAATTTTGTGCAAGAATTAAATATGATATAGAGATGAACTGCTAAAATTCTGGTACGAATTTACGATGACAGAAGAAAATGGCGGCCAAATAAAATATTGCTAATTGTAAAACGATCTCTCTCCAAGGTTTTACATAGCTTCAAGGTTTAGCCTTTCTAGATTCCAAAAGATATGGTTTCTCAATTCCTTCGGTCTGTCTGTCTGTAATTTTTTGGCATAGCTATAGTCCAGTTTGGCTGAATTTCGGGGTCGTCCATAGGCGTAGGTAAACTTTTTATGACTATAGATTACATTTATTACTCAATGCATACATAATAGGCTAGTACTTAATAGAGGCAGATAATAAAACACAGATTATAAATATTTCGTAATTGTGTTACGACATGCTGTTAACAGTATTATTGGAATATTTATAAAATGCCGGCATTCACTCCAAACGAAAAGATGTTCTAATAATTCTCCACTATCAGTGAGTGAAAAAGTTATTATTTTAAATGTACACGATTGCATAAAACACGATTACTCGAATTTTACTATACAAGAAATTGTTCCACCGTTTTCAAATTATTGCGGGAGAGAAAGGTAGCAGGTGTAGACGTCAACTTTCTTTTTTTAAATAGAAGACCCTGTTTATTATCGAATTTTTGGATTCCTCGAAAAATTCTAGGTATATTTCACGTATAATATCCTATTCCTAAGTTGAACTGTTTTTGAGATATTTTGAATTTTATGTAAAAAATGACGTTTGCAGTTCTAGACATAACTATAAATATCTGTTTATCGAAGTCTCTATTATTTATTTGTGGGTGGCTTCCTTGTCCAAAAGGATCCACTTTAGTGGCCTGTGCTGATATTTTTATAATAAATAAATATAGGGTGATCAAAAACTGACATTATAAATATACTTTAAAAAAATCGTTAAAAGTTACTTTTTTCAAATGGAAACCCCCAAATTTTTATAATTTTACCTTATTTAACACTTAAAATAAGGGTGACTTTGTATAAAGTTGTCTATTCCAAAAATTAATAGTTTTTGAGTTATTGACGATTTAACATTTTTTATTCTAATAATGCCAGACGGCTTCTAAGTTTTCTTGTTAGATGGTCATGGTGGGAAGGCCTGGCGAGAACAAAACGAATTGGTTACTATAGAAACGTAATATTTATTGTCGTTTCGACAATTACCTACTAAAATATTATTTATTTATTATAGTAATTATAATAATTATTAAACTAATAATCATGCCTTAGCGATTAAATTACACACACGAGGATTATTTGAATTTGTTTATTATCTATGGGGAATCTAACAGAGTTTTGACAAGAACAGCGTTAAACAAATGTTGGAAAACTATAAAAATTTTGGAAACGTCAAGGCAAAAATTAATAAGAGGAAGCCTATTGTTGATAATGAAAATGTCAAAATTGCAATTCTGGGATATTTTGCAGCATATCCAATGACAGCCCTAAGAAACGTGGCAAGACAATCAGGAATCTCGAGGAACTCAGTGCATAGTATTCTGTTAAAACATAACTTCCAACTTTATTTAATATCATTGGTTCAACATCTAAAGACACTGATTTGCCAAAAAGAGTACAATTTTGCGAGTTTATTTTAACGAAGGTACAAGATAACCCTAGATTTTTGGACAATATAATTTGGACCGATGAAGCAAAATTTACTAAAAATTGCCTTTTCAATAGACACAATTCCCATTTTTGGAGTTATTCGAATCCTTATGCAGTAAGATCGCGGAACTTTCAAGAATCCTGGCAATTGAATGTATTTTGTGCAGTAAGGAACGATGGAATAATAAAATTGAATTTTTACGAAGAAAATTTGAATGGTAAGTTATACATTGCCTAAACACAAGGACTTTTTTAATGAAAAATAATACATTTAGGTAATTTTAAGTAAAAAATAAGATAAAAGTAAAGTTAGATAAATCATTTAGTAAATATTATTACATAAATAAATTAAATTAAATTAGTTATACAGCCACCCGTTATACAGATTTAATCTTATAATATTGAGCAATTATAACGTGATTAAATACTACGTAAACAATTTTTAAATAACTAATACTTGGTTTTATAACCTTTATGTTTTAGAACTTCGACGCATCTTCTGGGCATAGAGTTCACAAGTTTTTGGCACAATTCTAATGGTATTGCTTCCCATTCTGTTTTAATTATCTCCCAAAGTTGTTGCTAATTTTTCGTTTTGTGTTTGCCAACAGCGTTTTTGAGATAAGTCCATAAGTTCTTAATGGGACTGTGGTCTGGCGATTGGGAAGGCCACGGCAATCAATCCACACTATTGTCACTAAGAAATTGTTTCGCTTTTCTAGACGTGTGCTTCGGATCATTATCCTGTTGATACTACCATATTAAGGGCATATGATCCTCTTCAAACGGCAACATGATGTCCTGAAGAATGTAGACATACTCATTTTGGTCCATAATTTCTTTGATGAAATAAATCGGTCCTACACCATACCAAGAAAAAGCTCCCCATAGTTTTAGATTACCCCCTCCATGTTTAACTGTTTCAATGGTGTGTTTTGGTAATAACTCCTGATTGGATGGTCTTCTAACATATCGCCTACCATCGGAACCTATTAAAGTTATTCTCGTTTCATCGCTCCATAGAATATTGTGCCATTTCTTGATTCCCAATTCACCATTCCGGTTTAAATGACCTTGGGCAAACTTTAAACGTTCTTTAATATTTTTGGATGATAACAGAGGTACTTTTCTTGCTGCTCTACCGTGTAGGTTACGTTCCTGAAGCCTTCTTCGAATTTTTCTTGAACTTATTTTTAGTTCCAGTTCAGTTCTAATTTCTGTAGACGACTTAAATGTTGTTTTTTGAAATACGTCTGTCAGTATAAGATGTTTAAAATATTTTCAACTTCCTGTCACTTCCGATTTAACCGGAAGTTGGTATCAACTTGCTTATTTTAAATGGAAAACCCTGTATTTTATGATATTTTTGGATTCTACGGAGAATTTTAATGCTATTTTATGTAGCATGTCCTATACCTAGGTTCAAGCGTTCTTAAGATACTTGACCATGAACCAAAAATGAGCCTTCGGGGTACCAAATTTTAAAAATCTCATATTTTTGTAAGTTTTGAAGATATAATCTTCATATTTTGCAGACGATCGGTAAATAATCTTAGGTTTCTATTTTTTTTATTGAATTTGTTTATTTTTATACAGGGTGTCCTAAATTCAGCGGCAAACATTCACATTTTCAAAGCCGCTAAAGTCCGTTTTTTTTTAAATGGGACACCCTATAACTTTAGGCACTATCAAATGTAGAATTTAATTTTCTGTCGAACTGTATTAAGGTTCCCTATACCTATTCGTAACCATTTTCGAAATAATCAGGTTTTTATTAAACTGACATATGTATTTGCTAAATGCTTACACCTTCCCGTAGTAAGCCATGGAAAAACAATTGTTGTGCTTTTCTATTCAACATGACAGCTGATTTGAAACTTTTAAATTAAAATTAAATAACACTCAAAAGCTGATATTCTCAATTTAATTTATATTCGCGGAGAATGTTACAAAATATTGGAGAGAACGTGCCATGTTTTTAATGAAAATCCTCATTTATCGCCAATGAACAAGAGAAAATTGAAGGGGATTGAAACGAAATTTTTTCGTTTCGGAAAAGCTAAAGTTATAAAAAATGTAATAAATTGTTTACATTATTTTTAACCATATCTACTAAGTTCGAGACTGTTCTAAACTTGTTTTAGTGAACTTAAAAATTATAGCAATCTAACAATCAACAATAAATAAATAAAATAATAAAATTGAATTATAACAAATGTTCTATATGCTATGCGTTCATTTGAAGACACATTTCAATTCTTCTTTGTTCAGTTGCTGTCAGGCGATCGCGGGGGCCATCTCCAAGGGCCATTGGGACCAATCCAGCGATCTTCAAAAATTCGAGATAATTGGAGATAAACTGCAGCGGAATTATGTGCTGGTGCCCCATCTAATTGATACCAATAATTTTGCAGCTCACCAATAGGAATTTCTTATATAAATTCAGAAACCGTCCCTCGTAGAATTTCCAAATACTTATCACTGTTTAAATTGTCTTCATAAATACAGTACCGCACCTGATCATTTAATACTATACCGAAAACATTGAAGCTAAACCTCTCTTGAGAACGCGTTTCACATAAAGCGTGCGGATTTTCTGCTGCCCACAGATGTTCATTTCTTCTATTTGTTATTCTTTCTCTAGAAAATTTCGCTTCATCGGTCCAAAATATTTTTGAAAGGAATTGAGGGTCCTCTTGAATTTTCAAAAACATGAATTCGCAAAATTCTATTCGTCGGATGTCATCACCAGGTCTCAAGGCTTGCACGTTTTGGAAGGAATAAGGGTGCATATGATGCTCGCTCAAGATTCTTTGGACAGATGAAGAAAAAATTCCCAAATCGTTTTCTGCAGACGGTATTGAACTTTGCGGGGCATTTGTCACTGGTTTCGGAACGTTTTTTGTAACTTTAACCTTGCCAAAACGCAAAAAGTTCGTTTCAATCCTCTTGAATTTTGACTTGTTCATTGGTGGCAAATCAGGGTGGCGTTCATTAAACACACGACACGTTCTCTCCAAAATTTTATAACATTCTTCACGAATAAAAAATAGATTGAGAATATCAGCGTTTGAGTATTCTTCCATTTCGATTTAGAAGATTTAGTTTATCACTGACAGCTTTCGATAAATAACGCATACTAATCATCTGTCATATTGGATATTGGATCTCAATTGTTTTTCCATGGTTCACCATTGGAACATGTAAACATTTAAGCAAATACATACAATATTTTTATAAAACCCAATTATTTCGAAAATGGTTACGAATAGGTATAGGGAACCTTAATACAGTTCGATAGAAAATTACATTCTACATTTGATAGTGCACACAGTTATAGGGTGTCCCATTTAAAAAAACGGACTACCCCGAAGGCTCATTTTTGGTTCAAAGTCAAATATCTTAAGAACGCTTGAACCTGGGTATAGGACATGCTACATAAAATAGCATTAAAATTCTCCGTAGAATCCAAAAATACAGGGTGTTCCATTTAAAATAAGCAAGTTGATACCAACTTCCGGCTAAACCGAAAGTGACAGGAAGTTGAAAATATTTCAAAAAAGAAGTACCCCTTGACCTTACCTTAATCCCAAAATTTGAAATTTTTATCTAAATGGCATCATCAAAAACTTTTAATGAACGGGTTGCGTGAATAACCCTATATATACAATGTGTCCCAAATTTGGCTTACATGCATTGCTATCTCGTAAACCGCTATAGCTACAGGGTGGGTTAAATTAGGAAAGTTTTAGAGAATTTTATTACAAATTTGATGACGTTTTGAAGTTTAGGATATCTTTTGTGGTTTTCAAGATAATTGGGAAAAATCAAAATGGTGCATTTTCAACTTTTGCCCGTAGCTTCTAAACGACTCGTATTATGGTTTTATGGTTTATACATTATTAGGGCACTTTTATTAGAGGAACATTATGCAGGTAAAACGAAGTTTCTAGCTTCAATTGTTTTTGAGATATTGGCATCAACTTTTTATTTTCTTACCGACGCCATATTGGATTATTGTATTTTTGGAAAGATCTTTCCAATGATGTATAACAAGGTAAGATTATTATTTTTCTTGAGCTCTAAAAACCAAAATAATTGTTTTTTTTTAAAGTAGGCTTTGATTACGCATGGCGGCCATAATGAAACAAAAGAATGCCGCATGTCAACAATCATTTTGTGTTCCTGAATAGTACTTGTTATCATTTTCTCATTGTGCCGAGTTTTTACAAAGTTTATTTGAGTTTCTTATACTACTTAAAATGGAGGGTAATTATTCCAACGAAGAGAATTTGGATATGATAGAACTTTATTTTAAAGCAAATAGAAATACACAAGCAGCTGCGCGTTCATACGAAGAACAATTTCCAGACCGACATCAACCAAGCCAAAGGCATTTCAGATTTCTAATTGTAAACTTGTTAGCTTATGGGTAAAAATATTAATTCAACCATCGATGTTTCAGATTTTCAACTAAGATATTATACTAACAGTGAATACCTAGTGACTAAAATGTAACTATCACACTATTGAAAATACCTAAACTAAATTTAAATTAACACATAAAAAAAATATAAGTTACACCACATGCCTCCCTCCATTTTCCACACATTTTTGACATTTCTCCAATACCTTCCGTGTAACCCTTCTTAAGGTGTTCCTGTTAATATTAGCAAAAACATCTCGGACTCTGTCTTCTAGCTCTCTGAGACTTTCTGGCGGAGAAAATTCGTAGACCTCATTTTTTGCGTATCCCCATAAATAAAAATCGGGAGGAGTAATATCTGGTGACCTTGCCGGCCAAGCAACAGGGCCATTATTAGCGATAATATTTTCCCCGAAAGTATTTCTGAGGACCGCCATCACCTCTCTGGTACCGTGAGCCGGACAGCCATCTTGTTGGAACCAAATATTTTGCAGGTCGTTTGGGGGAACAGAATTTATAACTTCTGGAATAATTTGTTCCCGTAATAGTTGCAAATATCTGTTACCCGATAAATTTTCTTGGAAAATGAACGGCCCAATCAAACGGTTATCTAAAATACAAATTGTTATGAGTGATTTAAAGCAGAAGTGCATTGTTTGGAATTACCTATAATGCCACACCACACATTGAACCCAAATTTTGTTTGTAAACGTCTTTCTTCTAAATTATGAGGATTCTCGGTGCCCCAGTAATGAGTATTATGTTTATTGAAAATTCCACAGTTTGTAAATCGTGTTTCATCTGTCCAAAGTACTTTAGAATGAAAGTTGGGTATTTGCTGGCATTTGTTGATGAACCATTCACTAAACGTGATTCTTCTAGCAAAATCATTTACCTGAAGACCCTGTACAATAGTAGGTTTATAGGGATGAAAGTGAAGTTTTTTCAAGACTCGTTGGACGGTTGATGGGAATTGCCGTTTGTTCTTCAATCTTTCTTACTGAGGTTGTTGGGTTGTCCCTGACACTTTCTATTATAGCTGCGTTTCTTGCTTCATTATCTATTGAATAGGTCTTTGGTTTCGGTTTCAAAAAAGACCCGTAGGCTAACAGGTTAACAATTAGAAATCTGAAATGCCTTTGGCTTGGTTGATGTCGGTCTGGAAATTGTTCTTCGTATGAACGCGCAGCTGCTTGTGTATTTCTATTTGCTTTAAAATAAAGTTCTATCATATCCAAATTCTCTTCGTTGGAATAATTACCCTCCATTTTAAGTAGTATAAGAAACTCAAATAAACTTTGTAAAAACTCGGCACAATGAAAAAATGATAACAAGTACTATTCAGGAACACAAAATGATTGTTGACATGCGGCATTCTTTTGTTTCATTATGGCCGCCATGCGTAATCAAAGCCTACTTAAAAAAAAAAACAATTATTTTGGTTTTTAGAGCTCAAGAAAAATAATAATCTTACCTTGTTATACATCATTGGAAAGCTCTTAAAAGATCTTTCCAAAAATACAATAATCCAATATGGCGTCGGTAAGAAAATAAAAAGTTGATGCCAATATCTCAAAAACAATTGAAGCTAGAAACTTCGTTTTACCTGCATAATGTTCCTCTAATAAAAGTGCTCTAATAATGTATAAACCATAAAACCATAATACGAGTCGTTTAGAAGCTACGGGCAAAAGTTGAAAATGCACCATTTTGATTTTTCCCAATTATCTTGAAAACCACAAAAGATATCCTAAACTTCAAAACGTCATCAAATTTGTAATAAAATTCTCTAAAACTTTCCTAATTTAACCCACCCTGTAGCTATAGCGGTTTACGAGATAGCAATGCATGTAAGCCAAATTTGGGATATATATATATATATATATATATATATATATATATATATATATATATATATATATATATATATATATATATATATATATATATATATATATATATATATATATATATATATATATATATATATATATATATATATATATATATATATATATATATATATATATATATACATACATATTGGGTTACACTTTACTATTCCTAATAAAACGAAAGATTAAGATAACGAGGGAAGTTCCGGTTAATTCCAGTTAATGTGATTATTACTGTATTTAGAATATCCTTAAATGTTAATACCACATTACAAAATCGTATTATTTAGACCATAGACGCGAATCTAAATTGGTGCGTTATTTCGACATGTAAAACTTGCTATAATTTCTCTATACAAGCCTAATTAAATTATGATAATTATTTTTACCTTATCGTATCGAACACTTAGGTAAAGTGATTTTGATATTGTTTCTGTCATTATAAATGCTTGAAAGTAGAAATTACATAGCATAATGTAAATTTAATTAATTCATTATTATATCTGGGCAACTATACTAACGTTGTTATAGAACAATCCATAACGATACTTTTAAAACGAGTTTTTTAAGCTATTGAAATATGCTTGAATAATTTTGAACGAAAAATTAGATAATAGAGACTAGCGACCAGTCATTACCATAGTTCTTCCTTCCTTCTTCAATTCTCGACATTTCTTCATTAATAATATAAAAAGGGCGATTTTTTTTCTGACAGAAGTCGGAAAAATGTTTTGTAGTTATTTTCCGTCCCTAAGACGAGAGATTTTTTTAACTCACTGTTGCGGTATGCTCGAGTGATATTGTTTAAAGAAAATTGTTACGAATTATTGTATTCCGGTTTTTTTTCAATGAAAACTTCACACCTTAATTCCTACCCAATCAAAAGCTTCTATTTTGAATCATTTCCATGACAACCCAATTTGCTGTTTTGTAAATTTTGTGATGTTCCTGTTACTGCGAACAAGAAATTCCAAGTGACACAACACATAGGAACTACAAAGCATCAGATCCAAAAAAGTAAAAAGTGTGCTCAGAAACAAGTTTTAATCACCACAGCATTTGCACCAGGACCAGGACCCAAACGATCAAAATTCAATGAGGATTTGTGCAAGGCGTTTATTAGTGCGGATATTCCACTGAATAAATTAAGTAATCCTGCCCTGAAGTCGTTTTTAGAGCAGTACACAAATATATCAATTCCACATGAATCCAAGGTAAGGAAAAAGTATGTTCCAAATTTGTACAATAAGACAGTAACCGAATTGCGGGAAAAGGTAGAAGATAAAAGTATATGGGAGTCACTAGATGAAACAACTGATGTGGAACAGAGATGTGTTGCTAATTTTGTTGTTGGTGCGTTGGGTGTAGAAGCAGAAAGGAATAAATCATATTTACTTGCAATGAAGACCTTAGACAAAGTAAATCATTCAACTGTTGCTGGATTTTTCAACGACTCTCTCACTCTTTTATGGCCCTATGATATTAAATATGATAAGAGTGTTAGTGGCAATTACAGATGCTGCTCCATACATGTGTAAAGCAATGAGTGGTCTACAAATATTGTACCCTAAAATGATACATGCCACATGTCTTGCCCATGGACTTCATCGAGTTGCAGAACAAGTTCGTGCTTTTTATCCACGAGTGAACGATCTGATTTCCTCGGTGGATTTTCCTAAAAGCTCCGACTCGGGTAGAAAAATTTAGGGAAACTGCAGGAAACATCCCCCTGCCCCCATCACCAATTGTAACTAGATGGGGAACCTGGATAAACGCTGCCATTTATTACGCAGAACATTTCGAGGCCATAAAAAACATAGTCAACCGATTTAATGCGGAATACTCACATTGTATACAAGAAGCGCAAAATGTTTTGTGCAAAGAAGATGTACGTGAGGATTTAATTTACATTAAAAACAATTTTTCTTGCTTGTCTGATACTATAAAAAAATTGGAGATGGAAGGACTTTCTTTGTCAAAAAGCGTAGAAATAATAGAAATAGTGAGTGAAACTATAACTAACACTAAAAATAAAGTAATTTCTCAAAAATTAACTACGCTTTTACAAAAAAATTTTGGTTACAAAAATTTGAAAAATATTAGTGCAGTTTTGGACAATAGACATTTGAAATTTGCTGATTATAAAGTACTATTGTCAGATAATAGAAGAAAATTTGAATTTGATAATTTGTTACATCATATAGTTATAAAACGTAACCGCAACCTGTTGAATAGCGTAAGCAATACATTTTAAACAGGTTTATTCTTTAGTAAGCTTGTTTAGTTAGCTATATATTAAAATTTTATTTAACAAAATACTTTTATTATATAGTTGTATTAATGTAATAATTACCGGTACAAATAGCGTCTTAAGGATACCTTGAAGTGTAAATAATATATTTTAATTGCTATACTTTTGCTTTATTTCTGTTTTTTTGATCCGATAATAAATGCATTTTTAAGTGCATATTTTCCCTTGTTTCGGAGCATATTTGCGTGCATATTTTTACATTTTTAAATGCATAATTATCCTAAGCCTAATTATTAGTATTATAGCGGTAATATCTAACATGACCTAATTAAAATCAGTGCGGTAATGGCTTCTTATCGATCGTAGATGAAATAATCTTTTTTATACTCTTGGGTATATTATATTATGGCGGTATACATCATTCATAGAAGCGACCACGTCCACACCTGGCCGCCCCTTCTTTGTGCGTCCTTGTTGCGGATGGCCTAGGTTCAAAGACTAGCGGACCATAAACCGTAACATGTAGGTCTTCTATTGCAATACGCCACGACAACTAATATTTTATTACTGAAATACTGGACTTTGCTTCCGTGAGATGACATAACTTTGCACTTGACATTGTTAAGTCTGATTTGTTATTTGTATATCAGTTATGCACTATTTAAGTATGCACTGGAAACATTATCATTTTGATATTGTAGAAAATCTTTTTTTAGAAATAAGTTTAAATGTTTTTGAGTTATTGTATACAGTGTGTTCAAAAAATCCCTTAATAATCAAAAAATGTTTCAAATGAGGTTTATACATTTTTTTATGCTTATGAAAAATATTTTGTTAAAAATTACCCCTTTGAACGGTTTGACAATGTCCCAAATTGTAATATAAGGCATTTGTTACATTTTGAAGCATATCCGGAGTTACATACTCTAATTAAAAAAAACTAATTAAAAAAACTGAGTAAACTGAGAAAAAATTAAACATGCTGTTGTTAAGGAAACATAATCTTGCATTGTACTGTCAGATAATTGAAGTGTTTGGTTATTTTATTACATTGAATATTTTTCTGTTATTTTCATCGTGTTATGGGTTGTTGATAATGCATTTAAAAGAAAACACCAAGCCTGGTCTGCTACCGATGAAAATCAAATGAAAGTTTTGCAAGCTGTCGTTGAAAATCTTGAAACTATCAAAATAAAATATCAAAATCACTTCCGGGTAACGTAACAAAGTCAACACTACAATTTTACGAGCAAATAAATTCTATCCTTAAGAACCTAGATATATCCATATACTTTTACCTAGAGATTTTGAAGTTCGTTTCCTGTTCAGTTCCAAGGAGAAGCTCATTCTTTCTTCGTCAGTTACCGCTGAGGCGACATTTACGTCAAACACGCGAATCGGCTGCGTCACAAAAGTGGCTGTTTATAAACATTTATCTATTTTTGTTTTCTTTTCTTCGATGTACATACAGGGTGATCAGTTAAGGGTAGCGAGCGGCCATATCTCATAAGATATTGGTCGTATAGATTTGAGAAAAAAAAATCATAATAAAAATCGCCAAGAGAAATTGCTGAAAATTATTTTCGAGTTTGTCAAACGTCCGCTAGAGGGCGTAACAACCAACACCAAGTAGAAAAATAGGGTTTTTATAGAATTTTGCCTAATGAAAATATATCGATGATATCATTTTCATATTTAGTGACCATTTCCCTACACTTTTTGTCTAAAATGTTTTGTTCTATATATCAAAATAAAGCGGTGGGGGAAGTTCAATTGATTTTTCAAACAAATCAAGATGTCTCCCGTTTCTTTTGACCGATTTTAGCAAACTTAGGCTCATATGAAAGAGCATAATTTGCACTACAAAACGCTTATTTGGTTTTCAATTTTTGACTTTTGCTGGCGTCGCTAGATGGCGTTAACTGAATTAGTAGCATATTTTTTAGTTTTTTTCAAAAAAAAAAACAAATGTAATGGTATATTCATTTTTACATATTTTAAAAGGGGATAAATTTCTCTATAATTTAATGAAAATACTTTATCATCTACCTTTTTTTGAACCGTTGATATTGACCAAAATATTATTTTATTTTATTAAAAAATGGCACGCCACTGCTTTTTGTCAAAATAAAAATCATTTTCGTAATCACTTATTAGTTGCTAACAAAAAGAACCTCTTGACTTTTTTTCGTCAGACTAACGGTTTTGGATTGAAAAAATAAGATGTTTAACAATGAAAAATCTTAATAAAACTGTCCAACAACAGCAGGAGCAATAACACTAAAAACAAGAACATGGAACTTTAAAAATAAACGTTAAAAATAAATTAATAGTTTTGTCGTAAATGTTCAAAATGTTGTCCATTATTTTGAATGCACTGGTCCAATCTCTTCTGGGTGGAGTTGACAGCTGTCTCAATTTCCGCTCTTGGTATAATATTTATGGCGTTTTGAATTCGGACTATAATGTCTTCTCGAGTAGTTGGTCGAGTTTTATACACCAAATCCTTTATTCGGCCCCACAGATAAAAATCAAGGCAGGTTAAATCGGGGGACCGTGGTGGCCAGAAAAATAGACTGCCTCTACCAAACCAACGGTTAGGAAAATACCTGTTCAAAAAATCTTGCACATTTCGTGAATAATGTGCCGGGCATCCGTCTTGTTGAAACCACCTGTTTCTTCTTACTTGTAAAGGCACATTTTCTAAGAGTCCTGGTAAATCGTTAAATAAAAAGTTCAAATACATGTCACCGGTTAAATTGCCGTTAAAGATGTGCGGACCGATAATAGCACCATTAATAACACCGCACCAGACGTTGACGCTCCATCGACCCTGCTGATAATCTTCACGTAACCAGTGTGGATTAGTGTCCGACCAGTAATGCACGTTATGAAGATTTACCCTGCCATTACTGCAAAACGATGCTTCGTCTGTCCACAATATTTGTGACAAAATATGATGGTTTTCCCTAATGAAGTCTCTAAGCCAGTAGCAGTAATCGAGCCTACGTTCAAAGTCAGTGTCATTTAAGGCTTGATGAATCACGATGTGATATGGATGCATTTTAAAATCCATTAATATTTTTTGCACTGAGCCATAGAATATTCCTAAATCTCTGGAGATCTCTCTTATGCTTAAATGGGGATCTGCATGAATATAAGCCAACACATTTATAATGTTATCTTCTCTTCTTACTCTACGATTTCTTCTCAAAGTTGGAGTTGGTTGCACTTGGCCATGTTGCCTTAAACGTAAGGCTAAACGATGAAAAACCGTTCTCGAATGGTGTCTTCGGAGGGGATAACGCAGTGCATACTGCCTAGAAGCAATCGCCGCATTTTCAAAACATTGAAAATAAATTCTCAACATATCAAAGGCTTCTTCATTCGTAAAAGGCATGATTTGTTGTAAAAATACTTTTTACATAACATTAAATTAGATGTCAGTAGCAGGAACTATCAAAATGAATATCAACGTGATTGACAATTTGGTGTTTTGTTTCTTAACGTAGATCATGGCCTGCTTCACTTAAATGCGATGTTAGTTAAGTTTGATTTTTAATTTAATTTATGAAATAATAATAATTATTAATAATAAATTATGAACTAAAGCATTCTCTCGCTAATTAAATGATTATTAATGATAAAAATAATAGGTAATAATTTTATTATTGTGAGATGTAATATTTAAAAATAATTTTGAACCTTATAGTTATCATTGTTAAACATCTTATTTTTTCAATCCAAAACCGTTCGTCTAACGAAAAAAAGTCTAGAGGTTCTTTTTGTTAGCAACTAATAAGTGATTACGAAAATGATTTTTATTTTGACAAAAAGCAGTGGCGTGCTATTTTTTAATAAAATAAAATAATATTTTGGTCAATATCAACGGTTCAAAAAAAGGTAGATGATAAATTATTTTCATTAAATTATAGAGAAATTTATCCCCTTTTAAAATATGTAAAAATGAATATACCATTACATTTGTTTTTTTTGAAAAAAACTAAAAAATATGCTACTAATTCAGTTAACGCCATCTAGCGACGCCAGCAAAAGTCAAAAATTCAAAACCAAATAAGCGTTTTGTGGTGTAAATTATGCTCTTTCATATGAGCCTAAGTTTGCTAAAATCGGTCAAAAGAAACGGGAGACATCTTGGTTTGTTTGAAAAAACAATTGAACTTCCCCCACCGCTTTATTTTGATATATAGAACAAAACATTTTAGACAAAAAGTGTAGGGAAATGGTCACTAAATATGAAAATGATATCATCGATATATTTTCATTAGGCAAAATTCTCTAAAAACCCTATTTTTCTACTTGGTGTTGGTTGTTACGCCCTCTAGCGGACGTTTGACAAACTCGAAAATAATTTTCAGCAATTTCTCTTGGCGACTTTTATTACGATTTTTTTTCTCAAATCTATACGACCAATATCTTATGAGATATGGCCGCTCGTTACCCTTAACTGATCACCCTGTACACACTCGTGGGCTACCCTATTCTTTATGAAGAGTTCTATTTACTTTTTTCGGCTTTGCTGGGCTGCCTTGGACTGATATGTTGTCCCGGAAAAGATATGCTGAAGCGATATCGAATGTAGGTGGAAACTGAATTGAGAACAGATGATTTATTTGATGATATTGGGTCAAGGAAAGAGTACAGAGAGTAAGGAATTTTTTCGTATGCTTATATAAGAAAACTGACATTTGAAAAATTACATTCTTTTAACACGTGTTCTGAAAAATGCTTTTCAAGGTTTCAATACTACAATCTTATGTCAATATCACAGCTGATGTAACAGGTGGCAATATTTTCAACACTAGTGTTAACACATTTTTTTCAATACGAGCGTTGAAATAAACAAAATATTTCACATCTAAATTCCTAACCAATCAAAAGCTTTTATTTTGAATCATTTCCTTGGCAAGCCAAAATATTTTAAGTGGAAATATTTTTGTCACAATACTGGACACATTAAGTTGACGTGACATTTTATTTTTAAAATGAAAATTAATATTTTTAACTTTTTCTTGGGACTTAAATAATAATTAAAGAATTAAAACTAAAACAACATATTTTATTTAATTCTTACTTATTGTATTATTAACCACAAAATCAAAATGTTTTTGCGAATATGACGGTGAAAAGAACTTATTAATTAAAAGCCTATGCTTTAGTACATAAATATAATACTTTGATGCAATTTTATTGAACCTAACAAATCCGTGAAAACTTGGTTCACACAAGGTTTAAATTATTCTGTATTGTTCTGAAAAAATTTTCCTCCGGATTATGTAGATTGCACTTCAGGCTACATTAATTAATAATGTACGACAAGTATTTTAGATCTTGATGATTTATTTTGAAATCGCAGGGCTCTTTGCAACGTATGCACAATTTATAGTTTTCAACTTTCTTCATTATCTTGAACTTATAAGTTTTCGAAACTTGACTAATATTGACAAAAAAATTAGAAACATTCCATTTAAACGTCTGAACGAATGGTCAAAACCGCATCTCGCTAACTTTTAAGGAAAAAAGTTATGGACATTTTCGCGAATTTTCCGATTTTCTTCGGGCTGTGAAAATTCAACCATACATCCTACGACTAAACGAGTGTTATTTTCGGTTTTTACGGTATGAAATTAGTATATAAACCATGTTTCAGCAAAATCTGGAACCAAACAATTTTCGAAAATTTTGCTTGTATATGTATGGATTTTTTTGACGAAAATTTTCGAAAAATTTTTTTTTTCCGAAAATGCGTGGAAAATATACCTTTATATGGGTATTTTGAACTGGTCAATGCAATGGACAGAGAAAAATGAACATGGGATTAATATTTTCAAAAATATGACTAAATTTTCATTTTCAAATTTTTTTTTACATTTTCCGTCAAGTTAGCTCCGTTTTCTTAGGATATATTTTAAAACGATTATTTCTTAATAAAATAACGCAAACCGCACCTCGCTATCTCTTTTAGTTTTGGAAATATGATTTTTTTTCTGGCCGCTGCATAGGGCTCATTCACTATTTTGTCATAAAAGCGTCAATATTTTTCGGATATTTTTAGTTGACACAATAATTTGAAACTACTAATAGTGTTAGACTTATTCTTTCTAAATCGAATGGTAAAAACCGCATCCCGCTAACTTTTAAGGAAACAAAGTTATGGAGATTTTCGCGAGACCTTGTAAAATGGCGAATTTTCCGATTTTCCTCGGGCTGTAAAAATTCAACCATACATCTCACGATTAAACGAGTATTATTTTCGGTTTTTACGGTATCAAATTAGTATATAAACCATGTTTCAGCAAAATCTGCAGCCAAAAAATTTTTCGAAAATTTTGCTTGTATATGTATGGATTTTTTTGACGAAAATTTTCGAAAAAAATTTTTTTTCCCAAAATGAGTGGAAAATATACCTTTAAATCGGTATTTTGAGCTGGTCAATGCAATGGACAGAGAAAAATGAACAAGGGATTAATATTTTCAAAAATATGACTAAATTTTCATTTTGAATTTTTTTTTTTTTAGATTTTCCGTCAAGTTAGCTCCATTTTGTTAGGATATGTTTTAAAACGATTATTTCTTAATAAAATAACGCAAACTGCACCTCGCTATCTCTTTTAGTTTTGGAAATATGATTTTTTTTCGTGCCGCTGCATATGGCTCATTCACTATTTTGTCATAAAAGCGTCAATATTTTTCGGATGTTTTTAGTTGACATAATAATTTGAAACTACTAATAGTTATAGACTCATTCTTTCTAAATCGAATGGTGAAAACCGCATCTCACTAACTTTTAAGGAAAAAAAGTTATGGCGATTTTCGCGAGACGTTGTAAAATGGCGAATTTTCCGATTTTCCTCGGGCTGTAAAAATTCAACCATACATCCCACCACTAAACGAGTATTATTTCCGGGTTTACGGTATCTAATTAGTATATAAACCATGTTTCAGCAAAATCTGCAGCCAAATAATTTTTCGAAAATTTTGCATGTATATGTATGGATTTTTTTGACGAAAATTTTCGAAAAAATTTTTTTTTCCCAAAATGAGTGGAAAATATACCTTTAAATCGGTATTTTGAGCTGGTCAATGCAATGGACAGAGAAAAATGAACAAGGGACTAATATTTTCAAAAATATGACTAAATTTTCATTTTGAATTTTTTTTTTTTAGATTTTCCGTCAAGTTAGCTCCATTTTGTTAGGCTATGTTTTAAAACGATTATTTCTTAATAAAATAACGCAAACCGCACCTCGCTATCTCTTTTAGTTTTGGAAATATGATTTTTTTTCGGGCCGCTGCATATGGCTCATTCACTATTTTGTCATAAAAGCGTCAATATTTTTCGGATATTTTTAGTTGACATAATAATTTGAAACTACTAATAGTTTTAGACTTATTCTTTCTAAATCGAATGGTGAAAACCGCATCCCGCTAACTTTTAAGGAAAAAAAGTTATGGAGATTTTCGCGAGACCTTGTAAAATGGCGAATTTTCCGATTTTCCTCGGGCTGTGAAAATTCAACCATACATCCCACGACTAAACGAGTATTATTTTCGGTTTTTACGGTATCTAATTAGTATATAAACCATGTTTCAGCAAAATCTGCAGCCAAAAAATTTTTCGAAAATTTTGCGTGTATATGTATGGATTTTTTTGACGAAAATTTTTGAAAAAAAATTTTTTTCCGAAAATGAGTGGAAAATATACCTTTATATGGGTAGTTTGAGCTGGTCAATGCAATGGACACAAAAAAATGAACAAGGAATTAATATTTTTAAAAATATGACTAAATTTTCATTTTGATTTTTTTTTACATTTTCCGTCAAGTTAGTTCTATTTTGTTAGGATATGTTTTAAAACGATTATTTCTTAATAAAATAACGCAAACCGCACCTCGCTATCTCTTTTAGTTTTGGAAATATGATTTTTTTTCGGGCCGCTGCATATGGCTCATTCACTATTTTGTCATAAAAGCGTCAATATTTTTCGGATATTTTTAGTTGACATAATAATTTGAAATTACTAACACTTATAGACTCGTTCTTTCTAAATCGAATGGTGAAAACCGCATCCCGCTAACTTTTAAGGAAAAAAAGTTATGGCGATTTTCGCGAGACCTTGTAAAATGGCGAATTTTCCGATTTTCCTCGGGCTGTAAAAATTCAACCATACATCCCACCACTAAACGAGTATTATTTTCGGGTTTTACGGTATCTAATTAGTATATAAACCATGTTTCAGCAAAATCTGCAACCAAAAATTTTTTCGAAATTTTCGCATGTATGGATTTTTTTAACGAAAATTTTCGACAACATTTTTTTTTTCGAAAATAAGTAAAAAATATACGTTTATATGGGTATTTTGAGCTGCTGCATAAATGGACACAAAAAATATACGGGTGATTAATATTTTCGGAGATATAACTAAATTTTCATTTTGAAAATTTTGTCGTTACATTTTGCGTCAAGTTAGCTCCATTTCGTTAGGATATATTTTAAAACGATTATTTCTTAACAAAATAACGCAAACCGCACTTCCCTATCTTTTTTAGTTTTCGAAATATAATTTTTCCCCGGACAGCTGAATACGGCGCATTCACCATTTTGTCATAAAACCGTAAATATTTTTAGTTGACATAATAATTTGAAATTACTAACAATTATAGACTCTATAGACTATTCTTTCTAAATCGAATGGTGAAAACCGCATCCCGCTAACTTTTAAGGAAAAAAAGTTATGGCGATTTTCGCGAGACCTTGTAAAATGGCGAATTTTCCGATTTTCCTCGGGCTGTAAAAATTCAACCATACATCCCACCACTAAACGAGTATTATTTTCGCGTTTTACGGTATCTAATTAGTATATAAACCATGTTTCAGCAAAATCTGCAACCAAAAATTTTTTCGAAATTTTCGCATGTATGGATTTTTTTAACGAAAATTTTCGACAACATTTTTTTTTTCGAAAATAAGTAAAAAATATACGTTTATATGGGTATTTTGAGCTGCTGCATAAATGGACACAAAAAATATACGGGTGATTAATATTTTCGGAGATATAACTAAATTTTCATTTTGAAAATTTTGTCGTTACATTTTGCGTCAAGTTAGCTCCATTTCGTTAGGATATATTTTAAAACGATTATTTCTTAACAAAATAACGCAAACCGCACTTCCCTATCTTTTTTAGTTTTCGAAATATAATTTTTCCCCCGGACAGCTGAATACGGCGCATTCACCATTTTGTCATAAAACCGTAAATATTTTTAGTTGACATAATAATTTGAAATTACTAACAATTATAGACTCTATAGACTATTCTTTCTAAATCGAATGGTGAAAACCGTATCCCGCTAACTTTTAAGAAAAAAAAGTTATGGACATTTTCGCGAGCCCATGTAAAATGGCGAATTTTACGATTTTCCACGGGCTCTGAAAATTCAACCATACATCCTATGACTAAACGAACATGGTCAGCCAGGTCTCCTGACCTAACCCCGTTGGACTTTTTCTTCTGGATTTATCTTCGCAGACCATTCCAAAACGTCGATTATCTGGAAACAGTCATCAGGCAGTGTGTACAAGAAATTACGCCAGTTATGGTAAGAGCGGCAATAGCAGAGTTCAGTAGAAGAACCATAATTTGTATGGAACGGGTTCATTCTTAGTTGATTTTCTTATACGATATTGTTAAATAAAACTTTTTCTATACCCCGTATGGTATATGTTGCTTAAAGAGAATAAACTTTACAAATTTTGACTGTACCCTTTCTAAACGATTTATCCCGGTTTGATAAATCGGTGGCTAAACAATAGATGCATATTCCAATATACTTCTAATTTATTGTACAGTACTTTCAGAGCTTTGATATCCTCTATATATCTACAGTTTCTTTTTAAAAAGTCTAACATTCTAAAACTTCTAGCAACTATCCTATCAATATGTCCAAATCCAGAGGTGTGGATTCGATCCCCGCTGGTACCATAATTTCTGCTGTTGATTACATATTTCACAGTTTTAAAAACCAACTGATAAAATATTCCTGAAGGTAATGTCGAGCATGGCAAAGCTTGTACTGATGGAAGGGGGAAGTGAAGAGGAGGGATTCAAGTAGACTTTGTGGTGAATGTTTTTTTTTGCAAAAAGCTAATTTAATTTCTCTGCCAATTTGAGTATACACTACGTCAATTTTAATTAAAAAGCGTTGCAGTTTAATCATCTGCATAATACATTTGTAAAAAAACTAGTAGTTTATTTTTTCTCGTTAAATATCATTTATAATTCCTTGTATATTTCAGACATAAAACCATTAATTAACCACTCGTGGTCTTATTGTCAATGTCACTGTTAAAATAGTCTGGCAGCATGTTTGTCAAAATTTGGTAGGCCAAATTAAGCCATTTCATCCATGAAATAATAATAACTTTCAAGAATAAGAGATACTGATATAAAACGTATGTAGACCATTGCCAAAGCAATTAGGAAACGATCTGCATAATTGACTAATAAATAAGACGCGAAGTGAAACTTGTTTTGGTTGGCTAAATGAATCAAATTTGTATAATTCGGCTGACCTTGATGCGGTACATCGAAAATTAATTATACAAATTATGTTAACGAAATGGAAATAAATTATAATCAATGTCATTGTTCTCGTACTGCAGAGACATGGGAGTTCCCCACAATTAACTAATAATGATAATAAAATAATAAATTATGTCATCAAGCACATTTTAGAAAAACACGAGATCAGAGATATGTGCCGAAAATGAAATCAACCAGGGGAGACCATAGAACATATTATCGGCGCATGTCCAAGCCCATCAGAGTGATAAAGTAATTCTCCCTGCTCACCCACAACCTTGTTAAAAGCTATAACTCTAATGCAGTGCAAGGGTTTTGTCGGGACTTAATCAGTCAGCCTTACATCCTTGCATTTAAGCATTTTTACAAAACTTTTCTTTATTATTTTAATATTCTATTCGGTTACCCTTAAAAAAGAAAAAAAATTATTTTAAACGAATGTGGGTCGCAGCGGACGTGAAACAATCCAGCCCAAACTTAAAAGATCTAAATAACCTTAAAAACTGTGGCTTGATTTCTAAAAAAAATTATGACGATGCGAAGAAAGCCCATGTTAAATTAATTAAAGATAGTAAAAAAAGCATATTATCAAACGTATATAAATAATTCAGATAACACAACCAGAGCTTGCTGGAATAGTGAAAGAGAGCTTTCAAATAAGGTTCAAAATGACAGATCTAAATGCTGCCTCGAAAGGGATGGCAAACTCTTGACAGACCCTCTGGACGAGGCACAATGTTTTGTACACTTCTTTAAGAAGGCTCCGTTAAGGGTGCTGAACAGTGTCGTACCTGATAATACTTACTCACCTTTAAATTTTAATCAGTTAGAAAGCATTTTTCTAGATCCATTTACAAAAATCGAAATAATGAATACTATTAAATTTAAATTAAAAAGTAAGAAGTCCTCTGGGCCGGACGAGATTTTCGTGCTAGTTTCCCTGGACACTAAAACTAAGCAAGGTAATGCCAATACACAAAAAGAATAGTAAGAAAGACGTAGAAAACTATAGACTTAAAACTATAGTTTTTTGTATAAATACGAGATAATATCTAAGAACCAATGCGGTTTTAGTCGCGGTAAATCTACTGAAATGGCGGCCATGAATTTTTGTGCTCGCATTTTGGAACATCTTAAAGGTGGAGAGTGTCCTGTTGGTGTCTTTTGTGACCTCAGCAGGGCATTTGATTGTGTTTCTCACCGACGTTTGCTATACAAGTTAAATGTTTACGGAGTTAGAGAAGCTGCCTGGGTGTCCTCGTTTTTAAGTAATAGAAAGCAGATGGTCAGTATTGACAGTGTTTGCTCAGAGAGTGTTAATGTTGAGATCGGGGTACCACAGGGCTCTATATTGGGCCCTGTGTTGTTCTTACTTTATATTAATGACTTGGAATCTTGTTTGACAGACGGGGGCGACTGCCACGCTGTATGCGCACGATACATCCTTGATTGTATCCTGTAAAGATCGGAGCAGATTGGAGGTCAACTGTAATGAGATCCTTCTTAACCTGCAGAAGTGCTTCAATAGCAACTACCTCTATTAGATAATTCAAAAACAGCATATTTACGATTCCATCCGCCACAGAACCGGGGAGATATGGCCTTGTCTCTTGATATTTCTGGACAACCCCTTAATGAAGTTCAGATTGTTGGGTTTTTGGGTCTTTACCTGGATAATGTACTTGGTTGGAAGATTCACTTAACTCACCTCAAGAAAAAACTTGCTTTCTCTTCAGAAATTTATCTGAGGTCTTAAATCAATTGCAATTAATATCAATTTATTAGGGTGAGGTTCACTCTAAAGTACGGAATTACTTTTTGGGGTAGTTCTGCCATGGCACAAGATATGACAAACGAAAATTGTAAGCACGTCCAGGTTGGCATCCTGTAGGGACATCTTTAAACGGTTAAAACTACTAACATTTAACAATATATTAATTTTCGAACTTTGTGTGTACTATATAGAAACAAAAGCCACTTTCCGAGAAATCAGGATTGTCATAATTACCCGACTCGAAATAAAAATAATTTTAATATTCCATTTAAAAACTAAATGTAGCTAAGAATGCTTGGTCTGGAGGTCTATGAACAGATTACCCGCTACAATTAAAGACAGCAAAACACTATCTCTCTTCAAAAAAACCCTAAATGGATTTCTGGTCGAAATCTGTCCATATAGCATGTCTCAATTTTTGTCCAATGTTTATTATGTTTTAGTATATCTTGTATCAGTTATGATTACGTTTATCTTACAGATATTGTCATTTGTTTTATAATGTATAAAGTTGTAGTATGTTATACTTACCTATATTATGTTTTGACGGATCTTATACAATGTAACATTGTCTTAAGGAATAAAGAATATCTATCTATCTATCTAAACCACGTCACCATTTTACAAATACATGCCAAGACAGTATTGGGGTCCAAAAATCATGTGCTATATTGAGATAAGCTCATAGTATAAGAGCCCCGATTTTGTAAGGATACAAGGCAAATAAAATAACGATTCTTAAAGACATTGGTTTACTTTCTCACTAACTAGTAACCTTCAGAAGACTGAGACCGAAAAGATAAACAAATACCAGCAGCTTAGAACAGGGAAAGTTAGTCAACAATGTTTTTAGAACGATTCCAAAAAAAACTTGCCATATATATATATATATATATATATATATATATATATATATATATATATATATATATATATATATATATATATATATATATATATATATATATATATATATATATATATATATATATATATATGTTTTCATTCCACTTACACCAACGTCATAACAAGAAAATGATCCTTGTTTGGAACATGTTCTGCATCACAGCAGACACAATCATCCATTTTAGTCAAACGACGATATATATATATATATATATATATATATATATATATATATATATATATATATATATATATATATATCTATAAATATCAAGTACTTTCTTGGGATTAGGTTCACCATTTTACAAATACATGCCAAGACAGTATTGGGGTCCAAAAATCATGTGCTATATTGAGATAAGCTCATAGTATAAGAGCCCCGATTTTGTAAGGATACAAGGCAAATAAAATAACGATTCTTAAAGACATTGGTTTACTTTCTCACTAACTAGTAACCTTCAGAAGACTGAGACCGAAAAGATAAACAAATACCAGCAGCTTAGAACAGGGAAAGTTAGTCAACAATGTTTTTAGAACGATTCCAAAAAAAACTTGCCATATATATATATATATATATATATATATATATATATATATATATATATATATATATGATAGTATGTTTTCATTCCACTTACACCAACGTCATAACAAGAAAATGATCCTTGTTTGGAACATGTTCTGCATCACAGCAGACACAATGATCCATTTTAGTCAAACGACGATATATATATATATATATATATATATATATATATATATATATATATATATATATATATATATATCTATAAATATCAAGTACTTTCTTGGGATTAGGTTCGTGGATTGAAACAAAAAAAAACTTTAATTGACGTTTCGCCTGTCTATTTCAGGCTTTTTCCAAATATTTATTTCTGCACATCTAAAAATTAAATACAGAAAGTGTATATATGCAAGATAAAAAATAAAAACTATTAGGTATAACGACACGCATTAAAATTATTAAAACATTTAGTTAAAATAGTACAGTACATACCCTGAGAAAGATGTTATTTTGCCTTGCTTGGCTATGTGGAGGTAAGTGATACACTGGTTAAAGAATTCTATTGTTTTTTTTAATATGTATCATTTAGTTTTTTTGATTATATTTACATTGTAGACACTATTGGTGGATAAGGGTTGTTTCAAAAGTATTTGTATGAGTCTGACAGTATACAGTATGTATGTATGATTGATGGAAATAGTTTATAACAATTGAATTAAAATAGACTGTGATATATTTGGCTGAGATTGTCAATGTCTTTCCGATCGTTTACTGTATTTTTTCCTTTTTTTATCTCGACCATTTCTTTGAATGCCAGTTTATGGTAATGTTGTTCTTTTGATAAGACCGTTGTACTCGAAAAATCAAATTCATGTTCCATATTTCTTGCGTGTTTATGTAGTGCTGTGGAAGCATTTTTTGTATATTTATGCCCATTTAGTCTATTTGATAGGTATTGTGTGGTCATGCCTATATATTTTTTGGGGCAGTTTAGGCAGGGAATGCTGTAAACTACGTTTGATTGTTTTTTAATTGGTGTCTGACTTTTTAGTGGTGTATAGAAAGATTTAAGGGTGTTGTTAGATTTGTATATATATATATATATATATATATATATATATATATATATATATATATATCCTATATATATATATATATATATATATATATATATATATATATATCTATATATATATATATATATATATATATATATATATATTATATATATCATTCCACTTACACCAACGTCATAACAAGAAAATGATCCTTGTTTGGAACATGTTCTGCACTACAGCAAACACAATGATTCATTTTAGTGAAACGACGATCGCGATTTCACTCTTATTAGAGCTCATCAGGCCGCCATAGACTAGCGAGCCCCGTGTATGGCAAAGGCACAAAATGGAATCACAAAAACAACTACTCCGCTGGGTAATACCACGACCGGCATTGAATTACATTGTGACTCCTGGCTTTCGGTGGGAGTATTAAATGATAGTATGTTTTCATTCCACTTATACCAACGTCATAACAAGAAAATGATCCTTGTTTGGAACATGTTCTGCATCACAGCAGACACAATGATCCATTTTAGTCAAACGACGATCGCGAGTTCGCTCTTATTATAGCTATCATATATATATATATATATATATATATATATATATATATATATATATATATATATATATATATATATATATATATATATATATATATATATATATATATATATATATATATATATATATATATATATATATATATATATATATATATGCTCCTGTTGGTGACTCTGGTATGGTTTTATTATTAAGTTTTTGGCACTAGTTGTATTCGTTTATCAACTAGTTGATTGTACTGATGAAGACCAAAAAGGAGTTTCGATTACTTGGCAGCTGCTGTGTGTGGTATTGACGCTGTGGACTTGGGAGCCGATAATCATTTTACCTAAGTTATCGTTGTTATGTGCAATACCTGTTTTGAGTAAAAGCTTAGATAGGTGCACGAGATTTGCTAGAGTCGCCCAAGCACTATCCTGTTGATACCGAATATACAGGTCGCTTTCCGTTGAATTTCCACCGGGGATATCAAAGTTAGGTAATTATTTGATGGGGAAAATGAAAATATTTAAGGCTAAAGGGAAACACACGCTGCTGCTATCATAGGTGTTGCGACGCCAAGAAAAACTAATAATTTTACGATTATCGTTGACAATAGGTTTAGTTAATAAAATAATTTTAAAAATTCGTTTTAAAAAATTGTTTGCTTTTTATTATTAATAATCTAAGTGTATTTTTTGTTTCAGTTTGAGGATGCCACTGATTTTATTGCTGTTGACCTGTAAGTATTACCAGATTTTATTACTTTCATTGGTATATTTACATAAGTTATCTTGTGGTAATACTCGGAAAACAAAGAAAAAACTAAGCCATATTAAAAGCCAATCAATAGTTTTTGCAAAATAATAATTGATTGTCAGTTCCACTCAAAATTTTCCTTTTAATTTCTCCCCTCGATTGGCTAATCAATCATTCCGGTCCAGGGTGGTAGTAGGAAGATTGAAATAATGTTTATATATGTACGTACACAAATGTATTGCGTATTGCTGACTTTGACATAAATGATAATATAATATAAAGATATGCGGAAAAGTAATAAGCTGTACTATATAATTTTTATTATTTTGTTCCAAACAAAAAAGGTTATTCCGATATCTTAAAAACTAAAGAAATGAAAAGGAGTCGAACGTATGAGTAAAATGGATCATTTCAATTAATGATTTAATAGTTATTAAATAGTCTCAATAGTCTGAATCTGTACTGTCACTATCATCCACTGATATAATTAAAGGTTTTACGTTTTCCCAATATTTTTTATAATTATTTTCGACTTTAAGTACATGATTGACGCTTCTTTCCAACTGCTCTCTGGTATTAATTCACATTGAGTTCTAATTACTTCAGTTACATTAAGGGACATTTACCGGATGTTTTTATAGCCGCATCTAAGCAATATGTTTTCCCCCTCCCTGTATTGTAAGCAACCTATTTTGACACTGCTTTGACAGACGTAACGCGAAACGCGTTCTCAAGAAAGGTTTAGCTTCAATGTTTTCGGTATAGTATTAAATGATCAGGTGCGTTACTGTATTTATGAAGACAATTTAAACAGTGATAAGTATTTGGAAATTCTACGAGGGACGGTTTCTGAATTTGTAGAAGAAATCCTATTGGTGAGCTGCAAAATTATTGGTATCAATTAGATGGGGCACCAGCATATAATTCCGCTGCAGTTTATCTCCAATTATCTCGAATTTTTGAAGATCGCTGGATTGGTCCCAATGGCCCTTGGAGATGGCCCCCGCGATCGCCTGATTTAACACCCCTAGACTTTTATTTATGGGGATTTATCAAAGGTAAAGCCTATGCTTCCCAAGTAAATAACCAACAAGATTACATTTACTTACTTCAACGGGCCACAGCAACTGTACAAAGAAGAATTGAAATGTGTCTTCAAATGAACGGACAACATATAGAACATTTGTTATAATTCAATTTTATTATTTTATTTATTTATTGTTGATTGTTAGATTGCTATAATTTTTAAGTTCACTAAAACAAGTTTAGAACAGTCTCGTTCTTCGTTTCAATCCTCTTCAATTTTCTCTTGTTCATTGGCGATAAATGAGGATGTTTTTCATTAAAAACGTGGCACGTTCTCTCCAATATTTTCTAACATTCTCCGCGAATATAAAATAAATTAAAAATATCAGCTTTTGAGTGACATTTTATTTTAATTCAAAAGTTTCAAATCAGCTGTCATGTTGAATAGAAAGGCACAACAATTGTTTTCCATGGCTTACTACGGGAAAGTGTAAGCATTTAGCAAATACATATGATAGTTTAATAAAAACCTGATTATTTCGAAAATGTTTACGAATAGGTACAGGGAACCTTAATACAGTTCGATAGAAAGTTAAATTCTACATTTGATAGTGTATACAATTATAGGGTGTCCCATTTAAAAAAACGGACTTTAGCGGCTTTGAAAATGTGAATGTTTGCCGCTGAATTTAGGACACCCTGTATAAAAATAGACAAATTCAATAAAAAAATAGAAACCTAAGATTATTTACCGATCGTCTGCAAAATATGAAGATTATATCTTCAAAACTTACAAAAATATGAGATTTTAAAATTTGGTACCCCGAAGGCTCATTTTTGGTTCAAGGTCAAGTATCTTAAGAACGCTTGAACCTAGGTATAGGACATGCTACATAAAATAGCATTAAAATTCTCCGTAAAATCCAAAAATATCATAAAATACAGGGTGTTCCATTTAAAATAAGCAAGTTGATTCCAACTTCCGGTTAAACCGGAAGTGACAGGAAGTTGAAAATATTTCAAAAGAGAAGTACCCCTTGACCTTACCTTAATCCCAAAGTTTGAAATTTTTATCTAAATGGCATCATCAAAAACTTTTAATGAACGGGTTGCGTGAATAACCCTGTATATATATAATATGTATAAGAAATATGTTTCTTAGCTATATATGCTTACAGATGGTAATCTGACAAGCGACTTGTGTCTGCTACATCTTCGCTGGCCAGCTAGTCTGGTTTCTTTCAGTTATATCAAATTCTACTGAGAGTATACCTAAATATAACTATAAATCGAAGTAATTTTTGTATTAAACTTTTTTCCATCTTAAACTTTTTACCATCTTAGATGTACTGAGATTAGTGGCGTTCGATAACAAACGTATCACCATCTTTTACATTGTATTAATGACAATTTTTCATTAATGTCGTTTTTTTTTAATTTCAGTAATGACATGACCTTAGAAAAAGCTCTCGACGAAGCCAAACAAGCAATTTTTTATTTTTTTAATAACCAATTTACCGAAGCCAAGCAGTTAATGACGCCATAGTAAGTAATATATTTTTGTTTTATCGTTACTTATTCAATTAGGGAGATGTCGACAGGAAACTGCTACACTGTAAAAAATAATTTACCGGCATGACGCGGAATTACACAGTGAACAGGTTGGAAATTTCTGCATTCATTTCTGTAAATCCTATCAGTTTTATTTGCATTGCATATATTTTACTGCCCCTTAAATTTATAATACATATTATTTAAAATAAAATTCAATGGGTTTTAAATTAAACCAAAAACGAATATTTAGAAAAATCGTGAAACTTAAAATTAACAGTTAAGTATGAAAAAATTGAAACATTTTTAATTATATCAAAAAAATGTATTGCACAAAAAAACAATTTATATTCTACAAAAACTTAACAAATGTAATAAAAACTACTACTCTGAAAACTACAGTAAACATTTTTTTCTCACTTTTAGTTCTGCAAAATTTTTTATTACCTCTTTTAATTCTATTTGAATGCAAATTTCATGCTCAGTCGCCAAAATGACCAAACTATTAAAACGATTTTCCGTGGCAGTGGAACGTAAAAAATTCTTAATTAACTTTAATTTCGATAAACTTTTTTCTCCACTTGCTGCAGTTACTGGTATAGTTAGCAATATTCTTATAGCAACACGAAGGTTAGGGGCAAAATTTAACATAGTTATTAACTTTAGTTCATTGCGTGGGATTTCTTCTTTGCTCAAAAGCGCAGATTCGGCAGAAATATCCTCTTTAATTCTACCCCATTTATGTCAACAGAATCACCATCAGTTAAAATACTTTCCAAATTCTTGCAGTGTTTTAATAGTATTCCTTTGGGCATGGATTTTAAGTAGGACATATATATATATATATATATATATATATATATATATATATATATATATATATATATATATATATATATATATATATATATATATATATATATATATATATATATATATATATATATATATATATATATATATATATATATATATATATATATATATATATATATATATATATATATATATATATATATATATATATATATATATATATATATATATATATATATATATATATATATATATATATATATATATATATATATATATATATATATATATATATATATATACAGTGTTATGATAAATTAAGGAATAAATTCATTATCTTGGAAGGAAATTAAAAAGGTAATAAAAAAACGCTCGGACCCGTCGATTTAGATTTATTTTTACGCATATTTAGAAATTATTTTAAACTATACAGGGTCACTCACAAAAGTTGTACAACTGTCATCTTTGATTTTTTCAATACAACGCCTTATTTTTTTCTGCTGATTTGAATTCTCTATGAAATTCTAGACATTTTTGGTATAACATAACCTATACTGAAAATAAACAGTTATCGAAATATGTTTATCTAAATAAAACATAAAACACATATCAGGAAATTAAATAAGAAAACTACTTTATTAAATTTTGAAAATGTCCACCATTTACAGCTCTACAATGCCCTAGACGATGGAAAAACTCTTGCTGCACATTAATAACTGTATCACATTGACTATTTCTTATAACAGTTCGATTACGATCCTTAAGAATTTCAATAGTATGTGGCTTATTTTTATACACTTCGTTCTTCACATACCCCCAAAGAAAAAAGTCTAACGGGCTTAAGTCCGGCGATCTTGCCGGCCACTCTATTGTCCCACGTCGCCCAATCCATCGTCTCGGAAAGGTTTCATTTAAGTATCTCCTGACATCAGCTGCAAAATGGGGTGGTGCCCCATCCTGTTAATACCATAACAGTTCACTGGGAAGATCCGGATCGTTTACATTAGGATGTAGGGTAGCTAATGCTGGTATAAGATTCTCTTCCAAATATTGAAGATACATTTGCCCCGTTAGTGAGGAATCAAAGAAATATGGACCTATAACTTTATTGCCTACAATACCTGCCCATACATTAACACTTTGACGATACTGTGTATGACTTTCCCTGTACCAGTTAGGATTTTCTTGTGCCCAGTGTCTAAAATTTGTTTATTTACTTCTCCATTGAGACAAAATGTTGCCTCATCTGTGAAACAAATTCTTTTGACAAATAATGGATCATGATTACACATGTTGGTCATAATTTCGCAAAACTCGTTTCTGCGATCTGAATCATCATTTATTAATTTTTGAACGAATTTCACTTTATGGGGATAAAAATTTTCTTTTTTCAAAAATTTGGAAACTGTTGTTTGATGTATATCATTATCATAGGCTGCGTCAGTAGTTGAGGAATGTGGATTATCTTGAAAAGTTACGAGAACGTCTAGTTTCTTTTCATCTGAGATCCTAGGGCGACCTTTTCCAAAGCGTTCCGTAACACTACCAGTATCCGTCCATTTCCTTTCTATTTTGCTCACTGCAGACTGAGTAATAGGTTGCCTATGAGGATATCTGTTGTTAAACAGCTGACAAACTTCTTTTTGTGTCCTAGTCTTATCACCAGTACCATTATTAGAATTTCAATTCTTTCTTTCGCTGTTAAACGCATAGTCAATATTTGAAATCAAAATGGCAGATCGTAAATAAATTATATGACTTGTCAACACAGTGACAGTGACAAGTCATTTTTCTTTGGAATTACGCGACAGACATAGGTAGGGTATACAAATGCCCGATAGGTTATTAAATACACAGGTTTTATTTAGATAAGAATATTTCGATAACTGTTGATTTTCAGTATAGGTTATGTTATACCAAAAATTTCTAGAATTTCATAGATAATTCAAATCAGCAGAAAAAAATAAGGCGTTGTATTGAAAAAATCAAAGATGACAGTTATACAACTTTTGTGAGTGACCCTGTATAGTTTAAAATAATTTCTAAATATGCGTAAAAATAAATCTAAATCGACGGGTTCGAGCGTTTTTCTATTACCTTATTAATTTCCAAGATAATGAATTTATTCCTTAATTTATCATAACCCTGTATATATCGATTCAATTTAGCATGTAATGCGTTTAGAGCTTGATCAATAGTAGGATAAAAATTTTCTGATGCGGTGTTGTGGTACTGTTGAATTAAAATTAGCCTCAACGTCCATTTCGTCAGCCATTTGGCTAGCAATAACTTCATCGAATGATTTATCGTACCGAAGATCCTTAAGCATTTTTTGCAAAAAGATCAAGGCCAGATGCTAAAGCATCAGTTTACTACTACAAAAACCCTTCAGGTCTCAAATTGTTACAATCTACTAATCTACTTCACAAATGGTTATAACAGTTTTTGATGAAAAACTAGCTCTTCCGGATCAAAATCGACAAAAACTAAGAAAAGGTCAAACATTTCGAGGTTTTCTTGATATTTTACAATGACCCGGTTCTCTGCCGAGGTCGAAAACTTAGATTAACCATTGCCTTTCCAACATAAACAATATATGAAAAAGCAAAAATACCTGATTTGATGCATCGCCCAATGTCTAAAACCATTTTGTTAACAGTTAATTATTAATAATATCAGAAATAAATTCATAATAGTATTGAAAGTGTTTTTAACTCCTTTTCTTTTTCGTTAAAAATAACAAGTAAAAATTCTCTATTATTATGGGGACAAAACCTGTACCTGTACCCTTTTAAGAGTGTACTAAAAAATCTCGTGCCTACATATTAGAGGTTTGTTAGGTGACTGCCTCATGACTGTTTCCAGGTGATCGACGTTTTGGAATGACCTGTGAAGATAAACCTTTTCTCTTAACAGTCCCCAAAGGAAAAAGTCCAACGGGGTTAGGTCAGGAGATCTGGCTGGCCACCAGAGAACCTTCCTATCCAGCGGTTTGAAAATGTCCTTTGAAAAAAATTGGAAACTATCTGTGTACTATGACATGGTGCTTCGTCGTGTTGGTACCAAAGTGAACGTCTTATATTTAATGGCAATTCTTCAACAAATTGTCGGATTTTCATGAAAGAAATATGGCTCTACTATTTGATTATCCAAAATACCGAACCAAACATATGTTTTAAATGAGTATTCATTGCGACACTCTATGAGAAAATTAGGATTTTCGTCACACCACCAGCGGCAGTTCAGTTCTATGTCTGAAAATGATGGATTATATTTTTTCGTTCCCTGTATAGTATTGCATGTTCAAGTCTGTTAAAAAAACTTTGAAAAACAAGCAGTGTTTCTGCCTAATCCTCATTTCAATATATGTAACCGTTTTCAAGCTAGAAACGTTGAAAATGTATCAAAATACCGTGGAACACCCTGTATAATAGAACTGCAAATAGCTAGAAAATATAATTTGCTAATAATGAATTGGTTTTTTAGTTCTAATGTGTCGATGTACCATTCGTTAGGCCATGCTATATTTCTGTTTTTGGAGGCAATATTAACCATAGAACCAGCAGCTATACGAACAGCGTCCAAAGCTCTCAAACATGCCCTAGTTGTGTGCAATAGGTTTAGGAAGAAGAATACTATTGGAGAATCTCTTGGCAAGATGGTAAAAAAGAATCATTATGAACAGTACACTGAAACTGAAGCTCATGCTGAATTGTGTTATGCCGAGTGTTTGCTCCTCAAATCGATGCTGACTTTCATGGAGGACGAAACGTTGAGCAGTTTTATTAAGGCTGGAATCAAGATACGATCATGTTTTAATTCATATAAGTAAGTATTATTTATATTTTAGTTTAACGTATTACTTACTTTTAAATATTATCTTTAATAATTGCGGTAAAATTGTATATGTCTTGTTTTCTGTATAGTGCATTTTCATATGACTTCCTTTAGAGGGATCGGAACTCTATTTTGACATTTATAGATAACAGGTTGTCCACATTTTCTCAGCTTTGTTTACATATTTACAGATATTTAAAAATAAAATGAAAATTAAACTTACTTTAGTTTTTTTTCTGGTCTCAACTAGGAATGGGGGTTTTATCGATAGATCAGCGTCATATCGAATAAAATAAAAAATATCGATGTACCGATAGTTATCCATTAAACTCTTTCTATCTAACTTACATTGTCTCCAATCGTTTTCAAGTGTCAACTAAGTAGTTTTTCAAGCTGATTTTTTAAATATTTTATTAGGCCTTCATTTTGTTTTGCTATCTTGGATTCATACCAAAATGTTACCAATTTATTCCTATACAACATTTAATTTTCGTGCAAAATTTGAGATAAATTGGATAACTAGTTTTTTCAGTAGTGATTTTTAGATCTGGTTAATAAGTAAAGTAAAATATTACCAGGTCATTCCCATATGACCATAAATTTTTGACCAAAATTTTAAGTTAATCGTATAAGTAGTTTTTAAGCTATGCCGCTAACTGACAGACAGACTGACAAACCGACGGAATTGATAAAACATAATATTTGGCATTTAGGAAAGCTAAACCATGAATGTATGTAAAAGGGTGATGTTTTTCACTATTACAAACATTTTAACTTCTAACGAACCTGTGGTGCAAGATAGATCAAAATACAAGAGTTCTAACCACACTACACCACAACTTGTTACGTTCTGGACGCGCGTTTTGCTGACCAAGTTAGCATCATCAGCAGATGTTATAAACTAAAGTAAGTTATCCTAGCACTTGGTTGCACCCGACTGCACCGTTGTCAAGTAAATAATAGAAGGGAATAGGCCCCCTGTCTTTATTTAGTGCTTTCTTACCACATTTAACTATTTCCATACTCTTAAATGCATCCAATAATCTATTATTAGATACATTTTTAATCAACTTAAGATTATTTATTCCTACTTGGTGATTGTTTTCCAAAGCATGTTGGGCAACGCTTGACTTTTCTGTTCTTCGGTATGTTAAATGTGCCATGTGTTCTTTAAAACGAATGTTTATGGAGCGTTTAATTTGCCCAACATATTTTAGATCGCAGTCATTACAGCTAATTTCATAGATGCCACTTCTCCTTCAAGTCGACTTTGTCTTTAGGGTTTCCAAGGAGATTTTTCAAACTGTTCTCCGTTTTGTAAGCTACTCTAAAACCTACGTTTTTAAATACTTTTTCTAGACCTCTCGTATATCTGGGATCATATGAGATTACTATGAACTTATTGGGAGCCTCAGGTGCTTGAAGAGTAGTGGCATCTTTTAACATTTTGTTATGCTTATGTCTGTTTACTAATTTATGTACAAAATTATCATTATATGCATTACTTTTAGCTATATTTTAATCCGATTCATTTCATTGTTAAAACGTTCTTTACTTAATGGAAAATTGACTAACCTATGAGTTAAGAAATGAAGTGCTGCCATTTTGTGTTGACGGCAATGAAAAGAGTTGGATGTTATATACCTATGAGTATTAGTAAATTTCCTATAAATATCAAATTCCAATTTATCGTTATTTCTAATAACTAACGTGTCGAGAAAAGGTAATTGCCCATTGTTCTCCTTTTCGTACGTAAAATTAATGGAAGGATATTTATTGTGTAATGTTTCTAAGAAAGTATCCAAATTTTCGGTTTTAGTATCAAAAATAGCAAATATATCGTCTACGTATCTATACCACACCCTTGGAAAATACTTGAGTTTTTTTTTAATTGGGTTTCTAATCTACCCATAAACAAATTTGCAAGGAACGGAGATAAGCAATTGCCCATCGCAGTTCCCTCGTGTTGTTTATAATATTTATTGTTGAACTGAAAAAAAATTTGATTCATACATAATTTTGTGAGAAGCAAATATTCATCAATAATTTCATTCTTGAAATTATTGATTTCAAGTAGTTCCTTTAGGTACTCTAGAGCTAGTGGTATGGATACACTAGGAAACAATGAGCTTACATCAAAAGATATTAAAATTTCAACTTCTTTTAAGTGAACATTCTTAATTTTATCTAAGAATTCTAACGAGTTAGTAACGTCAAAGTTATCGTACGAGATATTTAAATTGCTGAATTCTTCTACTAACCATTTTGAAATATTGTACGTTGGTGATCCAACAGCTGAAACAATAGGTCTCATGGACTTCCCAGGTTTATGGATTTTGGGAAGGCAATACAGTTTAGATAACTGTGGATTACTATGTGTAAATTTTAGTTTATCGGGCACAAGGTTTTTAAACTGTTTTAAGGTAACAACGGTGCAGTCGGGTGCAACCAAATTTACTTATAGATAGTCTCGGTTAGGATAAGTTATTTTAGTTTATATCATCTGCTGATGATGCTAACTTGGTTAGCGAAACGCGCGTCCAGAACGTAACAAGTTGTGGTGCAGTGTGGTTAGAACTCTTGTATTTTGAACAAACATTTTATTTAGCCGCCATTTTGTTCCGCCATCTTGAATTCCTACCATAATTATACCTGTTTATCTCTATACCACAATTAATTATTGCACACAATTTGAAATCGATTCATTACGTAGTGTTTTCAGGCGGTATTTTTAAATATTTGATTAAGCCGCCATTTTGTTTCGCCATCTTGGATTCATACTAAAATTTTACCAGTTGATTCCTACATAGCACTTGATTTTTGTTCTTTTGTAATACTTTTTTTAACTTTTCATTAGGCCGCCATTTTGTTTCGCCATATTGAATTTTTACCAAAATGTTACCTGGGCGTCCCCATATGACTCTTCAGTTTTGATCAAAATTTGAAGTCGATAGGGTAGTTTTATAGCTAGGACCGACAGACAGACCGATGGAATTGACAAAACATGTTTTTCAGCATCTAGGGACCCTGAGACGTAAAGATCTGAAAAAATCTCGGAGGGTGATTTTTTCACGATTCTTTTAAGAGGGAAGTAAAAAGTTATCGAAGTATTAGACGAGGTCACAATTTTCAGTATTCTTAACTTTTTTGTACAGTGTGTTTATTCACTGCAAATATATTACACTAAAAGTAGTTTAATTGATAATTCGTTGTTGACGTCACGTTTTTTTATCAAGAACTCTATTTTTAATTTTTTTTTGTCTAGTAATTTAGTTAATTTTGTTTCGAACTAATATACATTTTACTATAATTATGAACATAATTACGGTACATAATTTATACAAATTGAAGATTGATAGGTTATTTCCTACATTTTTAGAGTAAATATGAACTAATTGCTACTGGAAATTTTCTTTTTTGCTTCAAATATAAATAAGTTGTGTGGTACCTTTTGCTAATTACCCAAACAGGGTACAATAATAATATGACTTCACTTAAGTTTTTATTTCCTACTAGCGGGTACTTGCGACTTCGTTCACGTATATGACTATAATCAAAGGGATGTAAAGAGGTACTTAAATCGCCTCATTTGAGTACCTCTTTATAATCCACGTTTGTTGCTGCATTCTCTGACTGTAATATAGCCAAGTTACTATGCGAACTTACTCTAGAGCGTGCGATATAGAGTTGACCATGGGACCAAATCTACTCCGGCTTTACTTAAGGATTGCCCTTGAGCTTTGTTAATTGTCATGGCGAAACAAAGCTTTAAAGGAAACTGTACAGGGTGGCCCACATAAGATGACCCACTACCTTATCTCAGAATCTGTACGAGATAGGGAAAAAAGTTTTATACAAAAGTTTCTTAGGTTTATCTAGATTTTTTAAATATTATATTTTTATATATACAGGGTGTGTCATTTTGCGTTGACAGATGTCAACTTTGTTATTTTAAATGGAACACCCTGTATATTATTATGGATTTGAATAGCTCTCTTAGAGACGATTTCAACGATGTATTATAAGATGGAGCTACGAGGCACCGTTTCGGAGATATTTACGATCATCTTCAATTTTTGACATACTTTCAACTTGTTGTATCTCTGGTATTTATCAACTTTTTTGTTTCATTTTTGTGCAGGAAAAAACATAATTTTATGCTTTATTGGACGTGTAGGTAAAAATATTGAAATTGAAAAAAAATGTTACAGTGTTGTCACGTTTTGCGTACCATCAGTTTTCTCAAGATTTTTAAATGCAACCCCTTACATTTTATAATGGATTTAAATAGAGCATCGAAAGACGATTTCAACGATATATTATAACATAGGTTTACAAGTCACGGTTCCCGAGTTTTGGGGATTTTCTTCAGGAATCAATTTTAATATTAAACAATTTTTACTAAAACATATAAACTATTAAACGTGACATGACATGAACGAAGACAACAAAATTAATATTATATGCTAAAGAATATCTAAATTAGATTTTCTAATTGTTTTGAATAATTATTACCACGCCGTTTTCCAGATCAAACGTAAAACTCTCTAAAAATCAGTTAAATACATTGTGTATTTTTGTTAAAATAGTGTGAATCTATTTAAAAATAGTTCTTTATGTTTCCTTCCCATATACTAAATAAGCCTTATCAATGTTATGATTAGCGATTACCGAAACAGACGGCCAAGGCGACTGTGTCGATAATGGTGCCGCAAAATGTCTTTGCTTACTAATCATTTTTGTTGTTTCGTTTTTATATAGAGCGTCTGAAAGTCAGTCGAGTAATAAACGTCATCAAGCTAAGTATTGGCTTCGTGTTTTTTCTCTCACAATTATTTACCAACCTTTCCACAACCCTATCAACAATTTTAAGTAGGCTGTGCTTCAAAACCATGGAAACAAACGAAATATTATTTGCATGAAATTTGTCAGCTTGGTTGCATTTCTTGATTAAATTAGTAAATTTAAGAAATAATTATGTCGAACTACACTATTCAACAACGTTTAAATTTATTAGAAACAATAAGAGTCCCGCACTAGCGTTAAGGGAGTATAGAAGACTGTATCCAAATAGCAGAATTCCAAGTAAGAAAATCTTCGTAAGAATTACACGAGATCTGGAAAATGGCGTTGTGATAAACAATAAAAGAAACCGGCCTAGGACAGTTCTTACAGAAGAAAATCAACTTGATGTTCTTTTATATTTTGAGGAAAGCAATGAAAATTCCCAAAGGGATGCCGCACGGGACATACCGCATATTAGCCGAGCAAGTATTCAGAGAACACTTAATATCAACGATTACCATCCTTTCAAATTCACTCCGGTACAAGAGCTATCCATAGCTGATTTTGACAACAGAGCTACTTTTTGCGTGGATATGATGGACCGCCACTTTGATCAACCGGTTTTTGACAAAATTCTTTTCACTGACGAAGCAATTTTCAACACCGCGGGAATATTTAACCGAAAGAACTGCCACTACTGGTCAAGGCAAAATCAACATAAAATCAAAGCCATCAGAAAGCAGGGACATCAAAGTGTATATGTTTGGTGCGGAATAATAAAGGACCGAGTGATTGGGCCGGTTTTTTATGATAGGACTCTTAACGGACAGAGATACCACAGTTTGTTGCAAAATGAAATACAACCTCTTATTAATGAATTACCGGATGAAATTAAAGATGGTCTTGTATTTCAACAAGACAGTGCGCCGTACCATACCGTAAGACCTGTAATTGAATGGTTAAATGAAAGATTTCCAATGTGGATTGGCAGATTTGGGTCAATACCCTGGTCAGCTCGGAGTCCCGATTTAACTCCACTAGATTTTTTTTTATGGGGAAATATTAAAGACAAAGTGTATAAGAATAAAGTTAATAACGTAGACGATTTAAGGGGGAGAATAATGGAAGAGATCCATTTGATCAATGAGAGTGGAGCAGTTCGTAGGGCAATAAAAAAATTAGACATTATTTATACAACATGTATAGCACAGGAAGGTGGTTATATAGAAAATTTAATTTAAGTAATGTTTATTTTTTTGTCTTTGTTCTTGTTATGTCATGTTTAATAGTTTATGTTATGTTTAGTAAAAATTGTTTAATATTAAAATTGATTCCTGAAGAAAATCCCCAAAGCTCGGGAACCGTGACTTGTAAACCTATGTTATAATATATCGTTGAAATCGTCTTTCGATGCTCTATTTAAATCCGTTATAAAATATAGGGGGTTGCATTTAAAAATCTTGAGAAAACTGATGGTACGCAAAACGTGACAACACTGTAACATTTTTTTTCAATTTCAATATTTCTACCTACACGTCCAATAAAGCATAAAATTATGTTTTTTCCTGCACAAAAATGAAACAAAAAAGTTGATAAATACCAGAGATACAACAAGTTGAAAGTATGTCAAAAATTGAAGATGATTGTAAATATCTCCGAAACGGTGCCTCGTAGACCCATCTTATAATACATCGTTGAAATCGTCTCTAAGAGAGCTATTCAAATCCATAATAATATACAGGGTGTTCCATTTAAAATAACAAAGTTGACATCTGTCAACGCAAAATGACACACCCTGTATATATAAAAATACAATATTTAAAAAATTTAGATAAACCCAAGAAACTTTTGTATAAAACTTTTTTCCCTATCTCGTACAGATTATGAGATAAGGTAGTGGGTCATCTTATGTGGGCCACCCTGTACATGTTTAAATTGAAAAGGATAGTCTGACGGAATTAAAGGGATACGTGGTATAAAAACTGTTTCTCCCAGACAAGGGCCAGAAATAATAGTAGACTATATTACATTGTTTTGTAATGTTTTAACCTGTAGTCGACTTCTTTTACACAATTTTGGTGGTTTTATATTTCAAATAAGCATCACTGGTGCCCCCACTTTTAAAGTTAACTCATGAGGAGGGATTCCTGAAGGATTTAGAGAGTGTAGGAACTCGACAGGATATTTAACCGCATTTTCTTTGTCTATAACTACCTTTTTGAGTAGTATGTTAATTGTGAAACAGTAATTTTTTCCAATAAAGCTAGATTTATTTCATCTGCTGTGCTATTTTTTGGAGTTAATATAGCTCGTTCTTTTAACCAACAAGCGTAGGGGTTCGCGAGACCACGAGACTAGTCTCGGTCTCGGTCTCGAAACGAGACCGAGACCAATACCGAGACTTGAAAAAGTATTTCGAGACCGAGACTTGGTGTTCGAGACCGAGACTTACCTATCGAGACTCTCGGTCTCGATCTCAAAGTGAAGTAGCAAAATAACTAATGTTCGTAAATTATTTGTTTTGACAAAATAATTAAAAAAATATATGTTTGGGGGCAAATTAACTGATGCAAAAAATATTTTTTCTATAATTAATTATATTATACTAGCATTGTATATGTTCTTATAACAATGATACTAGTGAAATAGTCATTTAAAAAACGATATAAGTAACCATAAAAAGAGAACTGCCCAAATTTAGAAATTGTAGTAGCGAAATTCCACTTCACATGTCGAAAACCGTAAATCGCTACCCTGTTCTCAAAGAGAGACACTTTATCACAACTATATAGGATTTTGATATTGTGATCTTTATAAATTTTTAATCGGTTTATATGTTTAATTATTGAAAGTAACTAAAATCCAAAAATGTTTAGTTTTTTAGTTCAATAATTAATAACTAATAGACTGTAACACCTAAAAACATCGCAATATCATATTCTTATATAGTATATATACGGTAAAGTCTCCAACAGACGAAGTAAATGTGGTGATTTTTGTTTAAAAATTTTCCGACTTAAAATAAACAAAAAATTGTTAGAAAAAATCAGTTCAAATTTTTCTTTAATCGCTTCGATGACTTGCTAATTAAAGAAGGTATGTGTTTTATAGAACAATATTTTTGTATTGATTTTGTTTGTATTTGAAAATAATGGACGATATAAAATTTTTAACTATGTGTTTAATAAAAATAATACATATACATACGGACAAGATTTTCAACAAACAAAACACAAAGTAGAATTTGGCTTAGGATTTTAAATAGATGATCAATAAGGCTAACTCAACTATCACGCTTAAAAAATAACGAACTGTTCTAATAACAAAGTAAAAATTTAAATTTCTAAACATACATTATAAGCATATTTTTAGATTTTATTTCAACCTATATAATAAACATAAAAATATTACAGAAAATTAATAAATTAAAACTAATATTTTATAATTTCATTTTTCAAGTTTCTTTTATACCATGATTGAGACATAATAAGAAGCTGTTTGAAGTTTCATTTAAAATGCTTCTTAGTTTTGTATTAATTAACCCTGCTTGTGAAAATAAACGCTCTACTGCTACAGAGGTCGCCTGTATAGACAAAAGATCTTTTGCCATTTTGGCTAAATTTGGAAACTGTTTATCGTGTGTCTTCCACCATTCTAAAATATCTGTACCCTTTGGAGCGCGCTTTAATTGCGAATATTCTATTATTTCTTTTCTCCAATTTTCGGAATCACTTTTTTTTTTCAAATAGTGATGTATAGTCGATGTCATAGTTATCATCGCTTGAGGAACTTGATATTATTGGTGATTCAGCAGGCACAATATAATATTTATCCCTGTACATTTTCTCAAAAAAGGTTATAAATTGATCTTTCAGGCGAAAAATTGAACAAGTAGATATTTGTTTAATAAATAAATTTACTTTTAAAATCTACTCCACTTTTAAAATTTATAGTTAATTTACCAACGAACAAAAATAGTTGATTCACAAGTAGTATTATGAACCATAGCCGCCTTTGTGCAAGCACAACGTGCAAACCCCTAAGAACGGTCCTGGTTAAGAAAGTAAATACGAATCAAAGTAATAAAAGTTTAGTTCAAAATAGCAAAGTTTACAGAATACCTAAGAGTGCTATACTTGGCCATCGATCGTTTTCTACCTATTGAATTATAACGTCTGTCCCTAGAATGCCCAACACGTTGCTTGCATGAGTTCGGCAGCATTATACAGTGTGTCCTTATTTTGTGTTTAATATATCTTATTCTATTTGTATTTTTCGAAATGTCAAATAATTATGTGGATGGTTGTTTAAGTAACTTTAGTGATGTGTGGACTTTCTGTTGATGTCCAAAGAACAAGGGATATGTGATATTTATTTTGATACACCTACTATTGTCCGTATATCTTCATTTACTGATTCCATTTGTTGACAACATCATTTCGAATTATAGATTTTTGAAACAATTTTTTATATAAATATACCTACATTTTTTCTACTTTACTGAAATGTTCAAACATTGGGTTTTTTTACATTAAATTTTTAAAATCGGAAAAACTCTGGGTTTCGAACGTAGGCTTCCATGTACTTTTGTCTAAATAACATCTCGGCGAACAATTATTATTTTTAAAATTTTGTTTTCGAGACCACCGAGACTTTCGACACCGATACCGAGACTAAGTAGGTCTCGGTCTCGAAGCATCGAGACCGATAGCGAGACTCAGACCGTAAACATTTTCCGAGACCGAGACCGAGACTGATTCAGTCTCGGTCTCGCGAACCTCTAAACCAGCGGTTTTATTTTGACAACTTTCGGGTCCACTATAAACATTTATTTTTTCACCCCCTTGGAAACTGAGTTTCGAAAAATCCTTTCTGCATTCTAATGCATTAATCAATCACATGATTTTTTCAAAAACCCTGTATGAATTTATAAAAAATCTTAAAATATGTAATAAAATAAAATAAAAAGCACGTGTTCAAGTGTTTTTCCGAATAACTAATTGTTTTTTAAATAAAAAATATAATATTAAAGGGGTGGTTTCAGGCCCTTGGACACCCTGTCTCGGTTTTTAAAAATTTTTAACATATGTAAAAAATAAAATATAAAAAATATTCTTTTCAAGCGTTTTCCGAATAACTAACGATTTTTTAAATAAAATGTATTATAACATTTAAGGGATGGTTTTACCCCTTTGGACACATTGTATGAATTTTTAAAAAATCCTAAAATATGTAAAAAATAAATTAAAAAACAGGTTTTCAAGCGTTTTTTTCGAAAAACTAACCGGTTTTTAAATAAAAAAATATTGTAATATTTAAGTGGTGGTTTCACTCATTTGAACATCCTGTATGAATTTTTTTAAAATCCTAAAATAGGTAAAAAATAAATTAAAAAACACGTGTTCAAGCGTTTTTCCGAAAAACTTACCGTTTTTTTAAATAAAAAATATTGTAATATTTAAGGGGTGGTTTCACCCCCTTGGAATTTGAGTTTTGAAAAATCCCTTCTTATCGAACCTCTACACCCTAAAATCAACCTGTGTGCCAAAATTCAGCCTTTTACCTCAAGCGGTTTGAGCTGGAGAGTGATGAGTGAGTCAGTCAACTAAGTCCTTTATATATTAAATATATATAGATATAGATATATATATATATATATATATATATATATATATATATATATATATATATATATATATATATATATATATATATACATGGAATGTTCGCGCATATACACTGTGGGGCAATTTAAAGTTTCACAATTTTTAATCGCGAATGATTTTCTACCGTTTGCACCTATTTAATTATTTTTTTCGGTAGCTAATCTACAGGAAATACTGTCAGAAAAGCGAAACTGCCAAACGTTTTGGAATTCAGGAAATATGTTTTTACAGGGCATTTTCGAAATAAAACAAAGCAACGTTTAAACATTATTTAATGTTAAGAAAATAAGGAACTAGCACCAACAAGGAAGGGAAACAACTAATACTGGGAGTAAAGAATATCATAAAAAGATAGTATCACAAAAGCTCTCTGTGAATAGAACCGCAGCGATTGTTATTGTACTTATAATTACGTCTTAGGAAAATACTGTCCAACATTTCCCAATTCGGCCTTTTAGTTGTTAAATTGTATCAAAAGTCCCCATACACAATACTCGACTGGACTGAGATCTGGACTGTTTGGAGGCCAATTAGTGGGTTCAATAAAATCAGGATATTGTTCTCGCAGATTTCTTATTGTTTTCTGAGAGGTATGAGCAGGCGCTCCACGCTGCTGCAATGTGTAACCATCATAAACTTCCTCTATATAGCTGTCAACATATTCGACAGAATTTCCCGTTGATAGACCTCAGAGTTTTTATTGTAACGGACACCATAATGGAAGAGGTTCAACGTAATATAAACCCTATTGTTCTGGGAATTTTTGGATTGTCTCAGTGAGAACACCTTTTCATCGCTAAACCTATTGTCTCTATCCGTTCCCGCGACCTGAGTCTGCGAAGCAGTTATTGACACCGTTCCGTCCTTTTCTGCTCAACGTGGGGTTAATTATGGACAATACATTTTTTTATAATTTTTTAAGCCGAGATCTTTTAATAACAATCTTTTTGTTGATGTTGTTTGTTGTTGATAAGTTTTTAAAATGTCACATTCTGATTCAGAATTGTCTCAGGAATCCAAAAATGTAAAAATATACAGAGTGTTACATTCAAAAAACTGGAGTCATTTCCGGTTAAAGCGGAAGTGACCGAAAAGTGATTGTTATATACGAGGGCCTTTCAACAAAGACTAAAACTGATTTTTTTACGGCCCAGTGACACGAGATACATACTGCCAAAAATCAGAAAATATCATCCAAGTAGGCTTCTTTCATTTTGCGAAATGTCAGTTGTCATAAATTATTTATTTGATTTTGGCGCCGCTATAAAGTTGAGATGTTGTTACCGCGCCTCTAAGAATCGGGATGGATGAATTGAAAGAACAAAGATATGCGATCAAATGTTATGTTTGTCTTGGAAAATCAGCAACGGAAACTTTTTCGATGATTAGAAGGGCTTTTGGGGAATTGTCTATGGCAAGATCTGCTTGTGGTCGATGGCATAAAGAGTTTAGTAATGGTAGGGTGAGTTGCAAGGCGGTCCAGGTGCTCCTATTGTGGCACTAACTGAGGAAACCATCAATACTGGAGCAGTAATTATTCGCACAGATTCACGTCTGACTATCCCACAACTATCAAATATTCTTAAAATATCTGTTGGAAGTGTTTTTACTCTTTTACACAAGCATTTAAACCAGTGGCGCAATTAGGCGGGCTAGGGGGAGCTTAGCCCCCCCCCCCACCCCGCCAGACCAAAACACTTAAACTCCATTTTGTTTATAAAAATGGGTAAAAAAGTATTCTTCCGTAGCATAGTTTATTTTTCTCTTGCATCTTCCGCTTTTTAGTTAAGAAATAAACATAGGTTTTTTTTCTAAATTAGGATCTTGTATACTTTTGACCAATTTAATTGGACACTATCTGGGCTTACGAAAACGTAAGGGCGCGCTTATTTTGAAGTTATGGATCATAAAATTTTGAGAAATAGAAAAAAGCGTAAGCGATATTTTTGAAGGGGTTTAAACAAGTAAAAAAATCATATTTTGATTACGCAAAACCGATAAAATAGTCAAACTGAAAACAGAAATAGCTGGAGTAAATATTCTAACATTGAAAAATCATGGAAGTCATTGATGTAGATACCTAATCTTTCTCGACTATACATATTTAAAATAAAGTTGAGGTGATATTGCAAAAAACGGCGAAACTTCTGTTATATAATTTTTTGTTTCAACACCATGTTCGTCTCAATGTCAAATTTTGGCAAATGATTCTTGGTTTGTTTTCTAGCCATAAAAGCTCGCTTCAAATTAGATTTTTCGGCTCGAAAAGTAGCAGTTTTAATGTAGATAGGCTATAGCATAATTACTTGGCCAAAAAATATCTTTTATAGGATAATTAAACCTCCAAATTTTTATTTGTAATATTGGATGGCCAAAAAGTAGAAATATCTGTCAATTTTGTTGCCACAATATAACCAGATATATTCTAGTAAGTATTGAAGTTAAATTATAGTAAGCATAGCTGTTTAAAATGCCAGAATATGGCATTTTTAATCTATAGAAATCGAGGTCAGAATATAATTAATGAGTAGGCATTTTTCCCAAATGCCAACCAAACATATTTTAGCAAGTATTTAAGTTTAATTATAGTAATAATAGCTATATAAGAATGACAGATTATAACATTTTAACACAACAAAAATTGAGAGGAAAAAATATGGCTTTTATTATCATATTTTTGTTTCAAAATTAAACTAAAATTGGGTAGTTTTTTATCGCTTATTTTTGCTTTAATATTGCCAAAAAATGTCAAATTTTCAAATTTACGTTTATAACCTATAAAACTATACTTAACCAAACTGAAGATTTATTTAGAAAAACGAAATATAAATTATTTACCATAGAAAATGTCTAATAAAAAGATTCAATATTCCACCACATATTATAGAAAAAGGCCGACTTGGGGTAATCGTCGCTTAATTTTGTTACGCTGGCTCCTGGGTCTTAAATTAGCCATTTTTTGCGAATACTAAAGGCAAACCAAGTAGGCATTTTTACTGGCACAATTTTAATAAATGTTGCTACATTTGAAAATTATTCCCATTTGATAAATATGTGCTTACAAGGTGGCCAATTTCAAGGAATATTTGCTTAAAAAAAACCCAAAACTTTTTATGATCCGCCATCTAGATTATTTCAACAGTAAAAGTTCCTACGCAAGTGTTTTTTGTCCCCACCAACCGTCAAATGAAGTGTACGTATTTCTACGAAACCATGATTTGTTATGTTTGCATTTCCTCTTAGCTCATAAATTCTTACACTGATTGGTTCTGTTGATACTATTTCTACATAATTTGAAACAATTGATGATTTATCATATAAATGAAGAAAAGGCAAAAAATGAGAAATTATTTAGGTAAATTTCGGAAAAAATGTTACTCAAATTTCGGCTAAAAAACAAATCAGAATTTAGCTAAAAAAGCTTGATTTTAAAGTTAAAAAGTAGCTAATAAACCCAACCATTATGGCCGAATTTCCCCACTTTAGCCATATTTCCGTCTTTATACTGTAATAGAACTGTTATTTTGGCTAGCAATTTTAGCTAATTAACCAGAGATATTAGCAAATATCACAGCATTTTAGCCCATATTATATAATTATATGTGCTAATTGGACTGGTATACAGGGTAGACCAAAAAGAGGAGGCACTTTGGCAAGTTTCCTGTTAACAGGTCGAGAAAATATATTATGTTATACGGGAGAAGTGATAACTTTGAACCCCCTAAAATTTTTATATACGAGTTTCATCGTTCTATGTAACTTTAAGTGTCGTAATTTATTAAAAAAATATATATTTTTTGACAGCTGTCATAGATATTAATCAAATCGTATATAGCCGAAACATAAAAACTTAGACAATATCGGGAGTTTATAATTAAATCATAGCCGTACGAAAAAATGGTTAAAATTGGTTTTATTATCTTATAAGTGTCAGGGCTTGAGCCCCCCCAAAAGCCGATGTCTAGTTGCGCCACTGATTCAAACACGTCTAGAGTTTGTGCTCGCTGGATTCCGCGTATACTGACTAAATAGGGTAGCGGTTTGTGAATACTGGAAACAATGCGTTGAAGAAGAAGGCGAAGCATGGTGCAAGACAGCGCAACAGAGTACGCAGTAGGTAGAAAATGGAGGACCACCTCCAAAAAAAAGCACGTGCGCAAAAATCTGCCGCTAAAGCTATGGTCATAACATTTTTTGATTACAAAGGCATTGTGTATGGGCACATGGTTCCACATGGTAGTACAGTAACTGCCAGTTATTATAAACAAGTTTTGTTCCAGTTGATGAAGTATCACATCCCCAAAAAACGACCTGAGCTGATTGGAAAGTGGAAACTTCATCATGATAAAGCTCGCCCTCACGTAGCGAATATACTGACAGAGTTTCTGAACATTAAAAATATCAGGTCTGTACCGCATCCTCCATATAGTCCTGACATAGCCCCATGCGACTTCTATCTGTTTCCTCAAGCAAAAAAAGACCTCAAAGGACGAGGATTTCAAACAGAATTGGATGCTGTTAAGGTTTTAGAGGTGATTTTGAAGAAGCCCTCAAAGAATGGCTTCCGCCATGTCTTTGAACAATGGCAGCACCGTTGGGATAAGATTATTTTATTACAGGGGGACTATATGATAAAAGTATTGTTGTTTAAGATTAATAAATAAAGTTTTGGTAGTACTAGTCCTAGTCTTTGTTGAAAGACCCTCGTAAAACGAATAAAATGATTTAATATTTGTTGTAGAGAATGTCAGCAGGTCCTTTTTAAACGACATTGGGAAAATGAACAGACCAAATTACATTTCGAAAGTGGTGTGAAGATGGGAATTGGAACATTTAATTTAATGATATCCATGCTTCCTTCCAGAATAATAAGGTTACTAGAATTCATTGGATTTTCGGGAAATAAGGTAATATATAGTGCTCAAATTAAGGTAATTTTCAAATTTACCCATCTTTCGTATAACAATAAGGCTCGTAAATTATACAGGGTGTTAACTGAAGAATGATTAGATGATAAAAATTCTTATATACCATCGTTAAATTCCGAATGGTTTTTGAGATATTACAATTTAACATTTCTAATGGACAGGAACATGGACTGACTGAACTAAATGAAGGGTACCAGATAAACGGCATAAGGCAAATTCTATGCACAATGACTCTTCTTGGATATAATCTAATTGTGATGCATGTTCTAAGTCATCGAGAAGGAGACACCAACATCTGTCAGGATATTTTAGATAAGCAGCTGAAAAAACACCCCGATGGTGTTTGGTTTTTATTTTTCCAAGGAAGACTGGAATTCATGAAAGGGAACTTAGATGAAAGTATTAAATATTACACTAGGTCGTGGAAATCTCAAGATCTATGGCCACAGTTCCACCACGTTTGCTTTTGGGAACTTCTATGGGTCCATTGGTAAGTTTCAGTTAAAATTTGATATTTATTTTTATTCGTCAAGTAATTGGGTATTCAACCTTAGTTCAATAAAACTGTTTTATTACTTGTACAGGGTGTCCCACTTTTTCGTAAAATTAAAGATGCCGTTAACGAACTTATCATAGCCCTTTTAGTTTTTAAGATACAGAGCTAAATTGAAAATTGCATTTTCAAGCTCCCCTCGTATCTCAGCTATCAGACAACTTATCGAAAATATGAAAACTGTTTCTTATATAACTTTTCCTGAATTAGCATACAGGGTCAGGTCAAAAAGTTATCGGACTCTACTTTATTTTTTTAAATGGAACACCCTGTATTTTTATAGACTATAAAATTTGTTTTTTTTTCATTTTCAAAAAATATATTAGTATGCACTTTTTCTCAGAAACGCGCAAATAAATGACAATTTTCTGAAATTAAATGCATAATTTAATATTATGCTATGAATAACAATAATAAACAATTGAAAGTTACATATTACTAACGAAGAATTGGATACCTTGCATATAGGTAGCTTCCTATATAAAAATTCCCATAGAGTTTTTTATAAACAGTAAGTTTGTAACAACACTTTTATAGCATAAAGTAACAATATAAGAAACACAAAAAAATAAATTAATAAAAAAAAAATATTTCAAGGTGATGTTTAAATTAACGTCCATTTTCTCTAATGCAAAATTGGCGCATTTTTGTAATTCTTTGAATAGCGTTAAAAAGAACCATTGGTCTCATTCGCAGATTTCGAAAGATTAAATGAATTGCCTCTCGAACTGTGCTATGCCGTCATATCGTGTTTTATATACTTCATTTTGTATCTAGCTCCATAAAAAAATCTAAAATAGAGAGATCTGGAGATCGTGGGGGCCATCTAACAACTAACCTTGATACCTATCCGTCATTGAGGAAAGTTATTATCAAGAAATTGTCTTAAGAGCCTAGAGTTGTAACTTGGGGCACCATCCTGCTGCAGATAAACAGAAAGGCTAATGGAATATTTTCGAGCAGTTCTGAAATAACTATTAGTAGATCCACCCCTTAGAACAATCCCCTCTTTGATTTTATTAGTCAGGACGAAACCAATAAAGCTGTGAATGGTGAAGCTTAACCCATGATAAAAACGTATATATATGCCTATACTAACTTATCCACATTATGGGTCCGAAAAGTCATGGCGAAAAACAGGCACAGAAAAACCCTTTCAGTTAATCTTTTCTGTAGGGAAAATTATGCTCCAAAAACATGGCTGTTCGGTAATGTTCCTATTATAAAGTACTCTATTGTATTTTTATCATAGTAAACTGACCATTTATTACCATTGCATCGAACCAAATAAAAGGATTCAATTAATATTTGCATCAAGTTAAGTTAAACGGGTCAAAGAAAGATTCCCATGAGACAGGGGTCATATGGGACCATGAACTCTCCAAAGGAGACTTAAATTGTAACCATTTAAGAAAGGTTATCTATACATAAATCTGTCTATACAGTCTAGAAGATAGCGTTTGAGATATATGATATTTATTATTTTGTTTAAAATTCTCGAAACTAATCTTAGACAAATCTAGTTATAAGTCCTTTGAAATAATCAAGCCTGGTTAAGCGTTAACGTGAGAACCAACAGTTTTAGTAAAATATTGTTTGAATTACATTTAGAAATAAAGATTAAAAAGATATACTCTATACCGTGGTTACATTCTATTCTGTTAAAATATAATTCCAAGGCTTCTTCAGAATTCTCATTACTCTGTATAAAACATACCAGCATATCATATTTTTCATAATTTTCATACGCTGCCATTATTAGCAGAAATTGGTAAATTTAATATGAATTAAAACAAAAATACCAAAAGAACGTTTATTTATTTGCGTGTTTTTGAGAAAAAGTGCATACTATTGCATATTTTTAAAAAGGTAAAAAAAAGACAAATTTTATAGTATATAAATATATAGAGTGTTCCATTTAAAAAAATAAAGTGGGGTCCGATAACTTTTTGACCTGACCCTGTATTCTAATTTTGAGGGCGGAATTGAGTTCTACGGGAAAAGTTATATAAGAAACAGTTTTCACATTTTCGATAAGTTATCTGATAGCTGAGATACGAGGGGTGCCTGAAAATGCAACATTTTCAATTTAGCCCTGTATATTAAAAACTAAAAGAGCTATGAAAATTTTGTAAACGGCATCTTTAGTTTTACGAGATAGTAGCACACTGTCGCGAAAAGCTCAACTTTCTATCTATAAAAATAACGGAGATACCCCTCAAAAGTACCTAAAATGGGACACCCTGTACTGTCGACTTTATGGAATAATAATCATATCTAGCCAGAAAGTAGGTCGGATATTGTTTTTATCAACGGAAATTTGATTTTATTTTCCTGTGACGTCAGAAGCTATTCGTGTTTTAGTTAATTTGACGTTTGTAGTTTCGCACTGTGGTCGCTAGATGGCGTTTTTTTCGTAATTCTTCAAATAATACGGATTTTCTCAAAAAAAATCAAATGGTATGATATAAATTTAAATTAAAAAAGTTGTTGATGGTCGCCCGAGTCCGAAACGTCGGATTGAAAAGATAACCGCACCAATTTTTAGTGGAGAGAAAGTGACAATGATGGAGCATATTAAATTAAAATTACTTCGCACGTTTTATTGCCATTTAGAACTTTTTAAAATATCTTCACTTTATCAAAGTTATTCATTATATTCCAATAGTCTGTGTTCGTTTTAGCTTAAAATGTGAGTGGCGGGAGGCTCTCAAATACAGCACTATTCTAAATGAAAAGAGCAAGTGGTCAAAATGTCTGTATACATACCAAAAAGCTGTAATAATGATAATGATGAAAGAAGATCTTACTTATGATGAACAACTTGAGCTCGATAATTTAATGAGGTAGGGTTTATCCCATTATAATATTATATATTATTTATTATTCAGTTACTTAAATTTAGTAACTATAGCTTTAAGTATTTCCTCTAAAATTGTTTACTAAAAAATAAGTTTTTTAAAATGTAATGTTCCCATGTATACAGGTAGTCCCAATTTTACTGGGACAACATCAACTATAAAATTTTAAATGGGACTCCCTGTATTTTTGTCAACTATTTGATTCAAAAATAAACATAAGTTACCAATTTAAACTATAGTCGTTTATTAGATAATTAAGTTTATGTGATTTTTTGAAAACTGGAGCTATTTTTCAAATCACTATAAAAAATAGCAAAAATCTAAAATTGGGCGTTTGGATGGTAATTTCCAGTTTATAAAGCATCAATTCATATACGGAATACAAAATGTTTGTCCATACCTATACAGGGTAGCCATACAACGAAATCAATCATGCACCTTTTTAAAGTGAAAAAAGTTGATTTTTTTTAATAGAACACCCAGTATGTTTTTTATTTATGCAAATGATCATAAAAATACCCAGGCCATGGTGTAAATAATATAACTATTTGTTTTAAATTTGACAGTTTTTGAATTTATTTGTGTTTTTAGTGGTTGATGTTTTATTGAAATCATTTAAATTTAAAATAATTAGACTTTAAAAACGTTTCCTTGTGTCGGTGTTTACTTGTTCTATTTTGAAAAATGGCTCAATATTCGAGTTCAGAGCGACTAAATTTGTATAACTGTTACATAAAAAAAGTCCATCACTTGAATTAAGAGAGTATCGCCGAATATGTCCCATGGCAGGTATACAAAACAAGAAAATGTTTGACAAAATTTGCAGTGATTTATCAACTCATGGATTTTTGAAATATGGAAAAAGGGAAAAAGCCCGTTCAGTCGTCTCTGAACATTTTCAAACGGAGGTTTTATTATATTTCATTGAATATCCTACCAACTCTTTAAGAGATGTACATACATAGGGATTTGAATTTTTCCATGACCAGCATACATCGAGTATTAAAAGAAAACAAAATATCCTCATATAAGTTTCTTCTAGTTCAGTTTTTAAGTGAAGCTGATTATCAGACCAGACTGGATTTTTGTACGCAAAGGCGATGTTTTCCACTGCGGGAATGCATAACAAAAAAAATACTCACTACTATTCTGAGACAAATAAACATTTGGCAAAGCAAATTAAAAGGCAAGAACATCAAAGTGTTAAATTGTGGTGGGGTATTATAAATGACCGCATAATAGGACCTGTGTTTTTTGACCACTATTTCAATAGACAAACCTTCTTAAATCTTTTAAGAAATCAAATTATGGAAAAACTCAATGATCTTCCTGAACATATTCGTGTGGACTTGGTATATCAACAAAATAATGCTCTATACCATTGCCGAGAAGATATAAGAGCATTTTTAAATTTAAGTAACAGTGAGATTCCATGGCCGCCGTGAAGTCTCGATTTAACCCCCTCAGATTATATTTATGCGGCACACTAAAAGACAGAATGTATAAAAATCGAAACAATTATTCTGTAAATGAATTAAAACAAAAAATTCGTGAAGAAATTATTATTCTTAATAATAGTGACGCAGTCCGAAATGCTGTGGCGAACATTGAAGTGCGATATACACTGTGTATCGCAGAAAACGGACAGTATGTGGAAAATCAATTATATAGTCATTTGTTTTAAAATTTTCCTATTTTTTTCTATTTCCATGTTATCTGTTGTTATGTTTTCTGTTGTTATATGTTGTTTATGTTGATAGCTATGTTACTCAAGAACTTTGTTTCTAATATTAATTTTCAATAATGGTTTTAAATTTAAAATTTAGCAATAAATAAATATAAAATAAGGTTCGGACTATAGTTACGCAAATAGAGATATTATCCATTCCATGGTCTATTTTTTTTGAGTATGTAGATCACAATATTCAAGAAATAATTGAGATTTTCTGTTAAAGTTTGATTTTCTCTGTAACCATTGAATATAGGTATAGAACATATATATATATATATATATATATATATATATATATATATATATATATATATATATATATATTTATGTATACAAAGTAGATATTTTTATGATAATTGCATAAAAAAAGAAATATTTGTGTCATGTGAACCAATACTTAAATATTACTAGATATGATTATCATATTTTAATATAATCGCACACTACGTCTATAGATCAAATTGTTATGACCTGGAGTCGACCACCTTTAATAAAATCCTAAATTGAGAGTTTATATTGAAATCTCTTCTATAATTAATTCTCCAAATTTCTTTTAAAACATTAAAAATGACATATTATTATATCTAACAAACAAAAAGTTTTTTTACACAGGGTTATGCTTTATGTGTAAGAGGGAGGCTTTTCCTGCAAAATATGAAATCGGCATTTATTCCTATATAAACCTTAAAACAATCTCGACAACATTCTATTAAAAAAAAATGTCCAAAATGTACGTCCACCCTGTATAATTTTGTATTCCGTATATCCATTGATGCTTTATGAACTGGAAATTACCACCAAAACGTTCAATTTCAGATTTTTGCTTTTTTTTATAATGATCAATAAATCACACATAACCTTAATAATCTCGGAAACTAGGCAGAAATCGACTATAGTTTAAATTGGTAACTTATGTTTATTTTTGACGAGGAATCAAATAATGGACAAAAATACAGGGTCTAAAATTTGATAGTTGATGATGTCCCAGCAAAATTGGGACACCCTGTGTACATGGAAACATTTTAAAAGAACTTTTTTGTAGAACACGGTGTACAGGTTGACATTTATTGCAAATGTTCGTAATTATATTTTTACAGAGATGTACCAAAGTACAAGCAGAGAATAGCTGGGAAATCATTGCCCATGGAAAAGTTTGCCATAAAAAAATCAGAACGGTACTTTAGTCAGAAGAAAAAGTTGATACTGCCAGTATTAGAACTTATGTTTATGTGGAATCTGTTAAAAATAGTAAAAAATTACAGTGTAGCTGCAGATATTATCAGGTTGATAGAGAAAGCAGAATCCGAAATTGAATCAAATACGAGGCCATCCAAATATGACTACGATAATAGAGGTGAGTAGTTTTTAAAATTAATGCATACATTTAAATTGTGTCTTTTTCTCATATATGCATATATATACTGGGTGATTCACGACCCACTGTACATACTTATGTGGTGTATAGGGTATCCCTAGGGTATATCTAAATGGATATTTAAATTGATTAATTCGGCTTTATTACCAAGATACAGGGTGATTTTCGTATTTTGGTAAAAATTTGTGCACCCTGTATCTTCTAAACTGCTTAATAGATTTTTTTAAAATTTTGTACACAAACACTCTTGGTATATCATAACTTTTTGACGTTTGAAAAGTAGCAAAGTTCCAGGGCCGTATCCAGCCAATTCACACAGGTGAGGGGGGTTAGTTTTGAGATACCCTGTACATCGGAATTCGGTATTTTTGAATTTTTTTCTTAAACTACATTCATTTGTGAACAAAAATATGCCACTATCTTCAATGGCACACTAAAGGTTATGTACGAAATTTAAATCTTTAGATAGTACATACCCCTTTTTTTAGCGGTATCTGTATTAAAGCTTTTAACTAAGTATAAAATTATTTCAATGATTGACTTTAAAAAAAAATTAAACTATCTCTACTAATAAAACACAGCCTTGTCGAATTAATTTTTATTTTCAGTAGCCCAAAAAAAAACTAAAATCTACCCTAACACAATAACGCCTCTATATATTTGTGCACGCTTTTGTAGGTTTGCAATTGAGCGGTGAATCATTTGAGGGTTTTGTCTAACCTCGTCGCAATAAAAATGTATCCTATTTATTAATTGATCCCTAGTTTCGATTGGAACACTGTAAACTTTTTGTTTTAGATGCCCCCACAAAAAGTAGTCGGCTGGATTAAAGTCTGGCGACCTAGCTGGCCAAGGATGTGGTCCTCCACGTCCAATCCACCGATCAGCAAATTGTTGATTGAGATAATTTCGAACATCAATTCCAAAATGTGCAGGTGCCCCATCGTGTTGAAACCATATGCCTCTTAAATTTACATTTTCTAATAAGCCCGGTAAAATGTTTTGTAGAAAGTCCAAATACACAACAGCCGTTAGTCGTTGAGGGAAAATATGTGGTCCAATTAAATGATTATTTATTAAGCCGCACCAAACATTCACTGAAAACTTTCGTTGAGAATTGGCCAATCGCAACGAATGAGGGTTTTCATCTGCCCATACATGAGAGTTTCTAGAATTAAAGACTCCGTCCCTTCTAAATTGGGCTTCATCAGTGAATAGTGCTCTAAAAATAGTTCTTCGATGATTTATTACCCACCTAGCAAATGCTAATCTAGGCAAGTAGTCGCCTTCTTCTAATCTTTGTACCTCTTGTACATGGAAAGGGTATAAGTTTTCATTTTTTATAGTTCTCCATACTCTTGTCTGCGGTATCGCTAATTGGGCGGAAATTCGCCTAGTGCTTGTGGTTGGATCTTCCCTCACAAGGTTGAGAATATTCTCTTCTTGGACCACGTTATTAGCACCCACTCTTTCAACATGAAGATCGGTTGAGGGAAACTTACCCTTTTCACGCAATGTATTAAAGGTTGCGGCCAACGTTTGGTGATTTGGAATTCTCCGATCCGGAAATCGTCTTCTGTATTCTTCTGTAGCAGCCCTTCCGTTACCATTACAAAATCCGTACACAAATACGATGTCTGCGTACTCAGCATTTGTAAATAACGGCATTTTTACAATTATTGAAACGTACAAACCTTTTGCAAAGAGAAAATTCAAATAAAAAATCTTTAATTAACAATGTCAAACACAAATGATTGAATTGTATGTACGTAATGTCATTTTTAAAATATCTGTCTAAATTCCAAGGCTTACTTTATTATTTTTAGGTATTAAAATTTATTGAATTTGTATTTTTTTGTAGGTTTTAAGGTTACGAAAAAAATAAAGGTAAATAAAAAAAAAAAAAAAAAAAAACAAGCTCTTACACGTAATTTGTATACAATAACAAAAATAAAAAAAGATAAATTTTTACGGTAGCCGATAAATGATCACGATCTCGAGCATTAGATAAGAGATGAGGCGAAAAAGACTCAAACAGAAATTAACTGGTTTATTAGTAGAGATAGTTTAATTTTTTTTAAAAGTCAAGCATTTAGACAAAAACCTCAAATGTAAATGATTCAACGCTCAATTGCAATTCACAAAAGCGTGCACAAAAATGTAGAGATACCGTTAGACAGGTGTTATTGTGTTAGGGCAGATTTTGGTATTTTTGGGCCACTAAAAATAAAAAATAATTCGACAAGGCTGTGTTTTATTAGTAGAGATAGTTTAATTTTTTTTTAAGTCAATCATTGAAATAATTTTATACTTAGTTAAAAGCTTTAATACAGGTACCGCTAAAAAAAGGGGTATGTACTATCTAAAGATTTAAATTTCGTACATAACCTTTAGTGTGCCATTCAAGATGGTGGCATATTATTGTTCACAAATGAATGTAGTTTAAGAAAAAAATTAAAAAATACCTAATTCCGATGTATAGGGTGTATCAAAACTAGCCCCCTTCCCCTGTGTGAATTGGCTGGATACGGCCCTGGAACTTTGATACTTTTCAAACGTCAAAAAGTTATGATATACCAAGAGGGTTTGTGTACAAAATTAAAAAAAAACGGATTAAGCCGTTTAGGAGATACAGGGTGAACAAATTTTTACCAAAATACGAAAATCACCCTGTATCTTAGTAATAAAGCCGAATTAATCAATTTAAATATCCATTTCGATATACCCTAGGGATACCCTATACACCACATAAGTATGTACAGTGGGTCGTGAATCACCCAGTATATATATATATATATATATATATATATATATATATATATATATATATATATATATATATACAGGGTTATTCACGCAACCCGTTCATTAAAAGTTTTTGATGATGCCATTTAGATAAAAATTTCAAATTTTGGGATTAAGGTAAGTCAAGGGGTACTTCTTTTTTGATATATTTTCAACTTCCTGTCACTTCCGCTTTATTTTAAATGGAACACCCTGTATTTTATGATATTTTTTGGATTCTACGGAGAATTTTAATGCTATTTTATGTCGCATGTCCTTAAGATATTTGACCTTGAACCGAAAAAGAGCCTTCGGGGTACCAAATTTTAAAATCTCATATTTTTCTAAGTTTTGAAGATATAATCTTCATATTTTGCAGACGATCGCTAAATAATCTTAGGTTTCTATTTTTTTTATTGAATTTGTCTATTTTTATACAGGGTGTCCTAAATTCAGCGGCAAACATTCACATTTTCAAAGCCGCTAAAGTCCGTTTTTTTAAATGGGACACCCTATAACTTTATGCACTATCAAATGTAGAATTTCATTTTCTATCGAACTGTATTAAGGTTCCATATACCTATTCGTAACCATTTTCGAAATAATTGGGTTTTATAAAAATATCGTATGTATTTGCTTAAATGTTTACATGTTCCAATGGTGAGCCATGGAAAAACAATTGAGATCCAATATCCAATATGACAGATGATTAGTATGCGTTATTTATCGAAAGCTGTCAGTGATAAACTAAATTCTAAATCGAAATGGAACAATACTCAAACGCTGATATTCTCAATCTATTTTATATTCATGGAGAATGTTATAAAATTTTGGAGAAAACGTGTCGTGTGTTTAATGAACGCCACTCTGATTTGCCGCCAATGAACAAGTCAAATTTCAAGAGGATTGAAACGAAGTTTTTGCGTTTTGGTAAGGTTAACAATTTATTACATTTTTTATAACTTTAACTTTTCCGAAACGAAAAAATTTTGTTTCAATCCTCTCCAATTTTCTCTTGTTCATTTGCGATAAATGAGGATGTTTCATTAAAAACATGGCACGTTCTCTCCAATATTTTGTAACATTTTCCGCGAATATAAAACAAATTAAGAATATCAGCTTTTGAGTGTTATTTTATTTTAATTTAAAAGTTTCAAATCAGCTGTCATGTTGAATAGAAAAGCACAACAATTGTTTTTCCATGGCATTTAGCAAATACATATGATAGTTTAATAAAAACCTGATTATTTCCAAAATCGTTACGAATAGGTATAGGGAACCTTAATACAGCTCGATAGAAAATTAAATTCTACATTTGATAGTGCATAAAGTTATAGGGTGTCCCATTTGATAAAAAAACGGACTTTAGCGGCTTTGAAAATGTGAATGTTGGCCGCTGAATTTAGGACACCCTGTATAAAAATAGACAAATTCAATAAAAAAAATAGAAACTTAAGATTATTTACCGATCGTCTGCAAAATATGAAGATTATATCTTCAAAACTTACAAAAATATGATATTTTAAAATTTGTTACCCCGAAGGCTCATTTTTGGTTCAAGGTCAAGTATCTTAAGAACGCTTGAACTTAGGTATAGGACATGCTACATAAAAGAGCATCCAAAAATATCATAAAATACAGGGTGTTCCATTTAAAATAAGCAAGTTGATACCAACTTCCGGTTAAACCGGAAGTGACAGGAAGTTGAAAATATTTCAAAAAAGAAGTACCCCTTCACCTTACCTTAATCCCAAAATTTGAAATTTTTATCTAAATGGCATCATCAAAAACTTTTATTGAACGTGTTGCGTGAATAACCCTGTATATATATATATATATATATATATATATATATATATATATATATATATATATATATATATATATATATATATATATATATATATATATATATATATATATATATATATATATATATATATATATATATATATATATATATATATATATATATATATATATATATATATATATATATATATATATATATATATATATATATATATATACATACAGGGTGATTCACGGTGGATGGAACCTTAGACGTTTCTGGAGAAATGGTAGATGAATCTTTTTAAAATTTCGGTTACCCTTATAAATGTCTTTGATCTACCGTTTTAAAATATTTTCAGGCTTACAGTGTTGCCGCTTCTACCCAAAACAGGTGGCAACATCGCCATTTTAAATGAAATGCCCTTCATTTTTTAACTTTTTCTGAAACTACACGTATTTTTGAGCAACTTTTCTGAATACTTCCCTATACCTATCTGTAACCGTTTTCCAGGAATTAATTTATTTGAATTTTTTTTTAACGAAAACAAGACTTGAAATAAATCTGAATTTGATTTTATGAAATATCATAATAACGAGTCATTTTCAATGATTCTAATAGTAGTGTGCCATGAAAACAATTGAATCGAATATTAATAAAAGGGCACAAGTCTAGGTTTGGGCAAAAATTACATTCTGATCTCATTTATTTCTTTAAACCTTTTTCTTAGACCTATTTGGTTTTAAAACGGTCCACCTTTACCCAATACGATATACGAGCCAATATAAGTTACCGTTTATTTTTAAAAGGGGTCATATCAGAACTTGCGCCCTTTTAATAATACCTACTTTATGCATTCACCGCCACTTATTTTTCCCTCTAATGCGGACTGCAAAGATAATGTTTCATTTTTGTTAGTACGTTTTTAGTTTGTTAATGTTTTTCGAGTGTAAGCATATCTGGATAATTGAGAGCTCGGGAATAAAAAAAAGAAAATCTACAATAAAGAAAAGTATGTACAAAATTTTACTGGCGTAGCCAGAAAAACTGTCTAGGGAGGCAGACAGTTAATTATGTTTTTCATTGAGTATAAAACCGAGGATATTTTATCATAAAATAAAAATTCAGGCTTTTTACCGATTTTTAAAACATTATTTCTAAAAGTTTATTTAATAATACACTCTAAAAAGTACTCCTAATTGAGGAAAATATTTTATTTTGTATCTTTATTTGCATTGGTTTATGTATATTTAATAACGAATAAATTGTTTTCTTAATACTCGTTTTTTTATGTTTTTTTTTTTCGTATTTCTTATTAAAAGGGCACAAGTCCATATACTAAAAAGTTAAAAAAGTGTAAAAATACAAGCACAGTTACTTACAAAAACAATCTGAAAGTTTATTTTTGGTATAACTTATTGGCTACAATTTGAAATATAAAAAAAATTAAAGAATAAAAGTAAGAGAAGGTTTTATGGTGTAAAATTTAAAAATGTGGACCTCTGACCTATAAATAATAAACGATTCAATTGGTGTGAGACGCCATGATAGTTTGTTTGGACAGAAGTTTTTTTAATGTTTTAAGTTTAGTTAAGATGAAAGTAAATAAGTAGGTAAATAAATAAAAAAACAATTATAATGAATTTATTTATTCTGCATGGTCAGTGTAATAAGATTATCAAGAGAACGTGTAGAAAATTTAATGAAATGTATCCAGATTTACCACAAATGAATATGAGAAAATTCATTTGAATCCAGAACAATTTTAAAGATTTTGGATTAGCTTTAAAACCACCAAGAAATTTAAAATGATAAATTACAAATTAAAAGTACAAAAATTAAATAGAAATTTTGAAAAATGTCACTACACAGAGTTTTTGAGCAACTGTTGAAAATGTTGTCCATTAACCTCTAAACACTTCAATAAACGAGTATTGACACCATCCGTTGTAACTCTTCTTATTTCATCGGGATCAATATCTTGAAATGCTTGAATGACCCGATGTACTAGTTCTTCTTTAGTATCTGCTGGAGTGTGATAAACTTTTTCCTTTAGTGTAATGTCAGGCGACTTGGGGGCGAATTCCACGGTCCTAGGCGTCTAAACCATCGGTCATCGAAAATTCGATCTAGCTCTGCAGTCACTTCCGCTGTACGATGTGCTGGAGCCCCGTCAAGTTAGTACCAACAGCTTCGGTAATCCTTTAGTGCAAGACCATCTGTAAGCTCCTCAACCACTTGTGATAGAATATCTAAGTATTTTCTGGAAGTGAGTTGTTCATCGTATATCAAATACTTAATTTGATTATCCATTAGCAAACAGAAGACATTAAAACTAATTTTTTCTTGAAATCGTCCCTCTCTTGTAGCGTGCGGATTTTTATTGGCCCAACAGTGACAGTTCCGTCGATTAAAAATGCCTTCCCTCGAAAATTTTGACTCATCGGTCCATATAATTTTTCTTAAAAAAGAGGATCTTTCTGTGTACGTGTCAGTAACATTTCACAAAATTCGACTCTTTGCGGGAAATCTTGAGGTTTAAGTGCTTGGACTTCGGTGAACTTGTAGTCGTGCATATTATGCTTTTTTAAAATTCTTTGTATTGTTGAAAATGTAATGCCCAAATCTTCTTCTGGGCCACGTATGGAGGAGTGAGGGTATGTGTAAAAGTATGCCAAAACGTTAATTTCATTTTCTTCGTTAGAAGTCGCCGGTCTGGGCAAGTTTCTCGGTGGTTTTAAAGCTGAACCAAAATCTTTAAAATTGTTCTTGATTCGAATGAATTTTCTGATATTCATTTGTGGTAAATCTGGATACGTTTCATTAAATTTTCTACGCGTTCTCTTGATAATCTTACTACACTGGCCATGCAGAATAAATAAATTCATTATAACTGTATTCGAGTAAATATTATTCACTTGGGAGAAGAGTTAGGTATAGGAAAAGTATACATTATTAGGAAGGTACTTTTATCAGCTTCTCAAATCAGTATTGATATACAGGGTGCCCCATTTAAAAAAATCGATTTTCTCGCGCTTTTACAAGTTACCAACATACATTTATTTCTGGAGCACCTGTATGCTTCAACCAAGATATGACAAAAAAATCAAATACTTAAAGGTATTATTTAACCTTAGCCCAAATTTCCGATTAAAATTGCTTTAGAGTTGGAAGAAATTCGGATTTATTTGAAGTCTTCTTTTCGATAAAAAAAATTGAAATAAATTAATTCCTGGAAAACGGCTACAGATAGGTATAGGGAAGTGTTTAGAAAAGTTGCTCAAAAATACGCGTAGTTTCAGAAAAAGCAAAAAAATTAAGGGCATTTTATTTAAAATAGCGATGTTGCCACCTGTTTTGGGTATAAGCGGCACCTCTGTAAGCCTGAAAATATTTTAAAACGCTAGGCCAATGTCATTTATGCTGGTAACCAAAACTGTATAAAGATCCATTCACACATTCTTCAGAAATGTCTCAACGTATATATATATATATATATATATATATATATAAAAGTAGAAAATATATCCACCGGTAGGTATATATATATATATATATATATATATATATATATATATATATATATATATATATACAGGGTGGTGCAACCAAGATGGGGTGGACGATTGTGGGCAAACGGAGAGGAATTTGAAAAAAAAATTTTTGGGATATGATTGATAGTCAAGAACGCTGTGTTTTAAAATTATACCCATTATACAGGATGGTCTGAAAAGTTCGTGGTGAACCAAACTTGTGTTTTTTTAAATGGGACACCCGGAATATTATTAATTTAGTTGATTCTCCTATTCGTTACGATCATTTTGATATGAGGTTGGTTTGTTGGGTCTAAAATTTATACCAAGGGAATGGGACGAGGTTAAAGTGGAAAAAAGGGTTATACTCCGGCCATTTTTTGAAAACAATTGAAGCAGGTATGGAAAACTCAAATATTCACTGTTATACAGGGTGGTCAAGTTTTGCAAATTTACCTTGGATTAATTTTTTTTAATGGAACACCCCATATATTTTACTGTCATATTAAAGATAACATCGCCAGCTTTCAGAAAATACCCTATTTTATATCTTTCTAACCAACAGTTTTTTAGTAAATTAACCGTGAAACCAAAGTTTACTCATTCTAACAGAAACGGTATTATTTACGTTGCTTAAATTGACTACCTATAATATAAGGAGGCCATGATATAATCATAAATGAAAAGAAAGATTGACATTCTTGTCAAAACCGCAAAGTGTCAGAGAATTGGCATCAATTACCATGACTGATTTTTGACGATAAGCCCAGAAATTGTTAAGTAACAATGAGTTTCAGTACTCCAGAGTTGATAAACATAACTTTTATGTTGGGCGAGTGTCAAAAAAACCCTTTACTAGCAAGCAGGGTTTATGCGGTACGATATCCCGATGCCGAAAAAAAACTAAGACCTGAAGCTTTTGCAAGTTTATTAGAGAGGTTTCAAGAAACAGGCAATGTTACTTTTAAGAAACGTAAAGTAATTAATAAACCAGTTACCAATGAAGATAAGGCTTTGACAGTGTTATTAACAGTGCAAGAAAATCCACACACAAGTACCAGGGAAATTGAGAGAGCTACTGATATTGAACGCACTAGTATTAAACGGATTCTGAAACAACATAAATATCATGCCTACCACATTGAATTACACCAAGAACTGTATGATCGCGATTACGTCCAACGACAAGAGTTTTCAATTTGGTTTTTAAATACAATTTGGGATAATCCAGGTTTTGTAGATAGGGTGCTGTTTTCAGATGAAGCAACTTTTAAAAGCAACGGCTTGGTTAACAAACATAATATGCACCATTATTCAACCGAAAATCCACATTGGATTCGTCAGGTGGACCATCAAAATAAATGGTCAATTAATGTTTGGGGAGGTATAATTGGCTCTCATGTTATAGGACCATATTTCTTTGAAGAGCATTTAACGGGAGAAGTCTATTTAAATTTTTTGAGAAATGAGTTGCCCGTATTGCTCGAAGACTTACCTTTAAGAAATTCCTTATGGTTCCAATATGATTGAGCACCCCCGCATTACCATAGGCATGTAAGACATTTTCTTAATAATTGGAAAGGAGAGCATTGGATTGGGCGAGGTGGACCAGTTAAGTGGCCTGCGAGGTCACCCGATTTAACGCCACTAGATTTCTTTTTATGGGGACATGTTAAAGAAGTTTATAAAGAGGCTGCAACCACGGTGGAAGATATGAAGTTGAGAATAATAAGCAGTTTTCGCAACATTTCAGACCTGACTTTGAGAAAAGTGAAACTTTCATTTATGGATAGACTCGAAATGTGCCTTCAGCAAAACGGTGGTTTAGTTGAACATCTTTTATAAGTTTTAATTACATTGTTTTTGTTGATTTATATTAAATTTATTTTTTTTGTAAAAAAAGATCTGTTATTAATACTGTCAAAGCATTATCTTCATTGCTAACTGGTTTATTAATTACTTTACGTTTTTTTGAAATAAACATTTTATGTTTCTTGAAATCTCTATGATAAACTTGCAAAAGCTTCTATCTTGTTTTTATTTCGGCATCGCATCATCAAAGAACAATATTTATTTATTTACTGATGACAATATTCTGACACTTTGCTGTTTTGACAGGACTGTCAATCTTTTGTTCAATTTATGATGATATCATGGCCTCCTAATATTAAATTGTCAATTTTAACAACGTGAATTCAGAGTAATTCGTGTTAAAATGAAGAAATTTTGATTTCACAGCTAATTTACTGAAAAACTGTTGGTCAGAAAGGTATCAAATATGTATTTTCTGAAAGCTAGTAATGTTATCTTTAACATGAAAGTAAAATATACAGGGTGTTCCATTTAAAAAAATTCAATCCAAGGTAAATTTGCAAAACTTGACCACCCTGTATAACAGTGAATAATTTTGAACGACTTACAAGCGATTATTGTAGTCCTAGATACAATACATTTTATAGAATATTTGGTTTTTCCATACCTGCTTCAATTGTTTTCAAAAAATGGCCGGAGTAAAACCCATTTTTCCACTTCAACCTCGTCCCATTCCCTTGGTATAAATTTTAGACCCAACTAACTTTATATCAAAATGATCGTAACGAATAGGAGAATCAACTAAAATAATAATATACCGGGTATCCCATTTAAAAAAACACAAGTTTGGTTCACCACGAACTTTTCAGACCACCCTGTATAATGGGTATAATTTTAAAACACAGCGTTCTTGACTATCAATCATATCCCAATTTTTTTTTTAAATTCCTCTCCGTTATATATATATATATATATATATATATATATATATATATATATATATATATATATAAATAAACGTTTTGCAAATATATTTTTTTTTTTTCGTTTTTTAACAGCATTAGTGTATCTTCTCAAAGGCGCTTGTCTGAGGCATATGGGGGCTCCCAATCAAGCAATAGATTATTTCGAAAAGGTTATTGGCCTGTATAAAGATATAGTGGAAGATCATTATTTAGTTCCATACGCTATTGTTGAATTGGCCTTAGTCGAATGGTCACTAGGAAATAAGGAAAAAGCAATTCTCGCTTTGGAAGACGCAAAGTAAGTTGACCTTTAGTTTTTCGTTAATGGTATACAGATTCTCCTCTGGTGAGGTTACCTATCACAAATAGAGGTTGGTACACATACAAATAAAATTGTATTCGAGTATCGAGTACCGGTTTCTTTTATTCGTTGAGGATACCGGGTAAAAAGTACGGTTACTTCTTACAAAAAATGTACCAGAATACAGTGTATACGAATATTTTTATGGATGCCGGGTATCGGATACTTCCATGGTTTTTTGGTATCTATTATTTTACAATCTATAACTACAATTTCCTAACCTAAGCATTTATCTGTGAATATGTTTTTAATTTGGGACAATCCATGACATCTAATTTAGAAAATATTTAGCTTTTTCGCCCTGAAGTAAAACATTCCGCAAACGTTTATTTTATTACTTAATAATACGTTCGTACTCATAAAACAATTCTTATTTTTATAATTTAGACAAAATGAGTTACTATTTCCTAACTTTTTTAAACTTATTCGAGAAGAAAATACTTTATATACAGCGTGGGCAAAATAAAATGGAATCACTGGAATATGTCTCAAAATGTATTTGTCTGCGAAAAACGAATAATAAATTTCTCGAATGAAACATTTTTCGAAAAATAATTTTTCCGAATGAAGAATTTTTGGGAAAAAAAATTTAATGAAGAATTTTTTGAATGGATAAATTTTCAAAAATTAATTTTTCGGAATAGATATTGAATTGGTTAGCGAAACGCACGTCCAGAACGTAACAAGTTGTGGTGTAGTGTGGTTAGAACTCTTGTATTTTGATCTATCTTCCACCACAGGTTCCAGTGTTAGGACTTAGCAAATTACTGGAAAAACACAGAAAAGATGAAAATGCGGGTTTAGATGTTTGGAATCGGGCATTACGGGCAGATGGCGTTACGCATAGAAATAACACTGGCCGACAAGATTTTTCTAACACAGGCCAGCTCATTATTTTCACAATGGAAATACTCTCCCAATAATAAAAAAAATCTTCGGAAAGCCCTAATACGTACCATTTTTTAATAGCATAATTTTTTATTGGCAGGTAAACAATTTTATTGTGGGGCGGCTAAAATGGGTCCATTTTACAACGGAAAAATTACCTAGACTAGGTTGTTTACAACATTAGACATAAAATAAACGTTAAACATCACTCTTCTGTTGAGTTTCGAATTGAGTGGTTCTCTGTGTATCGATAAGCAAAAGTATGAGAAGAGGACAATGTCGAGTCAAACGCGCCGAAGTTGTAAAATTTTTCCTGACAAATTTTGTTATATTTGTGGAGAATTTCTGGTGAAATCCCAAGCCAGGCCATTTTCCGAAAATGTAAAAAAAGCATACGTTAAATATTTTGGTGTGTTAATTGGGGATCGAGATAAGCGGTGGGCTCCCCATGTGTGCTGTGTTAGTTGTAGTGTATCATTGGTGCAGTGGATGAAGGGAAAGAGAAAAATTTTCCTTTTGCAGTTCAAATGAGAGCGAGAACCCACCAATCATTCTGACGATTGTTATTTTTGCCTGACAAAGACTGAATGTTATTCCAAAAAGGGAAAGCACAATATAGAATATCCAAATTTGCAATCTGCCATACGACCTGTACCTCATAATGCAAATTTGTTAGTGCCGATTGTGGCTTTAAATTGGCAAGCTATTGATTTGGGAGATATTGGAGATAACGCATCATCAGGCAGCTCAGAAGAACAGTGCACCGATCCCACTTTATTGTTCAAAATGAATTAAATGATTTAGTACGTGATTTGGGTTTAAACAAGCAACAGTCAGAACTTCTGGGTTCCCGTCTTAGAGAATGGAACCTATTGGCCAAAGAAACAAAAATTACGAATTTCAGAAAATGAAATACTATGTTTTCTGAATTCTACAGTATGGAAAATTCGTTGTGTGCGTGTGCTGATATAGATTTCAACCAGGATCCCAAAATGTTAAATTTATACCTCTTGTTGATCCCAAAAATGTCCTTTTGCATTTTTATTGGGCCACAAATCAGAAAATTGCTGGACGATGTCAATTTTACGGAAAAGCTTACCAGGCAGAAACTCAGAGCATGGGATTCATTTGTTAATGTAGTAAGAGGATTTTTAGGCAACAATATGGATGGAAATTATGAACAATTAGTTAATAAACTCTTAGATGCCTATAAAGCGCTTGGTGCCAGAATTTCATTAAAAATTCACTTCCTCCATTCCCATCTGTCATTTTCTTCTAAAAATTTGGGAGCTGTTAGTGACGAGCAGGGTGAAAGGTTTCACCAGGATATCAGAACAGTGGAAATTCGGTACCAAGGACGATGGGATCCAGCCATGATGGGTGACTACTGCTGGTTTTTGAAGAGAGAAGGTAGGACACCTCATAAACGGAAAAAATAAAGTTTAATTAGTGTTTTAAGTTAATATTTTTCTCGTTTGCTTTTCTCTTGGCTGTATGGTATGTTTAATGGGCAAAAACTGTAAACATAGTCAATAAACAGGGTTAAGAATTTTCTGAAATCATTTTTTCTATAGATATTAAGTATCGTAACATTCGATATGGTTCTACAACTCTAACAAGAAAACCCTACGTGCTACAACTTTCTGTTTGTCATTTTCGTATTTGGATAGGTCAATTGTATTAGATTATGCTATTCTGATTTGTGTTAACAAACATTTTTTTTGTCGGTCAGTGTAATTTTATAAGGTTTTATTGGCAAAATGACCAAATTCTGGATGCTCAAATTAAGCCACTTGTAATTAACGTATCGAATTCCGACCCTGAAAGCGGCATATCCTTAATTTCAAATTCAGAATAATTTTGTTTATTATTTGTTATATGTACAGGGTGGTCCAATAATAGAGGACGTCGTCGGCTGTAGCTCGGGAACCGTTAATGACAGAACTTAAGAAAAAAAAATATTTATCGGTAAATCGGCCAAGAGAAATGGCTGTAAATTATTTTCAAGTTCGAAAGATTGCCGCTAGGGGGAGTAACAGCAACATAAAAGTATAAATGTCAATTGTCTCTTAAATTTCCGTAATTGAGGTATGTTTAACATATAAGCATTGGATTCTTCAACCAATTACGCACTTTTTCCTCAGATCATTTTTGTCTACTTTCAAAAATAAGGTGGTGGGGGAAGGTCAAACATTTTTACTTTCAAATGTAGATATCTCTGTTTTAATTAAGCCGATTTTGTTTAACTTAGTGTCGAAAAAGAGTACTTTTTTTGTGCTATTCGTGGAACCATATACTGTACCGTAATGACTTTGATAGTGTTCACTAGATAACGTTATTTCGGAATTCTCCAAATAATGCTGATTTTCTCAAAAAAATCAAATAGTACTCCATGACTTTTATATCACAATTTATTTGGTAGTTATGAAGGGCATTGAATAGTCAAATAAAAAAATCCAGGGCCGTATTTAAATTAAGAAAATTGATGATGGTCTCTCGAATCTGAAACGTCGGATTGGAAAATTAACTATGCCTTTTAGTAGAGGAGATAAGTGACAATGGCAAAGTAGAAATTATTTTCAATTAATCCTATAATTTTAGAAAAACCAAAAAACTGGAAACGACAAGGCTCCTATAGAACTTTAGTAATCCTGAATAACTGTAATGAACAAAACTTAAAAAAGGAACAAAACAGAAAATACTAAAACTCGGTCTCATAGTCACACAACCTTCGCAATAAACTAGCTAAACTTAGGGCGGGGCAGGGCAGGACTCGGTTTGAGCAAAAATATTAAATCGAGTTCTACCTTGTTTTATTGAAACAACAAAAAAAAACGATGAAATGAACTAACAACTAATAAACTAACAACAAATATATTTAAAATGACTGAAAACTACTTAAGGGAAAAAGATTTAGTATATGCGACTCGACCTACTACAAAACATGATATGGTGGATCGTATTAGGAATGCCATCCAAAGTATCTTTATAGCAGAAGTGTAGGCTGCAGTCCAACCGACACAGGAAAGATTGCTACTTTGTATTGACAATGACGGCCGGTATTTTGTTATTAGTTTATTGTTAGTTCATTTCGTCGTTTTTTTTGTTGTTTCACTGAAGCAAGGTAGGACTCGATTTAATCTTTTTGCCCAAACCGAGTCCGACCCTGCCTCGCCGTAGCTTTAGCTATTTTATTGCGAAGCTTATGTGATTATGAGACCAGTTTTCTAGTTTTCATGAAATTTTCAGGTTTAATTGAAATGAGAGATGCAAACAATTTCCACTTTACCATCGTCACTCTTTCTCCTCTACAAAACGGCAAGGGTAATTTTCTAATTCAAGAGACCATCACTAACTTTCTTAGTTTAAATGCGGACCTGAATTTTTTATTTCTCTATTCAATGCCCTTTATAACTACCAAATAAATTGTGATATAAAAGTCATATTTCATTTTTTAAAGAAAATCAGCGTTATTAACAACGCCATCTAGTGACCACTAACATATTCATTACGGTAGAGTTTATGGTTCCATGAGTAGAGCAAAAAAAGCACTTTTTTTCGACAACAAGTTGAATAAAATCGGTTCATCCAATATAGAGATATCGACATTTGAAAGGAAAATGTTTGACCTTCCCCCACCACTTTATTTTTGAAAACAGACAAAAATGATCTCAAGTAAAAAAGTGCGAAATTGGTTGAAGAATACAATGCTTATATTTTTAACATACCTCAATTAGGGAAATTTAAGAGAAAATTGGCATTTATTCTTTTGTGTTGCTTCTACGCCCCCTAGCGGCCAACTTGCGAACGTGAAAATAATTTACGACAGTTTCTGGTGGCCAATTTACCTATAAATATTTTTTCCCTAAGTTCTGTCACTAACGGTTCCCGAGCTACAGCCGACACCCTCTATTATTGGGGCACCCTGTATATGTATGGTTTTTATTTTCTGATTTCCTTTTTTTTCGTACAGGCAACCTTGTACTATATTTTATAAAATTAGGATTGCAATAAAATTAGCTGATACGAATTATATGTAGATTTCTCTAATACCGCCATGTCAAACTCAAAGTCACTGGTGGGCCAAAAGCATGAAGACCATCGACTAGGTGGGCCGCAAAACATTATCTTAAAGAAGAGAAACTAAAACAAAGGACATTACAAAAAACTACAAACATTAAATTTTTTTGCCAGATATTTGACATCTCTGGTCTTTAATTAAGTTGTCTATTTATCGGCGGAAATAACTTTTAAAACTGCGTCCAAGCGTGCGTCCGTCAATCGCGATCTTGCGGGGATTAGCTTCCTTTCATCAAAGAAAATAATTGTTCACACTTATAGGTACTTCCAAACATTGACAGGATTTTACAGGCAAAGTTTCTCATTCCTTGGTATTGAACAGGCAAGTACTTATAAAATTCGAATGTACCAGCACTATCAATTTTTTGTTTTAAATGGGTCTGACACTGAATCTCAATTACTTCCATTTGCAAGTGAGGGGGAATTTTATCAATATCGATAGTGAAAAGACCAGTAAATAGAGAAAAATTGTTTTCTTGGGTCTTAAAATCCTGAAAACGCTTCTCAAATTCTGCCAGAAGGCTTCTCATTTTCTCTGAATATATTTTGCTAACTGTTTTTCCCACAACATCATCTTACACTTGAAAGCTTTCACATGGTCATGCATATCTGTAATAACGTGACGTGGTCCTTGCAATTTCGTATTTAAGTCCGACAAAACCCACTTTGTTTATGTGGAGAGTTTGGCGATTTAAACCATATTTTTTTCAACTGCCAATTACACCAACAACATTCAAATGAATTTTTTAATGAAATATTTAATTGAAAACAATTTTATTTTACCTATATGGCTACCTGATATTTTAATAATAAATAATATTGGCTTTTTTGCCTGCTTGTACAACTTTCTAAATAAATTTTTTTTCCCACATTTATAACTTTATGCTACTAAAATAGATATTATATCCTAAACCTTTCCTAATGTATATTTCCTTTTTTAGAGGTCTTCCATTGTTTGTCTTGTCTAAAGTCGTCCTGACAGACCCCTGGACGTGAAATGTGTGTCCCCGTCTATATGTAGCTAGGTTTAAATTAAAACGTGCAATTTAATTTTACCTTCTTTTCAAATTATTGAAAGCTACATGCTTTCACTAAATATTTACTTATTTCGTGGCTAAAACACATAGTTTGTAAGGCCAAAAACCAGAAACAAAAAAAAAGTCCGACAAAAGTTTTGTGATATCTACCATAAATGAAAGATCTTGTAAAAAAGGTACATCGCATAATAAGCTGACATCTTCTCCTTTTGTTTCCATGAAAACGCGTATTTCTTCTTTGAGTTTCCAAAATTGGTCGAGTACCATAGAACATGAAAGCCATCGCACCTCTGCGTAATATGGTAAACCAGTGTAGTCACTTTCTAAATCACGTAAAAATGCAGAAAACTGTCGCTGATTAAGGCCTCGTGACCTTATGAAGTTTATAATTATTATAATTTTTTTTACTGACTTTAAAACTTTCCAACTTGATCACTTTTGAGCATAAAACTTCTTGGAGGATTATACAATGAATATGATGTAAATCTGGTTTGTCACTGCCCGTTTCTCTGATCTTTGTCTGTAATAATTTAACTAAGCCCTTTTTTACTCCAGTCATTGAAGGAGCTCCGTCTGTTGCAACGGAACACAGTTTTAAAAAATCTAAATTGTACTTTTGCAGAAGTCCATAAACAGCATTGAAAATATGCTTCCCAGTTGTTGTATCCTGCAATGGTACTAATTGCAGTAATTCTTCATACACATTGATATCTGTATCAACCGCACGAAGAAAAACAGCGCCACACCACACACATCCGTACTTTCGTCACAGGCAATAGAAAATGCGATGAAAGAGTGATTTTGTTTTTATCTGATCACTTATATTGGCAGCCAACTCAGTAACCCTTTCAGCGACAGTATTCCGGGACAAGGATATATTTTGAAATGCCTTCACGCTCACGGGACTTACAATTTCGGCGGCCTTTGCAAGGCGCTCTTTTATAAATTCACCTTTAACAAATGGTTTTGAGTGTTTCGCGATCAACTCCGACAGTACGTAGCTGGCTGGACGCGTAAACATAAGCTGCTGACCTTTGAACCGTGATTTTAACTTATTTAACTTTACGTTTCTGACCATGCTTGTATACTTGTCAAACATAGTTTTATGAATATCATAGCGACGTTTTATATTACATAATTTTGGGACACCGACTGTACTATTACAAATCAAACAAATAATTTTTTCTTTCACTTCACAGCAAAGAAACTCTAATTCCCACTTTTCTTGAAAGATACGACGCTCATCTATAAGTTTCCTCTTACTTCCACTTGGTTTTGAAAGAGACATGTTAAAAATTGTATCCGAAATAAATTATAATAAGTACTGTTAAGTGTTGTAACAATAAGTGCGCAACTCAACTCGAAACTCTATCGCAACTGACTCATAACTGACTCATAACTGACTAAACACTGAGCGACTGAACTCAATCGAACACGGCTTATATACGGATTATGATTTCTCGAGTTCTTTCCAGAATGTTCAGATAGCGTCATCTGTGTTTTTGCGCGGTAGAATTTCATAGAACAAGCCAAATAACGTTGGGCTTTAGGTTTTAGGTTGAGTATGTGTAGTTCATCCTCCGAAACATAGATGGCACTATGTACAATTGTACATTTTATTACAGTGACTTTATACAGAGACAGTGGCGACAATAGAGCCCATCCGCCATATTGCTGCTAAATTTCTGAAGGTTTAAATGGGCGCACACATATTATCGATAGTTTTTCGCAAAATATGACTGAATTAATCAAGTTTAACACATTAATATGAAAAAATTGGATCAGCTAAATGGTTAATTATTAAATTTTTAATCAATTTTAGTTTAGAAAGAGATATATGGCCCACAAAAAAAAATCGAAATTTAAATTTCCCGCCTTTACACTGACAAATTCTGTCAGGGCCACCTGTAAATGTGAGGTTATGTGTCATGTTATTGTTATTATTGTATCAATTTTTATTGCAAATATTGAAAATACTGTGTGAATTGCAAAATGCTTGTTTATGAAAAGTTTTGCTAGTTTGCTACCCTACCGTCAAATTATGTTATTGTTAAATTGCCACATGTTCTTAAATTTAAAAAGAGCTTGAGTTAAGTTCAGTTTCAACTTGGCAGAGCAAGGAAGCAAAAGTTTTTGGTGGCATAAATTCAGTTTAATAAATAAAACCACTTTCAAAATATTAGTTATCAGTCACTTTCCAGTTTCCACACTGAGTGTTTAAATTTGGTGGTGTTGTGTCGTAATTAGATTTAAAAAAGTTTTAAAGGAGCCATTTAAATTGTGTTGTCTCTTGTAAGCTGGAAAATCAAATCCAATTATATTTTTGGAAAAACAGAGTATTAAGATAAATACCTAGGTGTAATCGTTGACCCTGAATTGACATTTAATTTTCAAGCTGATGATACCGCTAAGAGAGAGTCTGCAGGATGTATAGGTTTATAATTAGCAATACTAATGACTTTACCAAGTTCACGGTGCTTCAAGAAGCTGTATCATACCTACTTATGTCAGAAATTTGTTAGACTCTTAAGATAGTTTTAGGTATATAGTCTGTTTCTGTTAAAGTAACTAAATAAATATGTTGAGTTTAAGTAATAAATAAAAGTCGATAGCTACATAGATGTTTTAGTTAATAAGAAGTACCGTACTACCGTATCCACCTTGTCACCTAGGTCACAAGTTGGATACACTTCTGAATGTAGTACTAGACTGTAAGCGGCAAGTAACAAAGCAGGTAACAAAAGCATCAGTTACTCACAAGTAGCAGCACTCAATAATGACCTTAATACTGATTATGTAGGTAAATATAATAAAATTAGAAAATATTAAAGATCAATAAAAGCCATAGTGATTATTCTAAATATTTATTTTAATACTATACCTTTTTAAAGATATTTATTACATAAAAAATATACAAAATTTTATACAGATGATCCACTAATACTAATTAACATTAACAGGTATTAATACTAGTCTTATGTGCTCAGAGCTAATTTTATACATTATATAGTTTTAACAGATCAAAGCACTATACATTGATAATCCAAACTACAGATTACTAGCAAAATACACAAAAAACACTTTTTTCAAATACTGTTCTAGACAATACTAAAATTTGCAATCTTTCATTTACAAATTTATCACAAACACTGATTACAAGCGAAAAGCAGGTGAACCAGGCTTAAACACATTTATTCATATGGCCAATGGCTTAGAACTTATTGTTTCTATCGATATTCGTTTTAATAATCACAAAAACTAATAAAATAATACACTAAAACAAAAAACCTCATAAGAAACCCATTTAGGCAAAAAGTAAACAAATCGATTTTTGCAGCAATATGGCCGCCAGGACCACGTGACGCGGAGAACCAATCAAAAATTGGTTACCCTATTGTCGCCACTGTCTCTGTATAAAGTCACTGTACATTTTATTAGACCAATCGTGGATGCAGCGGCGCGCGCTTTCAAAAACGGTTTTCACCTTGTTCGTGGGCCGCATTATCTGGCTGTTTTCAAAACTGATTTGGGCCGCAGAAAAATTCTCACTGAGCCGCATGTTTGACATGGCTGCTCTAATATAACATGCTCGTTTTATTGTAATTCTGCAATTTTTAAATTGCCTATACTATAATAATAGAAACAAACTGACCAAAAAATGAAAATTGTCAATTTCTTTGACGATTTTTTTTGTAAAATCATAACATGGCATTAACAAAAACCGTTTATACTTCGAGTCAAAGATTTTCTTTTTTGTTTTAGGAAAAACTACACCAGTTACTCGTGTGAATCACGTTTGCATTTTAGGATACACACTGCGATGACCGAATTTAAAGCAGAATTAAAGAAGTCAAGACGTTAAATGGTAACTTTAGTACGTATACAATATGATGTTAATTAGTAGACATTTGTCAATATCGCCACCTATATGTGTAGTTCCTAGTCCAATTTGTATATTGTTTGATAAGTTGTTACATGAAGTATTTTTCCTTTAAAGCAAACTAATGTTGAGGCTTGACTAAGCTTTGATTATAGATTAAAAACGTTTGAGTTTAACGCCCCTGTTTACGTCTTCTCTTTTGTTTATGCAAATCAACGACCACACACATTTAAAGGCATTGCTCCAGATGTTTGCGAAAAGGGACGAGCTAAAATACATCGATTGGCTATTTTAAATTTGTTGAGAAATACGGGGGAAGTCAAAAAATACCGTTTTTCCTCTTCAGTGGAAGACCCCGTACATATATCATATATGTAAAGCTGAATATAATGTATATTTTACATAATCTAATCTACTTATTACACCTAAATTATAGTTACGAACAAGTTTATTAAGTGATTCTAGTTACTATTCTAGTGATTATTAACATGACATGTGTTTCGCCCTTTGGAGCATCATTACACCTAGAAAGAACAGAGAGAACCTTTGTAAATAATCACACTCGCAAATCCTAAAACAATAACTTACAAATAGAAGAAAACACATCAAAGTACAACAAAACGAACAACTACTTATACATATTTCATCGACACTAAAATGAGGTTAAGCCTCGTGTGAATAAACAAAATATAATATTATTTACCGTTTTAAAATTCAAATTCAAAACAGTAAATAACCTCATTTTAGTGTCGATCAAATATGTATAAGTAGTTGTTTGTTTTTTGTACAGGGTGTCCAATTTTGGTTGTAAATGCAAGGTATCTCCGTTATTTGCAAATATTTAGGGTTGAGGTTTTCGCGGCACTTTTTTGTCAAACTCAAGCTGCCGTAATCAGATTTTCCATAGCCCGCCTCGTTTCGGAGATACAAGGCCAAATTGAAAAAGTTGCATTTTGGGACACCCCTCGTATCTTGGTTTTCTTTTAACGTATCAAAAAGGTAAAAACTGGCTCTTATAGAGTTTTTTACGTAGAATCCAGTGGCGTAGACAGATTTTTACTCGGGGCCGTCGTTTTTGATACAGGACCCAAAGTCGCGTTTTTTTAAATGGGACACCCTGTATATTTTTACGGAGTCCTATTCGTCTTATTATGAGCTTTTCAAAAATATATGGTTATTTATACTTATTTTAAAAAATAAGGCTTCAATTTAGGTTTGTAATAATATCTATCTATATTTTTCATAGTAAGCCATGGACTGATTGTCAAAAATGGCTTTGTCACTGCTTTGTCATAAAGTAAATGAAGTTTTATGTTAACACGTTGATGGACAATGACGCCGATCGGCGTCTTCGCTGGCGTGGCAAATGTGACAGGACGCTGTTCGGCGTCCGAAATAATATCGCGTATAAACGGAGGAACGTCTATCGGCGTCCCAATTCCCATATAAAATGCTAAGGGGACATGGTTTCTGCCACATTTGAGACCGATTACATTATGATACTGCCGCTTTTAATGCTTCATAATTTTGTGACACGTGGTATCATCCCCCACTCATAAAGAAATTGACAAATTCTGCAGTACGCCGTTAGACGTCCTGCGATCCATGTAAAATCAATTAGTCGCATTTTGACTGTCGATTGTTGCGCTTACAGTGCCGATGAGTGTTAAAGTTTTGGCGGGAAATTTGTGGAGCATTACATTTGTACAATGTAAGTACTTTTTCAATATTTTATGCTGTTTTACTTTAAATTCACTTTAAACCTAAAGAAAAAATGCCGTATGGTGCTCAAATGCATACCTAGGAAGGAAGAAAAATATGTAGCATGACAAATTTTAGTTTCTAGTTGGCAATCAATTGAGTTTATGCTTTGAATTTGTGTAAAATAGATAGAGATAGAATAGATTTTGAAGTATGATACACGGGAGCTGGTCAATAGCGTCGAGTGGGGGAGGGGGAACTAAAAAATTACATTTGAATCGCATCCCGGTTGTCGATTCAAATAAATGTTTTTATATATTGACAGGACAATAGGCTAACAACGCAGTATCATGAATGGCTCACCGAGCTTGACAGGGACGTATTTAGGAGGACGGATTAGACTCTTTTAGAACATAAGTTTGATCTACATGTAATTGATGTGACAATTTGAATAATTATGTAAGTCGGATAGTGTTACAGTATGAATGGGAATGGCCTTAGTGAACTGATCAGTGGCGTATTCAGGGGCGGCACAAATTTTAAAAGTTACATTTGAGTCACTTTGCAGTTTTCAGTTTAACGGATATTTTGCAAACAACGTCAATAAATGCTGTATTATGGCGTTACTAAGCTCATTAGGGACATATTTAGAGGGACGTAGTAAATTGGGTGTATATTTTGCGTACTTAAGGCTACGTTTATTACAGATGAGTGGCCCCAATGACCCTTATGAAAAAGAACAAAGAAGACTAATGCAACTCTATGACGATTTGTCTGATGATGAAGAAGAACAAGATCCATATCACGACAGCGATGATGGGTCAGATCCAGATTTTGTTCCCAGCGAAACTTCAGACATCGATGAACCCGCAGTTGGTTTAAGGAGATTTCCGAGTGAAGAATTTCTCATAAATCTTTCATCATCAGATCTGGAAAATGACTATCAAAGCCCCCAGGTATCTGACGCTGAACCGGAGGACCTTGACCTACAGCCTAATGGTGATGGGGACCGCACTATACCAGAAGAACCTGATTTATGGGAAGAAACAACAAAACCAATTCCCATTTTCGATTTTGATGAACACAGTGTTGGAGTGAAAATAAATATTGACGAAAACTCCTCGCCCCTGGATGTTTTCCAGTCATTGTTTACGCCGCAAATATGGGAGTATTTAGTGCAGTGCTCAAACAATTATGCTGTTTTCCTAACCAATACAAATCGGCCAAAGACAAGGAACTGTAGAACAGCAACTATACGACCAATAACAGTCGACGAGCTAAAGGCCTTTTTTGGTCTTTGTCTGCTTCAAGGTCAAGTTTCAACCTGCAACGTTCGCCGATTTTTTTCTTCAAAAGATGTTCTTTATTATCATCCTGTATTTCCTTTTGTGATGTCGGCAAGGAGATTCGAGCAAATACTACGGATTTTGTGTTGTTCGGCGCCAAATTTAAAAGGAAAGAAGAAAGTAGAAACACTGATTGAAATGTTTAGATTTAAGTTCCAAGCTGCTTACGTACCTACTAAAGAACTGTCCTTGGATGAATCTTTACTACATTTTCGAGGACGTCTTGGATTTAGAGTTTATATAAAGAACAAAAAAGACAGATACGGAATAAAGTTTTATCAGTTAGCGACATCTGATGGGTATGTGTTGAATTTGGAAATGTACAGTGGACAAGATGCTAAACATAATGATGGTAATCAAGGTGGTGGCTACTCTACAACAGAAAACTTAGTTCTTCGCCTAATGGAACCTTACCTAGACAAGGGCTACGAGTTATTTAGGGACAATTATTATAACAGCGTTACTTTGTCTGAAAAATTATTGGAACGAAAGACGCATTCCAATGGTACTCTTAGGTCTAACCGTCGGGGAAATCCCAAAGACTTAGTAAAAAAAAAATTGAAGCGCGGTCAACATTTTTGGACACGCAAGAAGAACGTTTATGTATCCACGTGGAAAGACAAACGTGATGTTTTGATGCTTACAACGAGAAATCATCCCGGGATTATTACAGTAAGAAACAAATATGGCCAAGAAAAACTTAAGCCCAGAGAAGTTGCTTCTTACAACGACCATATGTCAGGTGTTGATCGAGGGGATCAGATGACGGCAACTTATAACACAACAAGGAAAACCATCAGATGGTATAAAAAGATTATCTTATACCTCCTAGATTTAACTACATGGAACTCGTTTTATTTATACAAAAAGTATTGCAAAGGGGGCTCACAAAAATGCCGATTTTTGGAATTTAGAGACGACCTCATTAAATCTTTAATAAAATTACCCCAAGATGCAGATGTCCTTCGCAAAAAGATACATCATAGTCGTCATCGTCAGCCTGAACAAAATGAAAATCAAAATGTTGCCGAGACCCAAGAAGGACATTGGCCCGAAAAAGTTTCAGGCACTCCTGGAGAAAAATCGACAAAAAAATCTGTTTTTCTAAAGTGCAGGATGTGTTCAAAAAGAAAATCAGAAGAGAAACAAGCTTCAGGTGTAAAGGTTGTCCTGAGAAACCTCCTCTATGCGCATTATGCTTTGAGGAATGGCATACCCAGAAACAATAGAATTTTTGTGTTCTTTTTTCAAATTTTTTGTGTTTGTTTTTGTGTTCCTCTTAGTTGAGAATAAAACCGTTTTTGATTGATAATAATTGTTGTTTTATTCAGTGTCGTAGCCAGAATGGAAGAAGGAGTTCCTTTTTTCGATATATCGATATATATATATATATATATATATATATATATATATATTTTATATTTCTCAATAAATTTAATAAAAAATAAAATAAAGAGTCCTAAAAACATCTACCTTAACTTTTTGGGATTTTTAGGGAGCCGCTGTTTCCCCTCTGGCTACACCCTTGAATTATATAACATTTTTAACTAGATGTCTATCGGCGTCACAGCAATTTTTCTCTTTCAAATGTGGCAGGACGTCTATCGGCGTCAATTTTCAAACTTCTCTAAAACAAAAATTCTAACTTTTTTTCAAATTCTGAGATGTTTGCTATACTTTTGAAAGCAATCTGGTTCCTAATTCCTTAAAAAGTACTAATGTCATTTTTGACACCGACCACATTTTCCTATTGTCCGTCAACGTGTTAATACTAATAGACGTGTTAAATTAGTCGCTCTGATTATTACTTTTTAACAAATGGCTGCAAATCAATTATTTGAAAACTTTGAGCAATGTGATATGCTGACCTGTTTCATAGAGAGTCATGAAAATATAAACGCTGCTTCTGAGCTTTATTTCATTTTTTTTTTCATAATTATTATTGCAATTTTTTTTAAAACTTAAACTTTTATTATATAGATGTCCGGAAAGGAGGCAGCCAAATAAATTAATATTCTATAGGCTGAAATCGAATTTAATAAATTTTGGCTCTTTCAAAAAGCCCAGATCAAAGAAATATAACAAAGAGAATCGTGAGGCTGATGAAATTAACGTCTTAGCAAGTGTAAATGTAACGTCCTGTAGAAAAATAGAGAATGAAGTGGGTGTAATCAAGTCTCGGGTTCAAACGATTTTAAAGAAACATAAGAATAAACCTTATAAAGTCAGAGTTGTGCAAAATCTACATCCTGGAGATGCAGAACGACGCATTGATTTTTGCCAGTGGTATTTAGAAAAAATTAATACTAACCAAAATTTTGGAAGGGCGGTTATATGGTCCGACGAATCGTATATAAGTAGTGCTGGAATATTTAATAGGCACAATACGAGACACTGGTCACCTGAAAATCAACATTTGATATTTCCACGCGAGCAACAAGGAAGATTTGGCTTTAATGTCGCTTGTTTCGTACTAGGAACCAAAATAAAATTTCATATTTTTGAAGGAGGTCTCACTGCTAATCGCTACCTTGAAATATTGCAAAATATATTGCCAGAAATCATATGTCCCTTTAGCACATGTGAATCAAATATATTTCCAACAAGACGGAGCTCCAGCACATAACTCCCAAATTGTGAGGCGGTATTTAGAAGAGAACTTCCCCGAACGCTGGATTGGAACGCACGGACCTGTCCGATGGCCTCCTAGGTCGCCTGACCTGTCCATATTGGACTTCTTTTTATGGGGTCACCTAAAAATTTTAATTTTTCATACCCGACATAACACAGTTCAAGACCTGCGTAACACCACTGAGCAGGCATTTTTGCAAATACAAGCACGCAATGTAGTCATTTCAAATGCACTGGGTAAAATTGCAAGAGTGTTTGAGAGATGTCTAAGAGAAAATGGAAATCAGTTTGAGCAGTTCTTTTGAACGGCTAATTACGAAAAATAGATATACTTAATATATTCTTAAAAACTTAAACTGTAGCCTTATTTTTAAAATAAGTATAGATAACTATATATTTTTGAAAAACTCATAATAAGACGAATAGGACTACGTAAAAATATACAGGCCCCGAGTAAAAATCTGTCGCCATTGGATTCTACGTAAAAAACTCTATAAGAGCCAGTTTTTACCTTTTCGATACGTTAAAAGATAACCGAAATACGAAAGGTGTCCCAAAATGCAATTTTTTCAATTTGGACCTGTACCACCGAAACGAGGCGGGCTATGGAAAATCTGATTACGGCAGCTTGAGTTTGACAAAAAAGTGGCACGGTGTGGCGAAAACCTCAACCCTAAATATTTGCAAATAACGGAGATATCTTGCATTTACAACCAAAATTGGACACCCTGTACTTTGGTGTGTTTTATTCTATTTGAAAGTTATTGTTTTTGGATTTGTGAGTGTGATTATTTACTAAGGTTCTCTCTGCTGTTTATAGATCTGATAATGCTCGAAAGGGCGAAACACGTGTCATATTAATAATTATAATTTACTGAGACCGAGACTTGAAGTCTTTCTCTATATTTGTTATTGAAACTAGGTCTGTTTGAGAAATATGGACAATTGTATTGTAACATTTAGGGTGGTCTAACAGTGCGTTCAAGTCCAATAGATCGAGACTGAAAAAATTATTTTTGATTATACAGGGTTGAGGATAAGTTTGCCACAAACCAAACTTACATTTTTTAAAATGGAACACCTTGTATATTGTTTTATTTTCAGATTCCTCCCCTTTTCGTCATTCGCCCAATATAGGGTTTGTGGGGTATATACAAAGTTATTCAAGATTTATGACCACTTTTCGAAAATACCAGAGGTATATTTGACGCCCCATAATTTTTAATTGTGTTAGCATAAATCAGTTTAGCATGGTAAAATCTTCCCAATGTGGTCCTCTTTCAATTGCGGTATTTTTCTTTAGTATTTTTTAATAACAGTATACAGGTTCAATAAAAATAAGCTGCATGAAAAATTTCTCGATTAATTTAAATAGAACGCCTTGTACTTTATTATATTTTCAGATATTTTCATACATCTAATTAAGAAGTTTTTTCTCTTTTATACGATTTGTTACTTAGTATTGTTTTTTTATTGTTATTATTTTTTTTAAATTTTTTACATTCTGATTACTCTAGGGTGGACAACTTAACAAGTTTAAACTAGTGGTTAAGTTGTCCTAGCTAAGCCCTAGCTGTCCTAACTAGTATAAAACAGGTTTGCTAGATCAGTTTTCGTGTATTTTACATTTTCAGTCTCATCAAACTGGTGCATAATCTTTCCAAACTTCATAAAATATTCTTATCGCTAACAAACAATTCCTTTCGTAGTAACCACCAGTTTTTATTACCAGATCATTGTAATACTATCATTTGTATTTTGTGAAATTTTTGGATTAAATCATTTTGTATTAGTGATAATTTTTGTTTTTGAAGTTTTAAACTTTTTCGACCCATCCATGTTGGTATGAATAAATTTAAAAAAGAAGATGTTGAAAGAACAACTCTACAACAGCAATATTTTGCGGTAATAAATTGAGATGTCCACCTCTAATATTTTCGAAAAGTGGCTATAAATCTTGAATGACTCTGTATAATCCCCACAAACCCTATTTGGGGCGAATGGCCAAAAAGAGAGGAATCTGAAAAGATAATAATATACAGGGCGTTCCATTTAAAGTAATCGAGAAAATTTGCATTTAGGATATTTATTTACCCTGGATACCGTTATTAAAGAATACTAAAGAAAAATACCGCAGCTGAAAGAACACCACATTTGGAAGTTTTAGGATGATCACGTCTTTACCTAATCTTATAGTAATTTTTGCACACCCTGTATATTTTCTGCGTACGCAGACCCGACAAATTTACGGTTAAAAGTTACAGGGTAATATGTAACAAAAACAATTTTTTTTTCAAAAGAAAATCATATCTCGAAAAGTACTGAAAATTAAAAAATAAAATGGTTTTTATAAATTTTCAGAACAGTTTGTAGAGTCTTGTTTACCACCCTGTATAAATACCTTTCTAGCTTAGGTAAGCTATACCCTTAAAACAGTTTATACGCAATAAGTTTGCGGATAAAAACCGCTTCTCAATATCTCTTTTCATTTTAGAAATATCCAACTTTGAATTTAATCTAAATATTCGCTTCTCTCGTTTGCTTTGTCTAGCACTGCATTTATTTTTGTTAAGAAAGACTAATCTGTAACCTCGTCGATTTATAAGTAGTTCATCGGAATCAGCGTTAACCTTTAGCGTAAATCGCGGCGTAAACGCAAAACACATTTGACTTATAATCCAAGCTTTAAATATGAATAAAAGAGTAATGCTCCTACTTGCTAAAATTCTAAAGCTTTTTGTTTGGTGTAAGATTAATAATATGTTTATGTTCCTTTTTTCTAAAGCCTTACAAGTATCTGGATACATGTGGATAGTGTCCGCGCCCTTCATTGATTTTGTTTAACAGCCTTTAGTTAAAGCTCTTACACAGTTCTTCTGACGATGCCTGCTTACTTATAATCGAATCACGTACCACAATGCCTTTACCATATAACTACAATACTTTGTAACGTTACAATAAAATTGTACATTTTACATTTTGAGACTCATTTCTAATGACCTGGGTTAATAAATTTGAACTAAACTGCTAAATAGTACAGGGTGTCCCATTTTGTGTACTTTTGCGGGGTATCTCCGTTATTTTTGTAGATAGAAATGAGGTTTTCGCGACAGTGTGCTACTTTTTCGTAAAACTAAAGATGCCTTAACAAAATTTTCATGGCCCTTTTACTTTCTAAGATACAGGGCTAAATTGAAAATGTCGCATTTTCAGACACCCCTCGTATCTCAATCGTAGAACTCAATTCCACCTTCGGAATTAATATACAGGGTCAGGTCAAAAGGTATCGGACCCTACTTTATTTTTTTTAAATGGAACACCCTGTAAATTTATAGACTATACAATTTTTCTTTTTTTACCTTTTCAAAAATATATAATATATGAACTTTTTCTCAGAAACACGCAAATAAGTGACAAATAGTAGGCTATGGCTATTGTTTATGACAACAAACAAAAATTAATGTCAAATATTTGTCTCATCTGTTTTTGGATTGATTTTTGGTTTATAAAGCAGTTTATAAACGTTCTTTTAGTATTTTTATTTAAGTGATATTTATCAATTTCTTCAAATAATGGCAGCGTATGAAAATTATGAAAAAATATGATATGCTGATATGTTTTATACAGAGTAATGAAAATTCTGAAGAATCCTCGGAATTATATTTCCAAAGGTAAGTAAGCTATGATGGCTATGAAAATCTGTATTATCTTTATAAGTTTTTGCTTGTTAGATATTCGGAAAGAAGGCATTTTTTGAGATATTTGCTCGTTTAAAAGCAAATTTACTTGATCATTTGTGTCACCCGCGTCCTAGAACATACAACAAAGAGAACAGGGAAAGAAAAAAGATAGATATTTTGAGATATATAGAAGTAACACCTTCGTCCTCGTGTAGAAAAATCGAGAAGGAAATTGGTGTGCCAAAAACTGACGGTCAGAGGAACTTGAAGAAATATAAGTATCATCCATACAAATTTAATACAGTGCAACGCTTGCATCCTGGCGATGCCGAGCGCCGGGCACTTTTTGCCAGTGGTATTTGCAACAAATCGATGCTAACGATTTATTTGGCAGACTTGTTATCTGGTCAGACGAATGCTTTTATTCAAGTGCGGGAATTTTTAATCTTCACAATACCAGGATCTGGCATAGCGAAAATCAGCATTTAATGAAATACTGAAATACTGATTTATTCATGCTCATAAACATAGTTTTTACACACGTCATAGTAAAATACAAAATATTGAATAAAATACACAATTTAGAATAAAATACAAAATATAGAATAAAAATTAACATTTACAAACATTACAGTGATAGTCGACATTTTAGAACTACTTAAAAGAAAGGAACCTTACATAGTGATATTATTATTCAAGAACTCTTCAATACTGTAGGAGGCTTGTTTTAATAGATACTTTTTAACCAAGCTCACAAACTGTTTCTCATCCAAATATCTAATATGCTCAGGGAGTTTGTTAAAGAATTTTGGCCCATATTCAGTACTAGCAATGCAGGACTTCCTCAATCTCAAGAAATCTATACTTATGTTATCCTTAAACCTAGTGTCATGGGTATGATTTTCACAACAGAGACTATAGTTATTTAAATTTCTCCTAACATACAACAAGCAACTCAAGATATACATAGATGGAAAGGTAAGTATACTTAGTTTAATAAAGGTTTGTCTGACTTCTGCTCTATAATGCAGCCCATCCACCACTCGTATGGCTCTTCTCTGGAGTTTAAAAATTCTACTTGCCTGAGCCGAGTGACCCCAGGCAAGAATTGCATAATTACAATGTGATTGAAACAGTGCATGAAAAGCCATAAGGAGTACTGTTTTGTCAACACTCTCCCTAAGATTTCTTAAAAGAAATATAGATTTTGTAATTTTTTTGGCTACTTGATCCACATGGGTATCAAAAACCAAGGTATTATCGAGATGTATCCCAAGGAATCTCACTGAACTTGTTTTATATGTATCATGTGGAATATGTTCCTGATTTATATTTTTTAGGCTGAAGAGGATCTTTTCTGTCTTGTTTATATTTAATGATAATTTGTTTGTATTAAACCATTTTTCTAAGTTTATAATTGATTGTTTCATCTGGGTAATTAGAAGATCCAGATTTTTGTTTTTTGAAATGGCTGTGGTGTCATCTGCAAATAGTACCAGTTTATCGTCTGTAGAGGTTTCAATGTCATTTATGTAAATTAAAAAGAGCAGGGGCCCCAGAATTGACCCCTGTGGCACCCCATGTTCAACAGAAAATGACCCTGAAGACTTTCCTCCAGAAAAGGTCTGCTGGGTTCTACCTTTGAGATAACTACCCATTAACTGAATACGCAGCTTATCAAAATCATAGTATTTTAGCTTACGCAAAAGGAAATCGTGACATATGCAGTCGAAGGCCTTGGAGAGATCACACAAAATCATGTTGAAAGGGCGCAACAAGGACGCTTTGGAGTTGGGTTGTCGTGTTTTATTTTGGACAGACATATAGTTTATAGGATTTTTGAAGGAGGTGTTACAGCACGTAGAGTCCTAGAAATCCTTGAGGTAGTTATTCCAGAACTGCTCGGCAATATTCCATTAGCCCAATATAATGCTGTTTACCTACAGCAAGATGGGGCCCCAAGTCACAACTCTAGGCTCTTAAGGGAATTCTTGATAATAACTTTCCTCAAAGATGGATAGGATACCTGTTAGATGGCCTCCACGATCTCCAGATCTCTCAATTTTAGATTTTTTTATGGTGCTATATACAAAATGAAGTATATAAAATACGATATGACGGCATAGCACAGTTCGAGAGGCAATTCATTTAGCCTTTCGAAATCTGGAGATGAGACCAATGGTTCTTTTCAACGCCATTCAAAGAATTACAAAAATTTGCCAATTTTGCATTAAATGGTCGTCAATTTAATCACCTTTAAAAATTTGTTTTTCTTTTTTTTAACAATGTTATTTTTTTCTGTTTGTTATATTGTTATATAAGAAGACACATATATGCAAGGTATCCAATTCTTCGTTAGCAATACGTAACTTTCAACAATATATGTTTTTGAAAAGATAAAAAAAAACAAATTGTATAGCCTATAAATATACAGGGTGTTCCATTTAAAAAAATAAAGTAGGGTCCGATAACTTTTTGGCCTGACCCTGTATACAAATTCCGAAATTGAGTCCTACGGGAAAAATTATATAAGAAACAGTTTTCACATTTTCGATAAGTTTTCTGATAGAAGAGATACGAGGGGTGCCTGAAAATGCAACATTTTCAATTTAGCCCTGTATCTTAAAAACTAAAAGGGCTATAATAATGTTGCTAACGGCATCTTTATTAGTACATTAAGAATTTTTGTTGGTTTCACTAGTGGACGTGATCTAACTCTTAAAATAATACTACAGCTTGTTTGGACGAAAGGTTGTTTATTATTTTAAATCCATTCCCGACATACCTCTTGTCGCAGCTAGCAATTGGTACTGCGATAAGATGTATGTAGGTCGTCTTAATCTTTATCTGACAAAATTCTCGTGCTTCGAGATAAAAACAAAATCAAAACAAATCTAGCCCTGATGAAGTCACGGAGAGTGTCGAAACGTCGGCAATTCAATTAAAATAATACAGAAACTTTCGTTCAAACAAGCTGTTGTATTATTTTAAGAGTTAGGATCAAGATTTTTTTATCAAAGTTTAATGATGGATATTTCAATTGCGAAACCCGACATCGAGATGCGGCTTTTGCTGTTCGGTTCGCCGATCTGTTGTCGAAGCTTATACTTCCATGACTGCATATGCGCATAAGAAATTGTAGAGTAAAGTGACCAAATATGGAATACCACTTTGTTTTTTATGTCCAAAAAATTTATTTTTGGCAGAATTGGTTTGTCTTATTGCTGTAGTCATTTATTAAGGAAGATCTTAACATATTTATGTCGTTTTAATATTCTATATTTCTCAGTACGAAAATTACGAGAAAAAAAACAAAAAGTCAAAATATTTTTGTTCGGCAAAAAGTGAGCCTAATATGAAATACCTTATTAGATAAATGAACAATGTGAAGTTAACGTTTATTTCAAACAAATATGGTCCTATAATACATAAAGATGATCTGCTTTCCAAATATAACGGGAAATAAGCAAAGTTAAAACAAAAAATCAAAAAAAATTACTTAAAAATAGCTTTTCTAAACAAGGCCTAAATAAAAGTCATTTGCAGAAATCACAAAGTATTCGCTCAATGCACCTGAACAATCTTCATGTGCCCAATAACTACACAAAATACATTGGATCCAGGTTTCTCCACTAGTATCTTCGGAATAATTGCTGTAGCAAAATATGCAGGCAACGTCGCACGTAGGTCTTTTTTGCTAATCTAGGCGTGCAAAAGTCTGTTTACTTTTCGGTCTTGGAAGTTTTGCAGTTAAATGCAAGAACACCCTTAGAAAAGATGTAATACTAAGATTTATTTATAAAAAAAGTCCCCAATTGTCATATTTGGAGCAAAAATTAAATTAAGTTATTTTAATAATGCGAAAAAAATACAGACTATAATTATTTTACCTTTTGAGAAAAAACGTGATATTTAGGTTGAGCATATTGTGGAAACTGCAGATTTTTTGAGAAGCAAACAGGCAACACCCTTTCCGACACAAAGGTGCTCAAAACTGTCATATTTGCGGAGCTTCGCCTAAGACAATGAATAACCTTGAGGAAGTGCGTAACGAACAATTTGGACAAGCGTCTAAGCGTGGATTAAATGCATAGAGTGCATCCTAAATCTATCATATCGCTTTGATATAAAGCAATGGAAGATTGGAAAAGAGCAACAGGAGGTCACCGAGAAAAAATAAGTCCAAGAAAATTTGAGATAAAAGTTAAAGATTTAAGCAAGGCTGTAATACCACTAAAACTAAAAATATAGCTAGAAAATTCTTTGGAAATCCTAAGCTACTCGGATACAAAAAACTGTTTTTGGCTAGTGGTGACAGAATTTAAAAAAATTATATCTTCATTTTTTGTCAGCATACAAAATAAATCCAAAAAATTAAAATCTATACCCTTAGACACCCATAAAATGACACTCGACTTTTTGTAAATTTAAAAATTTTCATCCCCTACCCCTTTTTTTCCTAAAAATAATACCCTAGCTTTACCATTAGAATCCCATAAAAAAGTATTATTTGATTATTTATATAAAAATGCAATTTTTACCAATCAACCCCCTATTTCACCCCCTTTCCCTTAACGAATTTTTCTTAAAAACACTCAGAAGCTTGCTTTATATTAAATTAAAAAATATGTATAAATAATACTCTCATTCCTTATTAGTCTTTACCAGACTTTAGAATACTATATGGTAATAAGAATTAGTAACCTAAGATTTTCACCTATCTTTTGACATCATAGCGTTACTAAGCTACCGAATTTGATGGTCTATTATATTACATATTTATCCTATAATTAAGACAAACCTAAATTTGTAGGTTTCACTTAATCTACAGAAACGATACCGCACACCCCCCTATGGCTTAACGCCTAGTACCCGTAATGATGAACGCCTTGAAAGGCAGATCGATTATCAGGCAAAATAGTTAGAGTAATGGATAGAAAACATCAAATAAAAATAGATGCGGCAAATTACGGCAAACAAAATTGTTACCGTTACAATTATAATATAAAAGTTAATTAAAAAAAAATACCTTTAGACCAATCCTCTTCAATCACATAAGTTCTACTCTAATCTAATAAAATTTAACTTTTTTTGTAGTACTTTTTTCTCTATAATAGTTTTAATATAATTACTTTGGTAAATTAGCAAATATCAAAACAAACTTTACACAATTTTTTGGACATACCTCAAGGTACAAATTACAAAAGTTCGTTTTAAACAATCTTTCTCTGACACAAGTTTTTTTGGATTCGAAACTCCGTAAATAGTTATCAAGTACATGCATATGCACAACATCCGCTGACAAATTGTCATTTCGTGCAGATATTTATTTGTATCGACTAGCGGCGTCTCCTAGGCAACGGTTCTTTTGTTTTCCATGGCTATCTGAGTACCTAATAAAATAAGTTTAAATCCATTTAACGCGGCTAAATTTTACGACTTTTGCACGCCTAGATTAATGAAAAGGACCTACGTGCGTCGTTATCGTCCGGAGATTGTTTGGGTAATTCGTTGGATCGATCATCATCAGAAGAATCATGTAAATCAGGAATGTTATCTGAATCATCTGATGAGCTAGATGACAAACGTTTCCGTTGCTGTTTTCTGGTAGCCGCTAATCCACTCGGTCCTGCTTCAATTAAATTTATTTTTTTATTTTCTTTATTTTTTGTGTTATCCACTTTTGCCAGATTTCTGGTAACTTTCATTTTCTTTTCTTCGCTTGTGGATATTGAAATTTCCAAGTCTTTGAGATACGGAGACGATGTTATGACAGCCGCTTTTCCTGGTTTCCTCCCTCTAGTTCCAGTCTTTTTTTTAAGTGTTGGCACTGGCATTATTGCTTTGGGAGAAACATAATTAGGTTGATCCATGTTGGCACCATCCCCGGCGTTTTCCTCGTGTTCCAGCTCAATAGATAGAAATTCTGATTGGTCAAATATATTTCGGTTGACAGGATACAAACCAGTTGCCTCAAATCCTTTTTTGGCATATACACCACTCTGTACTTTGAGGTAGGCCCTACCAAAAATTTCGGCAACATCGAACTGGGTAACTGCTCGTTGATACCGTCTCATAAAAATGCGGATCTCCTCAGAGTAAAACGTCTTGAGAGGACCCATTACAGACTTGTCCAAAGGTTGCATTTTGTGAGATGTGTGCGGTGGTAGACTTAAAACGGTTACGTAGTTTGCCTTTGCCAACCTTAAAAATTCAAGGTTTCTTGTGTGAGTGTTGTGTCCATCCAAAATTAACAGTACAGGGTCATCTTTTGATGGTTTTACTTTCAAAATAAAATGTTTAAACCATTCCGTAAAAATTGTAGTTTGAATCCAGCCGCTTATATGGCAAGCAAAAATTGTTCCTGGCGGAGCACCTTTTTCGAGCAGGGTGCTCATATTTTTCCTAGGAAAAATCATTAAGGGGGGACAAAAACACCTCCAGCGCTCATACATAAGATTGCAGTGACAAGTGAGCCGCGCTCAGCAGACGTTAACGTTCCTACCTGCCGTTTCCCCTTTAGCGAAACAACTTCGCTACACCTGGATTGTACGATACTTAAACCAGTTTCGTCGGTATTAAAAACTCTATCTGGCGGATAGTTATGCTCATCCATTATTGCCTCCAGAAGATCAAAAAATCTGTCCACATTCTCCTTTGTAAATCCAAGAGCCCGTGCCAATGAAGTTCCGGTCGGTTTTCTAATAGTTAACCTGGGATGTCTCCGCAAAAAAGCCTTTAGCCATTTTTGTCCAGCACGCTGAATATGCTCCGAAAATGTGTGTTTAAGTCCGTTTGAAACTGCTAATTGATAAGCCAATCTCTTAACATCCATTCTTGTCAACCCAAAATAATGCTTGTCCATTTCCAGCAAGTACCTCTCGAGCTCGTCTTCCAATTGTGATGATAACACAGGTTTCCTACCTAACTTGGTTTGTAAAATATCATCAGGTCTGCCCTCTTTTTGACACAGACGAAATAGTGTGGTTCTGGGTACCTGAAATTCTTTGGCTGCTTTTAGGTAGCCCATTTGCTTTTCTCGTGCTGCTGTAATTGCCGCCAACATCCTTTCATCCGTCCAACACTTTCGTTTTTTCGAATTGAATGACATTTTCTTTCTACAAAGAAACATTGATTCATTTTAGAAAGACCTACTGCGAAATATTGCCAAATATTCCTAATATGGAATACATTCCATATTCGGAATATTTACATATTCCATATTTGGCAGTATTGCCATATCAATTCTAACCTCGTGTTTTTTGGCAAAAAAATAAAATTAACTCAAATAATCAAGACATTAAGAAAAAGATGATGTTAGAGGACAAGCATGCAATTAAAAAAAACAATACAAACGAAACATTTTGCTAGAAAATAAAAAATACTTACGAGTTAAAAAGTTTTCGTTCGGAGCAGCACACGTTTCACGGAGGTATGATGTACACTAATTGAGATATGGCTATAAAAACTTTGCAGCAATACAAAAATGCACGTTAGATATTATTTTAGTATTCAGCTGATAGATGGCGCTACTCGTTTTGGAAATGGATTAGTATTCCATATTAAGCATGTATTCCATATTTGGTCACTTTACTCTACATATACTGCGTGAAATAAAACCCCTGCATTTTCGTAAAAGTTTGTTAACGCCTAAAATTCTTAAAACATTTTTTTATTTTTTTTTGCTTCTGACCAAAATGATCTTTGATAAAATACAAAAAAAAAATTTTTAGCGGTTTTTGATATTTTGGTTTGTTTGTTGTATACAGCGTTTTTACGAACATTTTGCCATATTCATACAAGTGGGAGACAAAACATGCCATTACACTGGTTAACAAAATTAAACTTTTTTCTTGCCACACGAACTAAATAAGGTACACTATATAAAACTTTTTACGCTCAATTCAAATATGTTTTCAGATTTTTTCCATCACACATAGTTTTATAGTGACAAGGCCTTTAATTTTTGATTCAGGTATATCCCTCTTCAGTGTCCAGCAATAGTCTGCCAACATACTGGGACTCCACTTCCCCTGGTAACGCTTTTCCATATTAGAGATATCCTGATGGAATCTTTCTCCATGCTCGTCACTGACTGTCCCAAGATTTTTCGGAAAAAAATCCAAGTGTGAGTGCAAAAAATGGATTTTTAAACTCATGTTACATCCCATTTTTTGATAGCAATTTAAAAGATCATTTACAATTTCCTGATAGTTTTCTGATTTGTAATTTCCCAAAAAATCGGTGCAAATCCTGGTAAACGATAGCCATGCTTTTTTTTCAAATGCATTGAGTTCTGAAATAAATTTGTCATCCTTAAGCAGTTCTCTGATTTGGGGTCCTACAAATATACCCTCTTTGATTTTTGCTTCGCTGATTTTAGGAAACTTATTTCTTAGGTACGCGAATCCATTACCCTCTCTATCCATACCTTTAACGAAATTTTTCATTAAGCCAAGCTTAATATGCAAAGGGGGTAGTAAAATTTTCCTAGGATCTACAAGGGGAGGATTTACAATGTTCTTATTCCCTGGAATCAAAGATGTTCTCTCTGGCCATACTTTCTTTGTGTAATGGTTTTTCTTGTCTCTGCTGTCCCACTCACAAAGGAAACAACAATACTTTGTGTAACCAAGTTGCATTCCAAGTAGAAGCGCTACAACTTTCAAATCACCACATATGGCCCACTTAAAGTCTTTATAATTAATTTTGTCCAACAGAAGCTTCATGTTGTCATATGATTCCTTCATATTGGTAGCATGAGCCAAAGGAACGGACGGAAACCTGTTTCCATTGTGCAGTAGAACCGCCTTCAAGCTGACTTTGGACGAATCGATGAACAATCGCCACTCATCTGTTTTATATTCATGCTCAAGTTCCCGCATTACAGATATAACATCATGACAGAAAACTATCCCATCTTCAATGGAAAAGAAGTCACTGAATTGCTGGGGACGACTACGATAAAACGAAACTTTAGTTTCCTTCTGAAGGAGATTCCAATTCTTTAACCTAGAACCTAAAAGTTCGGCTTGCTTCTTAGACAAGTTTAAATCTCGTACAAGATCGTTCAGATCCCCTTGACTTAACAAATGTGGCTTATTTGAAAAATGACCTGGGTCAAATAGCGGATCAGATTGCAAATTTGTTTCTGCCCTGTTTACTTCTAAAACATCTTCCGACTCATCATCACTCAGGATCATATGCTCCGGAAGCTGTGGTACAGGTAGCTGATCACTGTGAGGTACTGGTCTTATTGCCGATGGTAAGTTTGGATACTTGACAGTGTGTTTGGATTTTGATGTTATTCCAGTTATATTTGTTAAACAGAAATAACAATCCGAGCTATGATCTTTAGGTTCTCGCCAAACCATAGGAATAGTAAATGCCATATGACGAGTTCCTTTTGCCCAGGCTGTGAGAGTTTTAACACAAGTAACACAACAAATATGGGGGGCCCAAGGTTTATCTTGATCTCCTATTTTACAGCCAAAGTACTGTCCGTAGCATTTTTTAATCAGAGGTGTAAATGAACGTTTTTGGAATTCAAACGTTAACTCACCGCAGATATAGCAGAAACTGCTTGGGTGATTTAGACAATTTGTAGGCATTT